>CM057449.1:1109087500-1109520000 GCA_016271365.2 Neoceratodus forsteri | reverse complement strand
CCAAGGTCGATGACCTTGAAAATCGAGGGAGAAGAAAAAACATTCGGATTGTGGGACTGCCAGAGGAGGCTGAGGGCCCAGATATGGTCTCTTTTCTGCAAACATCTCTCCCAATCATGCTTAAAATAGACAATCTTTCTCCCCTGGAGCTGGAAAGAGCACACAGGTCACTAGCCCCAAAATCTCAGCCTGGAGACCGAACTTGTCCAATATTATATACATTTTCCAGGTACCTGGTTAAGGAAATGTGTCTGAAGGCAACAGGAGACCTAAGAATGCTGCAATGGGACAGGGCTCCCATTCAGATATTCCAGGACTATTCATATGATCTTTCCCGGAGACGCAGAGCCTATCGACCAGTAAAGCAGGCCCACCTACAAACTAAACCTGCCTACCTTTTTAAGATATCCCTTGCAGCTAAGGGTGTTGTACAAGGGAGAGCAAGTTATCTTCAACTCTCCAGCTGAGGTGGAACTCTTCCTGGAGGATATCACAGGTGAATCTAGGCCTCAGCAAAATCCAACTCCTCTACCTCAGGGAGATGCCAAACTACTCATGGACACATCAGCCCCACCGGAACGCTCTCCAGGCCGCGACACTACTTCTCCCTTGGTGCCAGCAGCAGGAAATGAGTGACAGATGCAGCATAGGGGTAGACAACAGAAGAAAGCATCTGTCAAGCCTGGAAAGTCTTTCCTGACATCTGCAGAGAAACCGCAGAGAAATCGCTCGAGAAGCCACCAGTGGGCCCAACCGCTATCAGGCAGCAATGGCTCATCTACCTATTCCATGCCAGTGAAGCTGACTAATTGCTATGAGCCACTTGAAAATTTGGTACCTTCAGCCCTGGTTTTGCTCGAAAGGAGCATTAGCCATGAAGACATCCTTCGCCTGAACAACGCAGATGGGATGGCCGACTGGGTGCCCCTTGAGAAGGACTGGTAAGCTGAACCTCAGAGCCCTCAGGAAGACAGAAGTTCCATAACCTCAATGGTGAAGACACAGGACGGGTGAAAGATCCAGGGCTGAAACTCAATCTTTTGTGTTCCTGTTGAGGTAAGTGGTGCAGCTGAACTCCCGGGAGTTCCCTAGCTACCACAGTGCACAGTGCACCCTCTCCAATTACTAGGCCTACTGACTGCTTTGGTGGGTGAGCTCCGGGTCTTCCATAATTTAGTTTCAATGAGGTATCAGTCCCTTTCCCCCAACCTTCTCTAGCCACACCGTTCACTCTCTGCTTTACTCAAATGAAGATCTGGACCCGGAGATACTGTGAATGTTTGTTAACCGGGCTGATAGGCTCCAAAACTGTTTAATGTTGGGGTTTTACTGTTTGTTAATCCCCTCCATTGACGGGACTCTGCCAATGTAAGGACCATAGGGGAGTTAGAAACAATAGTAATTAGCAACAGCAGGTTCCTCCCCTCCGTTTGGGTTTTCTACTCAGACATCGAGCCCTCACACTTCCATTCAGGGGGTATTGTATCTCAACAGCCAGTGTACCCTGGTACCTGCCAGGGGTGTCAGAGGGTCATAATTTAAAACAGGCATACCCTGATCAACTTTAGAAGCCCCTGATGCAATATTCCTTGATTCTGATGGGTTCCTAGCCACTGATGCCACTCTTTTAGATTAGGTCTGATGACTTGTACACATAAGGTGTTCTGACAACCAGGAGATAGCTCCCATGGGGGGGGGAAGAAAAAGAGGGCCCGAGTATAAAAGTTTTATTTAGTTTCTCAATATACGGGTTATGATAATTGTTTCCTAAGCTGAGGGTTAAGAAGTAGTATTTCATGTTATAGTGGCAAATGTTTGTTTTAGTAAGCCACTACATAACAACTGGTATTTAGGCTATATTTACTGTGCTCCTAGCTCCCAAATTTACACAAGGAAAAGACACGCTTCCACGTCCATTCTAGGGCCTCTGGTACAGAGGTGATAGCACCATGGTGTTAGATATAGGGAAAATGTGAAGTAATAGGTGTGCTCTACCTACCATTCCGGTACAGGTATAATCTTCTATATTAAATTAAAGGCATTTTGCAACAACGAGATAAAACCAATTGAAACCTGGCCTCTCATTCTCTTCTATGATCATTGGCATAAGCTAGCCTAGGGTGAGTGTGGGTGTCGATGTCCCATGGATATGGATAGCTGGTACCCCCCTACAATGCTTTCTGTGGTTAGGGATGCACATAATGTGCTAACTTTGGTGTGGGACCTGGATTCCACCCTTTCTTTGCACTCCCTCCCATCCTTGGGGATAGTCTTGGGCCATTGGGAGTTGCTGGACTGTTTCCCTCCTCCCTGGTCGACAAGAGACTACACCCCCAACAACACCCTCAGGGAGGCATCTCAGCATACACACGGTCTCGACTATGTACACGTAATGCTGACCTGCCTTTCAGCTGAGGCATCGCTCTCTAACTTAACTAATCTAACCCCTTGGGCTGTGATCGTACTCTGTATCCATCTGGAACATACCAGAGTGGTTTATAGGTTTCCTTCTCTCTTCGATGTCCTACCAGGTAAACCAACAGTTACAAAAATGATTTCAGAGTCCACAAGGACTTATGGATGGCATTTCTTAGCCTTGCTTAGGGCCACTGTACTACTCAGTTTAGGGTGGGAACCCTCATTTAAGTATCAGAGTATACATGTTAGAATTCAGTTAACACTCATGATGGCTTTAATGTTTGTTTATAGATGTTGGCACGCAGAATGGAAACATCCTGACAATGGCTAACTTTTCGGATATCACAACCACTACTTGGAATGTTAGGGGTTTGAACTCTCCCATGAAGAGAAAAGCAGTACTGTCTCGGTTAAAGAAGTTGGGCACCCAAGTCGCCTTTTTACAAGAGACTAAACTGAGCTCCAAAGAAGTTGTGAAGCTAGTGAGGGACTGGGTGGGCACCAAGTTCAATGCACTGCCAAATCAGCCAAACGGGGAGGGTTCCATTTTGTTGCATAAATCGCTGCAATGGCAACCTAAAGAGGTATCGAGAGGGGGAGATGGTAGGTGGATCATCATGAAGGTATCTACTCCCTCAGGCTCCTGATTCTGGCAAATATTTACGGTTCGAATGAGGACTCCCCAGAATTTTTTCGCACCATTTCTCAAATACTAATGGATATAACATATGACAATCTGGAATTGTTGTGGGAGGTGACTTTAATTTGGTACTGGATAGTCTAATGGATAGGTCCAATGCCAGACCAGAGCCCCACTGTAGAGCACTGCATGCCCTGCAGGATCTCATCTCTTTGCACCAGCTGTCTGATGTGTGGCGGGTACTGAATCCTTCAGTAAAAGATTTTACCTTTTTCTCTTCATCTAACCTGTCCATGGCCACCTCAGGGGTAGATATCTCCCAAATCTATATTTCTGACCATGCTCCTGTTTCCTGTTTCCCTTATCTTTATACCAACCATGTGAGCCTCCAAATCACTATTGTGGAGGTTGAATCCCCTCCTGTAGTCTGATAAAGGCTTCATTCTGTGGCTCCGGATGGCTACAGAAGAATTTTTCCAACCAATCCCCCTTCATCTGCCTCTGCTGCAAGCACATGGGAGGCCTATAAGACCACCATTAGAGGAGGTATCATTACACACAGATGGAAGATGAGGGACCTGGAACTTTGTCAGCTAGAGAACACTTTAAAAAATATGGAGGCTAAATACAAAGTGATGACCTCATTGCTTCAGACACCATCAGTCATATCCGCCCTGGCTGCCATTAGATTAAAAATCAACACGCTGGTAAGCAGGAGGGCTGAGCTCTATATTCATAGAGCCCAACACTGCTAACAAGCTGAGGGAGAAAAAGCTAGGAAGCTGCTGGCCTACAGAATAAAACAAAGGCAAGCTGAAAGAACTATCATCAGCCTGAGGGATGAGTCAGAGAAGCTCTCACTGAACCCCTCTTCAATTAATAATATTATGACTGAGTTCTATAAAACACTTTAGTCCTCCCACGGGGGTTGGGATGAAAACTCTTACACTCAATTTACTGAGACCTTGGCCCTCACTAAACTCTCTAACTTACACAAAGAAACAGTAAACCAACCCATCACAGAGGACGAAATTTGCAGAGCCATTACTAAGATGGCCCCTCATAAAGCACCTGGGGGGATGAGTTTCCAGTGGATTTTTACAAAATGATTCAACCCATGATTATAGCCCCTTTGGCAAACATGTTGAATGAGGCTCACTCTTAATAAAAATAATGCGCCTCTGGTACCACGCCCTGTCCCAACTAAAAAAGATGGGTCTTCTTCCCACTGACTGCTGCTGGAGGTGTGAGGCCCTAGAGGCAGATCTGCTTCACATCCTGTGGTCATGTATTCCTCTGAAGCCTTATTGGGAGGCAGTAATACACCATTGCTCCCTCATCTTGAAGACGTCCCTCCCAGCAGATCCTGGTCTATGGATATTGGGCCTTATGCCTGCAGCACTAAGCCTTACCAAAGCTTACACGTCATGGCTCATACAGGCCTCGGTAGAATATAAACAATTTATTATATGACGATGAAGGACCCTAGAGGTCCCACTTATTGCAGGGTGGCTTGGTGCCTTAGAAAAGATGGCCACTTTAACCAGGATATCATGCTACAAAAATCAGTGTCTAAACAAGTTTGATGAGATATGGGCTCCCTATTTTGCCTATATTGATCCTGCTAATCATGGTTACCCCCCCAGGTACTCAAAGGAGAAATTGAGACCTCCTTGACTCTCCAAGTAGAAATGGTTGATTGTTTATTAAAACTGGTTGTTGCTTTTCTCTTCTAGCTATCTTGAGGGCTCCACTTCCGGATGTTCATAAAGGTTTCCCCCAATACCAGTTTCTACACCTTATGTGAAGAAGTTCAGTTACACTTGTTTCTGTCTCTTTTACCATGAGTAAGTACTTTTTTAGATTTCTCTTAGTATAATTATAACAGGGTTTACCAAGTATAAAGACATCCTTTTGATGCTATTCCGATAATTAGGTATTTTACAAGTAGACATGCATGTTGTGGGATGTTTGCCTTGTGCTTTGGCTGTTTGTATTATGTGGTAAGGTGGTAAACCACTATTTCAGCCATTTGGTCTTATGGTTTAATATCTGTAATAATCTGAACCCCTCTTCAATTACCCACCTTTCACTCTGTCCCAACCATTCTTGAAACCATTAATTAAGTGGAATTGATATATTTATCAATGTACTGTAATTAACTCAAATATCTGAAAAGGTCATGTGCACTCTAGGTGAATATCTTAAGTATAACACAGGATTAAAATAGTTTTATACTGTGCTAATAATGTTATAGTTAAAAAATAATATATCCATTGTAACATACAGTCTGTGGAACTTTGCGTAAATATCACCAAAACATGTCAAAGTAAGTATGGTCATATGTCTGTGACATCTCTTAGGGTAATCTGTAATTGGACAGCTGAGAAGATTATCTGTTATACCAGATATTTAATGTGTTATGCTGACATTGATTTAAGAAATAAATATGGGATTTCTAAACAATCTGGAACAGAAGGGGGCTGGGGGAATCAAATATTAATTTGTTAGGCCTGAATATTCTGGAATGTGATGATATTGAAAGTGGTTCCCAATCAGAATTAGAGGATCTTAACAATTTACAGATTCTACTTGATTTGGCCAGAATAAATGAGGGACACTTTATTAGTGAAACATAGAAACATAGACAATGACAGCAAAAAAATTAAAAATGGTCCTTGCAGTCTGCTTATGTTTCCTATCTAACTTTGGAATGTACTGTCTATCCAGGGTCCTAGCCATCCCCATCTCCCCTATTCTCCTTTCTGATTCTGTCACCCCAAGTGACTATTATACCTTTCACTCTGTCCCAACCATTCTTGAAACCATTAATTAAGTGGAATTGATATATTTATCAATGTACTGTAATTAACTCAAATATCTGAAAAGGTCATGTGCACTCTAGGTGAATATCTTAAGTATAACACAGGATTAAAATCTAAGAGTACCTTTTGTACTTATCATGTTTGATATGCAACTTTTAGAAGTTATGAACAGGCTGTACAGAACGATATTGACATTTCAATTTCGGCTCCAAGCCTGCCACACTATCAGAACCTGTCTGCCAGTGAATGGAAAGCTATTTTTGAAGTAAAATCAATGTTTGCACAGTTGTAGCTCTACCTCTTGTGATGTTGGTGACCTGAGCTCAGAAGCAAGCCTGGATCACTGACAGTCCACTGGGGGGGGGGGAGGAGCAAGCATGCCACAGGACACTCTCCTCTCCCAGACAGGAGGGAGACCTGGTGGATCCAGGGCAATACTGCTGCCTGGGTGACCACAGATGGCAGTGCAATCAGCTTGTAGAGTAGGTGGGGAGCCTAATGGTAATGCACTCTGCATGCTTGTGTACACAAATCTTGTGTATACCCCAATGTTAGCATCCCTCAGGGAAGAAAAAGTTAGAGGAAAAAGCTATAAAGGATGATGGGGGATTGAGGTAAGCCCTTGAGAAGCAGGGTGACAGATCTGGGAGTGGGGTTGACCTGGAAGGGACCTTCGCTGGGTGAAAAGAAATAAAGAAACTAACCAAAAAAATAAATGAAGCATTATTATTAAACCAGAGGATAATAGTAGTAATGTGGTTGTCCCAGATAAGAAGTTACAATATATGCAAAAGAATTTACATGTCAGCTGTCTGATACAGATACAGAGGATGAAAGCGTCTTTTAGAAGTGTGGCCATTCTGTGTGTCCCACTCTATATACGCCCTTCCAAAGGTTCACAAATCTGTGAGGGACTGTCCTAGACACCCCATAGTATGAGGTGTTCCATCTCTCAGACAGGACCCTCCAAATTTGTTGATTTTTTTTCTTAATCAGCCTGCCCCTAAGATATCAAGTTACTTAAGGGACACAATGCATCTCATTAACAAGTATGAGGGCAGTAACTAGCCTTTTGACTGATTTAGCCTCCTTGTGTAGCTGCATAGACCACCAAGAAGGCATTAGGATAACAAAGAAATTCTTGCATTCATAAAGCATGTTTGAGAATATACCTAAAAACTGTATTGTGGATTTACAGTACTCCAGTTTGTTCTACATCATAATTATCTTTTCTCACACCCTCTTATGTAAATACTTTCTTTGCTTGGTGGGAGTGTGGAATAGTCTTCTCAGATTAGAACCCCCTCAAACACATTATTCATTGGTATCATTATACTGATGAAATTTATAAGTGTCTGGGGTGGAGTTCTGGAAGGCATACCTGCCTTCACTTGCTGGCTGAAAGAAAATGACTTAAATGTTTCATGTACAGTACAGTCAAGGAATGAAACGCAAGGCTCATAAAAAAGAAATGGAATGTCTGGAAGCTAAATTGGGCATTGATAAAGAGAAGAGTCATCTGTTCAGCCTTCAGAGAGCTCACAGCTGGGAATAGTCTGCTTACAGTAGACATTTAACACCATAGGAGCCTGGCTGACAGCATTGCTTATTACAAATTCCACTAGATAAAATAGAAAAACTGTACAGAATCACAAACTTTAAAGAAGAGGCACAGAACATGTTGTTCAGTTCTGTGATCAAGGCTACTCTCAGAAGTTAATAACACTCTGCAGTGGACTATAGCTATTGACAGAAATGTACTTCTAAAATCTAAACAGTCCACTAAACATGAGACTCGACATGGTACCTTTATTAGAAGTTACAATGAGAAATCCATGGTCATTCAGGAAATCATAAAGGAAAGATGATTTAAGATCCACTTATCATCCCTTTGTCAGGAATGGGGCCAGAGTCACATTTAAGAAGACACAGAAGTTTGAAGGTGAGGTTAATAGCCATTTTTAAAGTAGCAAAATAGAATACAAACAGGATACAACTGAGACAGGTTTCTATACCTGTAAAAAGTGTCATATTTGCACTTATGCAGATACTGGTTTGAATTGTGTTCACTGGAAACAAAAGTGGAATTTATACTTCAACATAACATAAATTGTAGGATCCCCTTCATTGTCTGTCTGGATTGGTGTAATTGCCACAGTAGGTTGCATGGTATGCTCACTAAAGTGTCACATCTAGGAACATATATGGGGCATTTTAGTGGGAAATACAAATAATGTTCTGGGTGTACTTCATGGTGGGCATAGTCATTGCATTGTCAGTTACTTTAAATACAATGCTGTGGAGCATGTACAGTACCTGAACTATACCGAGGAGGTAACAGAACAAAATTGCTTCTCCAAAAAGAAATCAAATGGATTCTACAGCTCAGTTCTGCAGTGCCATTTGTTTTGAATGAAGAGGCTGATTTCAGACCCTTTCTGAAATGTCATATTTGATTGACTTTATCCTTGTATGGCAAAAGTGTTTCTGCCTTTCTTGGCATTATCATATGCAAGACTGTTACATAGATACATAGACAGTGTCAGCAGATAAGGGCCTACGGCCCACCCAGTCTGCCCATTTGAGCTTGTAAGTTTACTTTGTTTTCCTAGAAGTCTGTTGCCCCTTAACCCTGACCTCCAGAATTCCTTTATGTCTATCCCATGCATTCTTAAATCCCGTGATTGTTTCAGCCCCACCACTTCCTCTGGCAGGGTGTTCCACTTGTCCACCACCTGTTCTGTGAAGAAATTCTTCCTCATGTTTCCTCTGAATTGTCTTCCCTCCAACTTCATCCCATCCCCTCTAGTCCTGGAACATCTTTTTCACTTAAAAATTATGTATTCCTGCACCCTTTTCTCCCTGTAAGATACTTGTATGTCTCTATCATAGCTCCTCTCTCCCTCCTCTCCTCCAGGGAGTACATATTCAATTCCTTCAACCTGTCCTCATAGGACTTGTGATGCAATCAATGTACCATCTTTGTTGCCCTCCTCTGAACCTTCTCTACCCTGTCTATGTCCTTACATAAGTAAGGTCTCCAGAACTGTACACTGTACTCCAGGTGAGGCAACACTAGTGTCTTGTATAGTGGAATTATGACCTCCCTTTTCCTGCTAGTGATGCCCCTGACTATGCATCCCAGCATCCTATTTGCTTTACCTGCTGCCTTGTCACGCTGTTTCCCTACCTTGAGGTCATCAGAGATGATAACCCCAAGATCCCTTTCCTGCTTGATGCATGCTATATCCTCACACCCCAACTGATATATTGTGCCAGGGTTTTTGTGCCCCATATGCATTATCTTGCACTCTTTGCATTGAATTTCAACTGCCAAACCCCTGACCATTCTTCATGTTTCTGCAGGTACCTTCTCATTCTGTCTACACCCTCTGGTGTGTCTACTCTGTTACGGAGCTTTGTGTCATCAGCCAACAGGAAAATTCTGCCTTCTAGGTCCTGTGCAATGTCACTGATGAAGATGTTGAATAGGGCCGGTCCCAGCACTGATCCCTGTGGTACCCCACTGATCACTCTTCCCACTGTGGAGTGACAGCAATTTACCACCACCCTCTGTGTCCTGTCACCCAGCCAGTTACCTACCCACTGCAATACTGTCCTGCCCACACCCATATTCCCCAGTTTGTGTAATAGTCTTCTATGTGGCACAGTGTCAAAGGCCTTGCTGAAGTCAAGATAGGCCATGTCCGCTGCCCTCCCCTGATCCACCTCCCTAGTCACCCAGTCAAAAAATTCAATGAGATTGGTCTGACATGACCTCCCCCTTGTGAAACCATGCTGCCCTGGGTCCTGTAGTCCATTGAATACCAGATGCTCCACCAATCTCTCCTTCAGTAGTGTTTCCATGATCTTCCCGACTACCAAGGTGAGGCTGACTGGTCTGTAGTTCCCCACTTCCTCTTTGTTCTCACTTTTGTATATAAGGGGACTACATCTGTTGTCCTCCAGTCTTTGGGTACCTCCCCTGTTTTCAGTGATCAACTAAACAGGATTGCCAGAGGTTCAGCCACCACCTCTCTCAGTTCTTTAAGGACCCTGGGGTACACCCCATCTTGCCCATTGCTTTATCAACTCTTATTACTTCCAGTTCCTTCAGGACCCTTTCTCATGTAAAGGGGACTTGTGTCCATTTCTGCACCATTCCCACCCCTTGTACTCCCTTTAGACCCATTACCCTCCTCTTCCTCAGTAAAGACTGAGCAGAAATACCTGTTCAATATGTCAGCTTTACTGTTGTCATCCTCCACACAGCCCCCATGCTCCCCCTTCAGTCTCACTATCCCTCCCTTTGCCTTTTTTTTTTCACTTACGTACCTGTTAAAGGTTTTGTCCCCTCTACCCACTGATTTTGCAATGTGCTCTTCTGTCTGAGCTTTGGCTTCCCTTACTGGCCTCCCTTCTCTTGGTACTTCTCCCTATCCCCTTCTGCCTGTGTCTTTTTGTATTGCCTGAATACAATATTTTTGGCTTTCACTTTCTCCGCTACCTCCTTGGAAAATCATAATGGCCTCCTTTTCCTTTTCCCCCTTGCTAACCTGCTCAATGCATAATTCTGTTGTTCTTGTAATCTCCATTTTAAATACTGCCCACTGTTCCTCAACCCCTGATTCCTGCCCCATTCCCTTTAATGCCTCTTTCAAGCATCTCCCCATTTTCCCAAAGTCTGTCCCCCTAAAATCCAGGATATGTGTTTTTGTGTGGTTTGGTTCAGCTCCTTCTATGATTTCAAACCACAATGACCGGTGGTCACTGTTCCCCAGGTGCTCCCCCACTGTTACCCCCATCACACTGTCCTTGTTTGTGAGCACAAGGTCCAGTATTGCCTTCTGCTGAGTTGGTTCCATGACCAGTTGCTTGAGGAAGGCACCCTGAAGGGAGTCCTGTATAAATCTGCTCCTAGTTGATACTGCTGCTGGGATGCTCCAATCCACATCTGGAATACTGAGGTCTCCAACCAGCACTACCTCACCCTTGTCTGCCATACTTTGGATGGCTAGCATCAGCTCCCTATCTGTTTCTTCCTCCTGGGCTGGTGGTCTATAGACCACACCTGTGCAGATGGCTGGCCCCATTTTCCTTTCCAGCTTAACCCACAGTATCTCTCCCCCATTTTGTTTCTCCTGGATCTCTGTGGCCCTTATGTCATTTTTTCACATACAGTGCCACTCCTCCTCCCTTCCTACCTGCCCTGTCTCTTCTGAATATGTTGTAGCCAGGTATGGCCATCTCTCAGTCATGGTTATCATTACACCAGGTCTCTGTGATGGCCACAATGTCCAGGTCTGACTGCACCATGACAGCCTCCAGATCCTCCATCTTGTTGCTAAGGCTCCTGGCATTGGCACACATGGCTGTCCATGATTTGACCTCCCTAGACTGCTTAGCTGTTCTACTCCAGCCCTTTTCCTGGTTGTCCTTTATCCCTGGTTTTCCTTGCTGTCTGCCCTTCTGTTGAATTGTGCCTCTTTTCTGCCTATCCACCTCTTGGGCACTTATCTCCATCTTTTGCATACTGCTTTGTAGAGATATCCACTTCTCTGGTTCACTGGTTCCACTGCTAGCTGTGGGGGGTGGGCAATTAGATACACTCTTTGCTCGCCTGCCACCCCCCTTGGCTAGTTTAAATGCTTATCAGTGTAGCATTTAAACTTATCATTGAGTGCTTGGATTCCCCTCCAGGATGGATGCAGGCCATCAGGCTTGAACAAGCCTCCATCCCTTCAGGTGGGTCCCCAGTCACCAATGAATCCAAACCCTTCCTCACAGCATCAGTTCTTCAACCATGAGTTAAAGTTCCTGGTGCATGCACCCCTATGCTCTCCCATGCCTCTCGCAGGTAGTACTTCTGAGAAGGTGACAGAAGTAGCTACTTGCTTGAGACACCTCCCTAATTTCCTAAACTCTTCCTGAACTTCCTTTGGCTCCCCATTTGCCAGGTCATTAGTACCTAGGTGGATAATGACATCCAGCTCACCCTCCCATCTTGTCTTCCCAGTGATCCCCAGGATCTTCCTTCCATCCCTCCATGCCATGGCACCTAGTAGGCACCTCACCTCCCTTTTCTCCCCCTCCTGTGTTCCTAGCTGGATCCTCTTATGATGGAGTCCCCTACCAGGATTCGCTTCCTCCTCCTCCTCTGGGGTCCACTTCTCTCCCCACTGAGGTCACCTCCTTGGCTAACCTCCACACCCTTTCCTTCCACTTCTCTGGGTACCTCTATTTGGTTGTCCCCATTTGCCAGTGTGGCATATGAGTTCTTGAGTGGAATAGGATCTGGGATGTGCCTCTGCCTGACCACCCTAACCCTCCCTGAGTCCACTGTCACCCAAGTGCTCCTCATTCTCGGCATCCTTTGCGGCAGCGGCGTTGGACTGGGTGGTCTCTGGATAAGGGTGATGGTACTCCTGACCCAGTTTACTTCTGCTCTGAGTCTGGCTACCTCATCCTGCAGTCCAGAGAGAGGCATGCAGATAGGGCAGCACCTCAGCATCCAGAAGGTCTGCCTGAATATGGCTGCCCCGCAGCCACTGCATTGCACCACTCCCCACATTATACTACACTTATACTGCTATTCCAGTACTTGTCTGTTGCTGAAGCTCTCCTAGTTCCCTTTTATTAATTTACTGTCTTAAAATCCTGCCACTGCTCCTCAGATACTTTTCTTTAAAAAAAAAAAAAATACAAAATGAGTCAAAACACTTGTCGTGCTGAGGGCAGGCTTCTTCCCACTTATGCCCCTCCTACTCCACAACCCCTACTATATCCTGTGCTTAGCTCCTGTCAATCAGATTTAACAGGGCATATAATTAAGAGCTGGGGGCAGGAGGGGGGGTGAAAATTTGCAGCAATTAAAGACAGAAAAAAAAATACACCACCACTACAAGCACAACAAACTAAGTTTTACTTTTTCAGCAGACCAAAAACAATTCCAAGTAAAGACAGCAAAGAAATTAAAGTGTCACTAAAAGCCCACAATCTAAGTTTAAAACAAAAATAGCAATGTACAATTACTGTAAAGCACTGAAATGAATCTGTTTCCTTCCCCTTCTGGCTTCTGGCTTCTTCCGTTGTTCTATGAGCTGTGCTATAGAAATTATAGTTTGATTAATTTACTGCCATATCCTGTGTAAGAACTTTTTATGTACTTATTAGAGCTAGTGTTGGGTGGGCTGGTTTGGGGTGTCATTTAAGAAATTTCTTAAAATTATTAATTTTGGAACGTTCCCTTTGACCCTGCCTATAAAGCTACCCCCAAAACTTTTTTGTTACTCTGTGATCCCCATCCTTCCTTTTCATCTGTTTTTGATTTCTGCTGTATTCTTCCCTCCATTTGTACCATAAGAACTATATAAGAAATGTTATAATACTCTATCAAATTTAACATTTGAATAAGTAATACATTTGAATTTGGAAATCCTTTGTTTGCATAATGTTTTCAAATGGTTCACTTAGCACTTTGTATTTTTCATTATTATGCACGTTACACTATATGAAGTCTTCAATTGTTTTTTGTGAGGTGTCACTTTTAAAATGTGCTTCATTGGTGATCTTTGATGAACTGATGCCACTCCTTGATGAAGGCTAATTTTGGATGCATTATGTAGGGGTAGCAGCCAGTTCTGTATGTACTTGGCATCTGATTAAATGTCAGTTAATAAAACTTTACTGCACCATTATTGTCAATAGTGTGTGTGTGTATATGCACTGAATTTTCTTTGTTTACTCGGGTACAATGCTGTCTTGTGGTATTTTAGACACTACTGGCAGATAAAGACTGAGGGCCTGATTCTCAAAGCTTGGTGCAAGCCACACCAATAGCAGCTTGTGCCACTAGTGGGTGCACCAGTGACCCTGCACATGATTCACTATCGGATAGGGTCTTGCACCAAAGTCCCGCAGCTTGCAGCAAATATGGCCATTTGCCAGATGGATGGTGCACATGAGAGGTTTGCAACAAGCTGCAAGAGCAGTCAGGTGACACTCATATATGGGCAGATATATGTTGTAGTGTAATGCCTCAATGCCTGAGTAGGATGTGAAGACATGAAATGTAACCATCTGTATACAATTATTAAAACTTACCTGTGGGAGTACACTGACAGTGTGTACGGTGGATCTGGACATTGTGTATGTGTACCTAACAATATAATACATATATAATAGCTACAATAATAATAGTATAACTAATGAGGGACATAACACTAGGAACCTAATATACAGCCGTATTAGCATGTGCTGGGGTTCCTACTGTTGACCTAATGTATAGTTCATCTATGTTGTTTATTCACAAAAAGTAAATTGTAAAGTTTCAAACAATTGGCAAGACAAAGACACTAAATCACAGCTGTTGTGGGGGCATGGGAGACTGCAGCACATATTCAGGGTGGACTTCAGTGGTGTTGCAAGGACTGATAGACCAGCCCTGGCTGGTCTAATGGTACTTGCAAATGTGCCCTCTGGAGGGATTTAAAGAATCCCAATGTTGCAGCTATGGTAACTTTCGGCTGCCAAAAGCCCTCTAGTGCCTTGGTGTACCCAGCAGCTTGGCACAGACCTGGCCCAGGGCTGGTCTTGGGCATTGAGTCCCAGTGTGGCACAGGGGGCATGCAAAAATTATGAAATCCACATATTGTGATGCAAGATGTCCCTTGCACCACTGCTGTGTGATGCAGGCACCTTGCATCACATTCAGGCTTTTGGAAATCAGGCCCTGAAGGTCCATCTAGTCTGCCCATAAAGATGTTTCATCTTCACCCCAACCTAGTGTCTAGGAGGGTTATCACACTCTGTCTCCCTGAATCCCTTACCTCCCTGATTCCCTCAGTCCCCTTGCTCTGTCTTAGTCATGTTTAATCCTGTTAATAGATCAGCCCCCACCATTGTCGCTGGCAATCTGTTTCAGGGCTCCACTACCCACTCAGTGAAGATGAACTTCCTCAAATCCCTTCTGAATTTACACTCCAGCAACTCCCAATCATGCCCCCATTGACTATTCTTCATGAATCGTAATTGGTAGGATACCCCTGCCTGTTGAAGATAAATCCTTAAGACATATGTGCCGTCAGGCTATTTTCATGTATCTTTGCGTACCATCGATCCCTGTCTCTTTTAGCTAGTCTAACATGGAGCAGTGATCCTTGAGATTTATAGAACTTAACTAGTGAGTCTTGGTGCAACTCGCACCCTGTTAACACATTGGGCAATCATGGCAGTCCTCGTGTGGTTTCAATTACTTACCTACTTATGTATGGTACCCCACGTGACAGACCATTCAAGCAGAATTGACCCCAACATAGAGTCATGCCTACCACTACTACTCTGCCTTTATATTAATAAAATGTATAACTTATGCTGCCACCACATGACTCCGCACCCTTCTCACTTTGTGGAATCTCCTCGAGGTGGGACCGCTACCTTGTTACCAATATGTGGCCCCTCACCCCACCCACCCAAAACCTACATCTTGGTGCTATATTGGATGGACCATAGGCTACACGTACCTAGGTCAGCACAAGGGGGAACTTTGGACTCCGGACCACCGCACTCAAACTTTTGCTTGATGCAGAAAGATTCGTGCTTTCAAACTACTCCTCGCTGCCCTAAGGAAAATTATGTTCCTACTGCTTTTGTGTTCAGGTAATGTTGAACTCAACCCTGGTTCCACAAAAGCTCTCTCATCTCCATCCGACCTTACAAGACTGAAAGGAGTCAGCTTTATGCATGCAAATGTTTGCAATCTTTGAAAGAAATATACATCAGTTCAGGCATGGATTACTCATACCGCACCAGACGTACTTATGCTTTCTGAATCCTGGCTTTGGCATCCACCCCAGATAGAGAGGTTAACATCCCTAACTACCTCCTATTTAGAGCTGATAGGAAGACCAGGGGAGGCAGAGTAGTCAACTATGTCAAAAACACATTTTCAGTGTCCATCCTAGACTCTCACTCTGCTGCAGGTAGACTCAAATGTTTGTCCCTTAAAGTTGAACTTTCCCCATCAATGGCTTTCCGTGTCATAGGCTGTTATAGACCACCAGCCACAGGGCCTCAGCTTCTGTCCCGTCATCTATTATGGGCTTTGTCCCCATTGAAACAATTATTCTAGGTGACCTTAATTATGATTGGTTGACTAAGGTTTCGTTACCCTTGAAGCAATTCTGTGACTCCCATGGGTTCACACAACTTATTACTGAGCCAACTCACATTAACAAGAAAAACCCAATGAACAGCACCCTATTGGAAGTCCTTCTCATAAGCAAACCATATTCCTTTTCCCATGCTGGAATTTTTTCAGCTGATGTTAGTGACCACTGCTTGCTGGTATAAGAACTGATGGTAAACCCTCACCAACATCTACATTTTCCACTAAAAGGTCCAGACAGAACTTCGATCCTCTCACATACTTCAATGAATTAAAGAACTCTTTGCACTGCTAGAGTTTTTACCTTGCTAAATTGGTGAGTAATGCCTACAACATCTTCCATGAAATTATAACCAGTGCCCTAAATAACCATGCTCCTCTGGTAAAAGCACATATAAAAGCTAGAACATATTGTTGGTTGTCAGCGGACCTCAAGGCTGCCTTACTAAAAAGAGATCAACTCTGAAAAAAGGCTTGCAAATCACACACAGACGAAGATTGGTGTTTCTTCAGGACAGCTAGAAATGCCTGCACTAAGATGGTCAGAGAGGCCAAGGCCAATTTTTACCGATCTGAGCTAGATTCTGCATCAGAATGCCCTACCAAGTTCTGGTCCACACTAAAAGAACTGACTGGTCATTCTCCAGGAAATGTGCTTCCCTACAAAATTACCACTGTTAATGCTATAATCAATGACAGAAACGAGATCCTGCAGGCCTTCAACAATCATTTTGCCACTGCAGGCCTAGCATTTGATAACGCACCGGTAAGCAGACTACACCCACAGATCAACACTAAGCTCCTGGAACCGAGTAACAATATCGTAACCTTCTCATTTTTACCCACCTCTGTAAAAGAAGTTGAAAATCTTCTCCTAAAATTGGACACTAAAAAAGTGCTGTGGTTGACTTCTTTGACCCATATTACTTGAAAATTGCTTATCACATCCTTGCCACACCTATCTCTCAGTTATTCAACCCGTCCTTATCGCAAGGTTCCCTTCCTCAGTTATGGAAAGTTGCTCACATCATCCCCGTTTAAATCAGGGAATCCCTATGACCTAAATAACTATAGGCTGATCTCCCTCCTCCCCATACTCTCCAAGCTCCTAGAAAAAATGATGGATACCCAGTTGAGATCTTTCATAGACAACTCAAACTTACTAAACCCTATGCAGTCAGGCTTCAGAGCAAAGCACAGTACCATTACGGCCCTGGCAAAAGTAACTAACGACTGGCAACCGGACTTAGACAACAAAAAATTCATCTGTGCAGTTTTCCTGGATCTCAGTAAGGCCTTCAATACCATTGACCACTGTTTGCTCCTCTCCACTTTACAAAATATAGGCCTAGACCGAACCTCCTTGTGTTGGTTACATGACTACCTCACTGGTAGGCAACAACAAATCAAGGCTGAAGAGGAGCTTTCTTCACTTAAACTGATAAAAAGAGGCATCCCTCAGGGGTCCATATTGGGACCATTACTGTTTGCTATCTATATCAACAGCCTGGATGTAAGCATTAAGGAAGCAAGCATTCACCTGTTTGCTGACAACATAGTGCTCTACATAAGCCGTGAATCTCCTGAAGCTGCCTGTGGGACCTGCAAATCAACTTTAACATCTTGCAGCACCAGCTCCTCAGTAAAAGATTACTACTTAATGCCAAGAAAACTAAGGCAATGCTATTCTCACCAACTGGCCAGGGGGCATATTCTGCCGCTGCTGGTCCATTACCTTCTATCTCCACCTTACTAAGTGAACATCTTGAATACTTACCGAAATTCAAGTATTTGGGTGTTTGGACAGACAATAAACTCTCCTTTGTGGAACATATAGAAGAACAGCTGAAAAAGCTGAGGAAGAGGCTTGGACTCTTCTTCAGAATAAATCGCCTCCTGACCATAGACCCCAAAAAACAGCTCAACCAATCCATGTTCCTCTCACTAATTGACTATGCTGACTTCATATATGGCCAGTGTCCAGCCTCACACCTTGCTAAATTGATGTACTGTATCATAGAGCTCTGAGATTTATAACAGGCCTCCCCTTTTCCATCCACCACTGTTCATTATATGCAGCTGTGGGCTGGCCCTCCCTTCAACACAGGCGGTATAGAAATGTAGCCCTCTGGATGCTCCGAGCCATCACCAACAAGCCCCCGAAATACATTGCTGACTTTCTCCCACTAAGCCTGATTGGGAATTATGCCTTGAGAAGTCATGCGCTGGTTTCCCTGAAAGTACCTAGGGTCGGTACCCACTTTGGAAGTGCAGCCATAAATTTTGTCCTGCCCACGCTTTGGAATAGGAAATCGCTGAGACTTAGCTCCCCTGTTAGTCTTGCTATGTTCAAGACCCTGTATACCAAAACATTTATGGAGCTCTGTAACTGTTTCCACCATTCCTAGTTTTCCAGCTGACGTCTCCGCTCAATCTAAGTCCTTCCCGTTCAAACTAAGTGTTCCCTTACCAAGATTACTCCCTCTCCCTCAGTCCATTCCAGTCCCACTGATATTACCGGTTCACCTTAGTCCATTCCAGTCCCATCGGTACTACGTACTCACTGCAACACACCCCGCATCGCCCACTCTTATGCCCTGATACCACCTGCTTAGCATTCCAGAATCTTTCTGCCAAATTCCCTGCCTCCTATGCGTGCACTTTTCCATATCCCAGGGACTCCTTTACAGGCTATGAACATGTAATTGAGGGATAGGATTATAAAGGCATCTCTATATATATTATTTACCTTTATTTCTACACTGTATATATTTTGTTGTATATGTCTTGCTACTGTTGTTTTATGTATGTTTTGCTTGTACTCTATTCTGTACCCTCGTCCTTGCAAACTGCAGGTCCACCTTGTAAATGAGCTTGCTCAATGGTGATCACCTGGGTAAATAAAGATTTTGATTGATTCATTGACTGATTGAATCCCTATAGCTAATAAATAGGTTTTCACTGTTCACTCTAAATTCCCCATAGGAACGTATAGGTCTCTGTCAGACTGTCACATCAGCTGTCTCCCTTTTAGCCTTCAACAAGTACATGTTCAGCTGGATATCCAGCGAAATGGGTGAAGCAAATTGAGCGACTCGCATATGAGTGACCCATATTGCGCGCTCAACAAAATAGCGATAGTGCAGGAATAGCAATGAAAGGGAATAGTGAATGTGGGAAGGCAGTATAGCAAAGGTGACTGAAGGGGGTGGGGGATGTTGTAACGTGTTGGGGATGGTGTGATGTTGTGGGTTAAATTGAGTAGTGCAGCACAGTGCTGCCAAGCTGGCCACCTGGAGTGCTGGAGTGAGTCACTGCCTGGGATGCTGATCGTTGTGGGTTCAGGACTGGCAGCATGTTTTCATTGTTATAAGTGGGATTGGGTGTTTGGCAATTTATGTTTGTTCTCTGTCCCCCCCCCCCCGACTGTGGTGCTCTAGTGATGGTAGCCCCCTCCCATGTATTGCCCTTTCCAACAGTGTCTGCTCCCTCCTGGAGTTGATTATGTTAATTCAGGAGGTGCGGGGAGGGCATAGCCCCCCTATAAAACAGTAGTTAATTTTGTGGCCATTTGACTGTCTGTAGTGCCATCATTGATGTGGGGTTTGCTGTTTTGGCTTTCTAGCAATTTTCAGATTCAGTGAAATGTACTCGCTGTTCAGTGAGTCCCCATTCCTTTTTCACTATTATGACATGGAACTGTTCAGCTGTACCTTTAGGTAGTGGAGCATGTATTCTTTATTAGTTTTTATAAAATGTGGAGAGAAAATACTGCAATTTGAATGATTTATACCTGTGCAGCAAATTCATTCAATGCACAGGTAAAAACAAGTTCTCAACTGTAGGACTGCACTGCACAAAAAAAATCAGTGTGCGATAAGAGCGTTCACATTTGAAATGCCGCCATTTTTTTTCAGCTAATGCGATTCATCCCTGATCCGGGAAACTCTGGTGCTACTCTGTATTCACTTTCTTTCCCCTTTCAGACAAAAAAATGCAAGTTAAAAAGGAAAAAATAGTCAGCCATGCCATATATATATATATATATATATATATACAGTACATATATATATTTTTTTTCATTTGAAAGTTTGTGACTTGGAGAGGCACACTGAGCTGCGGCTCATTTCCAGGTGTGACCCAGGGGCAAGGGAAGGGGATATACACATATAAAGTACCTTTTACTGGACCCATCTCCGTCACCCATGCTGCGAGTCTCTCTCTTGTCTGCTGTCTGACCTACCTTCAGAGCTATTGCCCTGCAGTTTAAAAGATAAAATCCATTGCCTCTGATTTTATTTCTTTGTTTAATTTAAGCTCCATGCAGGAAATACACTCCATTCAGGAAATACTTTGTGGTACAGCCACAAGCTCAGTGAAGTGCAGCAATGTTGAAGTGCAGCCAGTCCCTCCCAAATGCCCGCTCCCTGCAAAGCTGCTTCTTCTTCTTTTTTCATTTTTTAATTGAATGAGACAGAGTCTCTTCTTCTCACAGACTTTCTTCTCACAGACTCTCTTGCACTACTATGCTGCATGGGGTGGGGTGGTGGGGAGTGCTGAGCTCATTACATGTTAACTATGGATTGCAATAATGGACAAATGTCCTGAAACAGTCACACCACAGAAAGGTGGAAGGACTATTTTAAAATTCACATAGTAAATTATTTCAGTTTTTTTTTTTGTATCTAAATAGTTGGTTTTTTTTTACATAAAATATTGATGTAACAAAGAACCCATTTTATAAGCACAATAAGACACTTCGGGTGTGCACTGAACAGACAGTACCACACATCCAGTGGCTGAAGACACTCATCCTGTGACCTTGTGCCTCACTATGCTCCTGAGTGTGTGGTAATATCTGTTCAATGCACACCTTGTCGTGTCATATGGTTTACTGTACTTATGCTGAGCCCTGTCCCTGTGGACATTTTTGTATTGTAGCACACAAGTGGACAATGTCAGAACCCTGTCTTGCAGTAAATCCAAATATCACCACAGTTACTGCACTGCTATGCTCGCAGAAACCCAAACATACCTCTCAACCTCCTGCCTCATAAATCAGGGACAAGGCTTAAAATAATCAGGGACGAAGGACCAAAATCAGGGACACATCTTCAAAATTGGAGATATCAGCTCAGGAAGCTAGTAGAATAAGGGGCTTAGTATAAAATGTATTTTCTAAGTAAGAACAAGTCTGTAACTTTAATGTTTAACATTATTTTGTGCTTACAACCCCCACTGTTTGGTCACGGAAACACAATTTTTAGGAGGGACAGAGTAAAATTTTGAGGCAAAATCAAGGATGTCCCTGAAAATCAGGGACAGTTGAGAGGTATGAACCCAAAGCAGAAGCAGCTTTGGATGTTGGCGCACTTCCCTTCACTGGAAGCTTAGACTCTTTCCCCTTCCCCACCCTGGTTGTCCCAGCAGATGGAGAAGGTGGATAGGAGTCAGCGACTGGCAACAGCCAGCCAAGATGTGAGGAGGCCAGGGAGAAGATCAAGCAGGCTTGGATCTAAGTAGGCAGTGGGGGGAGGGATTTGGGGGAACCAATGGTGAGTGAGCTCCAGGACTGTGGAGGGGTCAGGGGTAGAAAGGTGTAGCTGAAGGGAACTCATGCCTCTTCAGCCCAGGATCCCAAGGAGTCTAGAACAGAACCAAGTCAGCAAGCAAAACTAGTGGGAGCATGAGATAGTTGAGGGTTAGGGCCTATTAGGCATAACAGTGTGTTCCTGTGAATGGTAAAAGAACTAGGGGATCTTGGTTTGGAGCAAGGCAGCAGGGATCTGAGCAAAGCAGACAGAGTGAGGAGGGTTAGGTAAGGAGGGTTAATGATCTAGTAAGTTAGTGGTGGCAGCCAGGGTGGACTGGCATGGTAAAGAGAGGCAGTAGAGATCAGATTTACAAAAAGGAAGGTTTAAACTCACCAGTGCTCTTGCTCTCAGGCCTGCCTCTTGCCCTGTAGCTGTGCATGATTGCACAGTTCATCCCTCAGTCTCCCCCCCCCCACCATGGCACGCAATACATTCCATCCCCAACCCCTAACCCCTAATGAGTTGTCTTCTTTGTCTGGCAAGCAAGTAAAACCAATGGTCCAATGTACACTGAAGCCCTTGCTTTGTTGTAGCCACTGTGGTTTTACCTCCTGGATCTCTTTAACCGGATTTTTCGTGTAACTTCTCCTACTTCCACTACAGATCTATCGTTCTACAGTGCGGGGTGGGGAAGCAGCAGGGAAGGGTAAACTCCATTGTACCACAGTGGTGTATCCATGGGTTAGTACCATGAGCAACTGGCTCCATGTGGGGCTGTCAACAGTGTTGGGTGGGAGGAGGGACCCAGGGTTACAAACCCAATGGAGTGGGAGTTTGATGGAGGGGGGATGATTAGCTGGTCACAGTACTGGCTCAGGCACAGTTAGATTTTTGGTTCAGACCAACTAGAGTCACATTACATGCTGTGGGACTATGAGCAAGTCCTTTGACTGAATCTTGTTAACACTCCAGTCATCACTCTGATGCTTGCAAGAGTCCAGTTGAAAGAGTACAAGATGATAACCGGGGCTGCTGGAAATGGCAAACAGGACAGCCATTGATAGGCTGCTAACTGCTGGGCCCCTGACCAGTGGTCAAAAAAACAAAAACCAAAAACACAGAAGTACACCAAAAAGGCAGGAGCAGAGGAGAGAGGAACCAGCACAGGGATCACTATGAGATCCAGAGCCTAAGATAGGGTGCAGCAGGGGCCTGGATGGTGCCAAAGGGAAAGAAAGGTTCCGGCTAAGATGTAGAATGATCGCTTGAAGAAACTCCAGGAGTTGGTAGACCAGGAGGTCTGGCATGATATAAGGCATGCCTTCAAGAGTCAGACCAGCCAGGTGACCAACTCAGCACCTAGCCTCTGATATAGCCTCTGAAAAGCCAGCCAATACCCAGCCCTTACCAGAGCCTCTGGGAGGTCAGCTCAGTAGCCATTCCCTAACAGAGTCAGCTGGGAAGAAGCAGGGGGGCCACACAGCTAAAAGGAATGAAGTCAACTGCCAGAGAAGGCCCACTGCATAGGAAACACACTGAGAAGCAGGAATTGCAGAAGTCACAATGTCGCTAGGAAGCCACCAGTAGGAAGCACACTGCAAAGGCAGCCACAGGAACACAGCTGGACTATGTGGAAGGTAGGCAAGTACTGGACTTTAAGGCACTGTCATGCACCAAAGTGCAGGTGTTGTGTGGGTTCTTAATGTAGTGAGGGTGGTCCCTCCAGTTACTGAAGAGGGTGATCCCCAACATCCTTGCCTGGCACACCTGGAGTGGGAGAGGTTTCCTCAGTGGATTTCCCTCTGTAACAGAGATTGAACTGCCTCTTTGAGGTGATGGAGGGAATGTCCTCTCAGTCAGTAGCTGGGTGGCCTGCCTTCAGTGGATCAGGTGCCGACCCTCCAGAAGATAAGTCTGGGAATGTGGCACGAAAGTATGACTATGCCAGCATGAAAGCCCAGCTGGATACCCACCTAACAGACAAGGTGAAACAGCAGATAGTCTAACTATAAAACTTTCATTGGCTCAAAAAAGGGGCAGTACTGCTGCAGGGCTACCATTTACTGCATGCAAAAAGACAGCAATGCACAGAGATTCCTTTACAAAATTCTAATATTTTTTTAAAGTACATAAAGTGCCAGTAACCATGATGGACCCTGGGCTCTTCAAAGCACACTGCCTCTTCGTCATGGATGTGATGCACTGGAGTAAACAGCCACTATTTAAGTAAAGCAAACACAAAGGAATTTGTAAAGATAGTGAACCATATTGAATAAGTGTCATGACTGATATTATGTCACATCAGTTTAGACAAAGTATAGGGTCCAGGAATAGTTTATTTAGAGATTTTAATCTTTGGCACTACAATTCTGAAGAGCTTGGCATAATGATTTATGAAAATTATCTAATAAAAGACCACTGTAAGAGAAGGGAAATGTCACAATTGATTGAATTTCCTGTAATTGTAGATCATTTTACGTAGAAACATAGAAACAGAATTTGTCAGCAGAAAAGGACTGCTTGGCCCAACTGGTCTACCCAGAGGGTCCGTGCCTAGTCCGCTTCCACAGACCCTAACTGGTCTCCATTGACCCTCTATTCTCCTTGCTCATTCACTAACATTCATTTACATATATCACATATATTTGAACCCCCTACCAT
Source organism: Neoceratodus forsteri (assembly GCA_016271365.2). NCBI lineage: Eukaryota > Metazoa > Chordata > Ceratodontiformes > Ceratodontidae > Neoceratodus > Neoceratodus forsteri. Next base: position 1,109,495,757 of record CM057449.1, on the reverse strand, counting down.
TTTTGCCTCCACCACTTCTGGTGGTAGTCTATTCCAGGTGCCTAGTAAAATTTGGAAACAGAGTTTGGGGCAGAAAAATAACCCTTGGCTAATCCAGTCTGCCTTGATGTTCTTTGTCTATTCTGCCCCCACAGACACTATGTAGCCTCAGATGACCATCCCACCACCCTGCCTTTTCTCCAATATAACTGTATGTTTACCCCATGCATGCTTGAATCCTCTCACTGTCTGAGCCTCCACTACTTTTACCAGCAGTCTGTTCCAGTTGTCCAGTACCCTTTCAGTGGAGAAATATTTCTTCACATCTCTCTTGAACTCCTCCCCAGCTTCATTGCATACCCCCTTGTCATTGTTCTCTTTCTCATTTGAAATAGACTCCCCCACCACACACTATTCACCCAAATGAGGTGCTTGTAGGTCTATATCATGTCACCTCCCTCTCTCTCTCTCTCTCTCTCTCTCTCTCTCCTCTCTTCCAGGGTATACATGTCAGTCTCTCCTTGTATGGTTTCTCATGCAGCCCATACACCATTTTAGTTAAAAACATAGAAAATGCTACTCTTTCAGTGAAGTAGAACTTCCTCACATTCCTCTTTAACCCCCCCCCAGTCTTCACAGTCTGCCAGTCTGCAAGTGATGCATGCTGGGAAGAGGAATCCAAGTGTGCAATATGAAAAGGGGAGTGGTGCTGGAATGTACCACAGTGGAAAAGGACCTAGGGTTCATGGTATCAGAAATCTTGGAAACAACTGCACATTGTAATAGGGCTGTGGACATGGCAATAGGATGCTGGGTTGCATAGGGAGGGGGCTAAGCTATAGAAGTCAGGAGGTGATCCTCCTATTAAATAGGTCACTGGTATGACCATATCTAGAATACTGCACAAGGTACAGGAGTCCACACCTAAGGAGAGACTTTGATAAGGTGGAAGCATACAATGCAGGGCAACCAGGATGGCCCATGGGTTGGGGACAAGACATATGAGTAGAGGCTGCAGGACATGACCATGTACACCCTTGAGAAAAGTAAGGAAAGGGGCGACATGATCAAGACATACAAGTACCTGCATGGGATAAATAGAGTGGATGCCAAGGAACTTTCCTCCTTGAGTTAAATTCAGAGATAAGAGGGAACTCTTTTAAACTTGCAGGGAAGGGGGTAGACAAGTGGAACAGGCTGCTGCAGAAAGTGCTACATGCCAAATCAGTGAAAAGCTTCAAGCAGGGAAGGGACAAGCATATGGGTTTAGTTAGAAAGGGGAGGCAGAAACAAAGGAGTGGGATGGCCACTGGGGCCAGAGCACAGTAGTTATGCTAAGTGTAAAGACTGGATGAGCTGACAGTCCTTTTTCTGCCATCATTGTCTATGTATCTATCTAAGTGGTGGTATTTTCTATAAATGGAATACATGATAGGAAAGTGTAGTGTATTTGAAAATATATCCATCAAGGGGATGAGCAAGATCATAAAGACCACAAGCCCAAAAGCTGAGTAGCTTTATGATCTAGTTAGTCCCCAAGATTGGTATAGTTCCCCATACTGGATTTATCTATTATTTACTTTATATAATACATATGGCTGGTCTATGTTTTAACTTTTGACCGCATTTGCAATCATTTTCAGGTCTGCATTGCTACTGTTTTGGTCTAGTGTTTTGCCATAGTCTATTTGCTTTTTTTGTGTATATGCCTTGCTGCCCCATGGTGTTTCTGTAGTGTAGGGTACCACTATTTAAGAGGGCATGGTTGTGGTGGTCTGCTTTTATAATGCTGGTGACAGGGTGGTGTACAGCTGGAGTTTGAGGTCTAGAGTGGCCTTTGTGGTCAGGAATGGCTTGTTCAGTCAGTAGTTGCTGGACTGTGTAACCATGAGTGGTATCTATGGTCAGGAGTGGTTTGCTCAATTGAAAGTTGCAGGACTCTTTAGTCAGGAGTGGTATCTGTAGTTGGGAGCATTGTTTCCTGACAGAAGCTGCTGAAGTTTGTGGTTGGGAGCAGTGTGTGAGAAGTTTGCATTGCTTGGCATTGAGGGACATGATGACAGTACCATGGAGGGCCTGTCATTTGAAGAGAGAGTAAGTGCTTCAAAGGACATGGTTCGATGTGCTTACACAACTGGATGAGATAGTATAAATGATGCTTGTGTAACTTTTATTTATTTTTATTTAGCCTTTGTTAACCAGGTAAGTACACTAGACAAGACAATTTGCCTATTTTCAGGTACTTGATTTGCTTTGTGGCTTTCTGCATCTCTATCCGTGGGATATACCACCCTGCAGGCATACATTGCAAGGAACCCTAGAGGAGGGTTCTCCCCCATATGTGCCGGGAATGAATGCGTCGGCTAAAGGTAGGTTAGGAAGAAGCCCACGGGGAAGAGAGATGAGCCGCTGGAGGAGGAGGAGGAGGAGGAGGGATGGATGGTGGGCAATGAGAAAGTATCCTGGAGAGGCCCAGGATGTTGTGACCTTTTAAGCTTGATGGGGGAGTGACGTTGTTGCTCTGCCCATCGAACCTCGGGCTTAAAGCCCTCCCATTCGATGGGCTTATGCAACTGGATGAGATAATATGAATGATGCTTGTGTAACTTGATTTGCTTTGTGGCTTTCTGCCTCTCTATCCATGGGATATACCACCCTGCAGGGGTAAGATGGAAGGAACCCTAGAGGAGGGTTCCTCCCAACAAGTGCCAGGAAAGAATGCATCGGCTAAAGGTAAGTTAGGAAGAAGCCCAAAAAGAATACCCAAAGATGTCAAGCTTCAAAGAGGTGAGGATGATGAATGAATTCTTTGAAGAGAAGGGCTAACTTCCTAAGGAGAGAGGGGAAAGCCGTAGACACCATCTGCCTCCATCCGACAGCAGAACCTAACTAACTAATGTGAAGAAAGCACTAATTCTAACTAATATCATGACCATTGGCACAGAGGAGAGGGAAAAAACCCTTTTTGGAGGAAACCTCTGGGGATTCAAGGCCTTCCCTCCAGGTTGCTGACATTTGATTTGAGGATGTATGTCAGTAAAGAGAATGGTTCACGGATGAGGGATATAAGTAGGGAGAAACTCTAATGAAGCACAGATTAAAGAAAGAACATGAGGTAGCAGGGACCCAAGGAGGGTATGCTCAAGTATTCGATGAGGAATAGTAGATCAGAGGAGCAAGGGGTATCCATATGTGCTCACGAGATGATTCCAGATGTGCTGATGAGAAGACCAAGGATAATGCATACTGGCTTGATTGAGTGATTAGAGTGATTGATCGAGGTGAGTAAGTGGACTCTGAGGTCAATGAAGCATGCTCGATCATGTGATGTGAATGATTAGACCCGAAGGTCGGAGTTGATAAGGTAGTATATGATTGAATGATAGGAATGCTCGAGTAAGTGATGTAAGTAAAGAAAACCTTGAGGCAAGGTATGAATGATGACTGGAGTTATGAACCTGATACATGCGGCAGGATGGCCGCAGGTCAATGAGTCATGATGGGTATGCCAAAAAGAAATATCGATTACAGGTTTTGATTGGAGGGAATCCTGGGTAGCCAATATGGAATGTGAAGAGGAGATGGGAATGAACTGTAAAAGAAGCTTGCACACAGGTAGCATGCTCGAAAGAGCAATGGGAGTAATGAGGCACCTCAAAAGGAGGTAGACTCCAATACCAAGAAGGCATCTCTGGAGCCAGAGGGTATGTGAACCAGAGGGTACGCGCAGAACGAGTGATCGAGAGGGGCAAATCGGATGAGGCACGATGAGGAGTGAAGCCATGAGTGGAAAGAATCCATGATGGCTGGGACGTGAACAGGCGCTAGGCCAAGGAAGGTAAAATAAAAACCGACGAGGTACAATGATTGATTGGAGCCATGGAGATTGGTACGGGAAAGTGAGATATGAAAGGACGAAGGATGGAATGATGGTGGAGAGCTCAATAGAGCAATGTAACTAAGCTGATTCCTCAAAAGGAAGTAGAGTCAGAAAAGAACTTGAAAAGGGGACTTGAAAGATGGTGGAGAGCTTCCAGCTAGCCCTTAGCAAGGACGATGGACAGGAAGACATGACCATGAGTGGAGATAGATGAGGAGTGAAGCCAGGAACGAAGTGAATCCTTGAAGGTCAATGAGGACTCTAAGCCATGATTGGAGGCTCGAGCATCTGAGTCTTGATGGGGATGCCCAAAAGAAATAGAGTGCAGGCCAGACAAGGCATACAGAATGGCCTGGAGCAGAGAAAATCCTTGATGACCGGCACAGAACGAGAACCGCAGGGCCAGATGGATGCAGTGGGCGATGGAATTAGATGAGCAGGTCAAGATGAGGCATTGGGAACCAGAAGGGCGAGGAAGACAGATGATGATGAGTGCTGCAAGAATGCAGCAGGTCGATGAGCTCGAAGAAACGACGTGAATAAGGAGATTCTGAGGCCAATCAGATTCTGAGGCCAAAGAAGCAGGCAGGGAACCATACGCTTCATTGAGTGATGTGATCAACTATCCCTTAGAGCTAGTACATAGATGTTTCAGTGAGCAAGTACAGGACCTCTGAATTCATGAAGTCTTCATGAGGTGAACACAGATGGAGTTATAACAGAGCATAACTCTGAATGAATTGTCCCCGCGGGCTGATGAGGAAGATGCATGACCCTAGTTGCTGGACATGTGGACTACAAATGATGAAGGCACATTATTAAAGAAGGCTGTAAGGAAAGTCCTAGTGGGGATACACAGCTAAGATGCAGGGAAGAAGAGGCAGCATCGAGGAAGAGGATGCCAGGCATCGAAGGAAAGGACATACCCAGAAGTGGTGCAGGAGGATTAGCAAAGAAGTCAAAGACTGCCAAACGATACAATTGAGTAAGCGATGCAAGTGAGCAGACACTGACGTTGAAGAGGCATAACCAGTTGGAGACAACTGATGCATACTGATTGAGCAATTGAAATAGATGAGCAGATTGAGGTGAGGTATCAGGGACCAGCACATCCTTGACTGGAGATCGAATTGATTTGAGGTAGCATGGAAATGAGGCGGCACGGAAGCCATGATACGTATACCCCCAAAAATGTCGAAGGCAGGCCATGATGAGAGTGAATCTGTGAAGGCTGGGGCAGGATGAGGACCACAGGAGGGAGAGTTGGAGAAGCTCACTTCAACCTAATTAAGGGAACTGAAGCAGTGGTGTCTGGAACAGAGCACCGAGTCCAAAGAGAAAGTGGATTGTCCCAATATTCAGGGATACCTCGCAAGGAAGGAGAGAATGGCAGTGACATGCAAGGAGGACCAAGAGCATCCATAGGTGAAGGGGCTAACTACAGAAGAGCCTGACAAGCAAGAAACAATGTGCATACAACAAAGTCATAGAGCACATTGAGGCAGAATAACCAGAGAGACTTGATGAGGCAGCAGAAGCATTCAAAGGGTAACCTTAACAGGTAGCCAGCTGCAGTTAAATAAGACTGACAAAACCTCTGACCTGCATCAGTGTGGTGGGACTCAAATGACAGATCACTTGCTGCCTCTTGGAATATGTGAGAAGCCCTGAAGGCAGCAGCAGTAAGTATTGGGGAATGGCAAAATACGTCCCTGAGTCAGGGTATGGGACCCTGATATCATGAAGCCATATCCCGTATAGAAAAGTACCTGCAAAATGAAATGGTCCTGATCCCAACACGGAAACATCAAATAAACAACTAAAAAGAAACTAGAAGGCAATCAGGAGATAAAGCTACTGATGGAGCGATTGAAAGAGATGAATCACGGGATGTGAGTAACTCGGCCGAGGAGGAGGAAAACGATAACTGGACCGAATCCTTGATGGCTGATGATGGAAGGAAGCTAAGAATGGAGGCTTGATGAGTGAAGAATGGTTAATGAGGACCAGAGGCTGGAAACTGATACATGGGCAGGAGGGCCTCGAATCAATGAGGTGGCATGTGAGGTGTGATCGGTATGCCCAAAAGAAATATCAAATGCAGGTCAGATGGAGTCGGTGGGGATGAGAAAAGGCACCAGGACGAGGAAGGTAAAAATAGGAAGCAGATGAGGTACAATGTGGATGGAAGCCATTGAAGCAGGTACTGGAAAGCGAGGCATGAAAGGATGAATGACTGTAGGGAGGTCAATGGGGTAGCGTAGAACCCAGCCGGTACGTGGAGATAGTCTTGATTCAAGGTAACAGAGGTGGAAGGAGGTCGAAGGAGAGGGAGGTAATGAAGAATGATGAGATTGGGGCTGTTGTGGGCCAGAGATGGTTGGTGGCAGTCTAGAAGTAGTACACATAGGAATGATAGGCAGGCCATTGTGGAGGTAGTACAAGGAATGAGGGACAGCCGGTTGGAGCTGGGTGAAGAGGGAAGGCTAGTGCCCCAATGACCCATGAGCACAGACCAGAAGAGGGAAGCAAGGCCATGGAGGCAGCAGGCAACCGTGGAGAAGATAGTTGGCTGAGACAAGAACTGCAGGAGAGCAGTGGAGAGGGCATAGGGGGAATCGACAGAGAAAGATGATGCCCTGTATAGTTTTGCTTTTTTTTTTGTTTTTTTTTAGTACTACACATAAACATTCATCATTTTCTTTGGAATCAATGTAAAGGAGCTTTCGATACATACTTTAGAAACAGTCATTGCTTGCTCAGGAAAGAGTAACATAAAGGGTTGTAACATGCAACAGAGTTGTGATCAATTGGGCATGTGATGAAAGAAAAATAGAGACAGTGGGTTCCAGATGTCCACCTAGGAGAAATGAGAGAAATACACCACGTCCACAAATGTCTCTGCATGTTCTGATATGTGTTAGCTTGCCAACACACGTGACAGGACAGAGAAAGGGAGAAGCCTTGCTAACCGTACTTGGTCCTCCTCACTTGTCTGCAGTGCACATAGGTGCATGCACCCCCCCCAAAAGAGAGCACAAGTACAGCTCATTGGTATGGCCCTGGCTGACGGAAAGATAAATGAAGTGGAACCTTGTTCTACTGAAGCACCGCAGCCCTGTACAATGGCCATACCTCTCAGCAGGTAGTGACAGTAACGTAGAACAGCAAAAGGCAATGTACACAGCAACATATCATACAACCCTCATAATAAGAGAGTGAGATGAGAGATGAGAAATGCCAGCTAAGCGGCAAGTGCAATCCAATTTGCAGTGGTTCCTGGTGTGTCATGGAGTCACCAGACAGCAGTCGCAGTCCACCGCTGCCAAGAAGCCGACCTGTCAGGGGTCAGAGGGCTAGGAAAAACTGCTGGGCCCTTCCCCTGTAACACTGACCGGAATTGCTCACCAGATCCTCTAGGCTGAATTGTTGACTTGGGGAAAGCTGCAGAAAGAGGTACGAGGAGGGGCAGATGGGGATAAGGAGTGACAAAGGCACAGGAGAAAAGAAAAAGGCAGCACCAGATGAATTGGAAGGTTGGGAAATGAGCGGGGGAACAGGAGAGAAACCGGTGGCTGACAGAGTAGTCAGGGAGGAAGAAATGGGGCCCAGAAAGTTGCAGTCGGGAGTCAAGAATGAGAGCAACTGTAAAAAGCAGACATTAAGCGGGGAGCAGTACTTACTGATGATGGTAGGTCAAGATTAAATCGAAGTCCCATCAGCTAAGCATAGGGAGGGAGAAGCAAGAGAAGCAAGGCCTGTCCACGGTCGGGGTCCTGAGAATGGAGGAATAGCCACGGCAGCTGCAGGCATCAAGGCACATGGCTGTTTGCAGGGTGTTCAAGAAGGGATTAAATGAGGTAGGGAAGGAAGGAAGGAAGGATGGGGCATATGGGAGGAGCGAAACGTATGTAATCGGTGGGAAGGGAAGGTAAAAGAAGCCCCAAATGCCGAAATTGAAAATAAAAGAAAAGGGGCACCGCAAATCAAGACGAATCCAGTAAGAGAAAGGAGCAACCTTCGGCAGAAACTAAAAAGAATCCTGGCGAGGCCCAGGATTTTGTGACCTTTTAAGCTCGAGGGGGGAGTGATGTTGTTGCTCCGACCATCGAAACTCAGGCTTAAAGACCTCCCGCTGTTTGATAATAAACAGCAGAGATTTTTAGGTTAGTGAGAGTCTGGTGTATTTTTGTTAGATTTGGTTTGTGTAGGTAAGGTGTCAGGTCATTTTGAGTCTGTCCTCTAGTAAGTATGGGAATTAGTATAATTGGTTTTGTAGGTATGTTATTTGCTGTGAAAATTGGTTAATTGGGTAAGTAAGCAATATTATACAATGGCAATAAAAAATCCTGTTCTCTGATTGGTCAATGTGTGCCTCGGACAGTGATGATATTAAGCTATAACATCACTGTATTAAGTCCAGGCACACACATAGGACCGCATAACACAAATCATGCTACCACTCCTACAGGTACTGCTGCTGTGAAGCCTCAGTAAAGCCGTGACAGCTTTAGCGCCCGCCCCCCCATTTTCTTTGTGTTTCACATTCACACCGAGTACCACAATTGAGTCCCAGCATTCAATTCTTACAATGAATAGATTTCCTGCCAGCATTTTCTACCCGAACCGAGTGGCTTGACTAAACCGAGCTGACCGTTCTACTAGTGAAGCCGTCACAGCTTCACACATTTCCGCTGTGCCCTTGCTCTTCATCCCAACTGCAAAACAACGGAACTCATATTTAAACCACCATCCTCCATTTACATTGCCAATTGTTACTTTCCTTACCGTGCTCCACAGCTACTTGTCCTTTCTCCACAGACAGCGACCACATTCAAAACTCAAACAAAGCCGTGACGCCAAACGACTTTTCGACGTCCCTCACGTCACATAAGATAACCTCAATGAGAAGCGCTTCAGGACTGTGCACAGAGCATCAGTCAAGCAACAGCGCCACCCAATGGTGCAAAAAAATAGGGATTTCTTTTTTGAAATGTACACTTACCCACAGAAAAATCTAATAAAAATACATAAAAAACATACTTTTTTCTTTTTTCCTTTTTGTTACCAGACAAGCCATTGTATAATAGCAATAAGGCATTCCAGGGATGTGTGTTATTGTGTAATAACGTCACTCCTGGGGTGGTGGAAGCACTCGGCTCTGCCTCGTGCCTTGACCCACCCCAGGAGTGACGTTATTACACAATAACACACACCCTGTCGTGCCTTATTGCTTAATTATACAATGGCATAAAATAATTTTGGACTCTAATTGGTCCGTCTGGGACTGGAGCCGTGATGTTATCCCAGCACAACATCACGGCTCTAGTCCCAGCCCTCTGATGACGACATCAAATGTTAAGAAAATCACTGCACCCATGCTGTGATCCGCTTCAGTTATCCCCTATCAACAGCCCACTTCTCTTTTCCCCACTTGCGCCTCAGTAGCCACCAGCTGTTACAACCACACTGGCACAATGCTACACCCCCAACCCCCATATTCCCCCACAGAAACATGTTTTAATGAAAAAAACAGCCATTATCTCAAAAGGCATTTTCTTCGCATTGGGCGGTTGCGTAAGCACTTTCAAACAGCCGCTTGTCGCTCAGTGCGCAGGCCGCCTAGTTCCTCAAAGAAACTGTCACACTGCTTTCACCCACTGTAACCAATTGGGGGACAATTCAAACAAAGCCATAAACAAAATGCCTTACTACAGTACCTGTAATCCGATTTGAAATAGTGTGCAATACAGGCAGTAGGATCATGGTTACTAAACTAACCTGCAGTTCCCGATCCACTTTCAAAACTTTGCGGCTTTCACATAAATAATTAAAAAAATATTAAGCCAATCCACGAAGTACAGCAGGACCAGCACAACTAAGTACTCCCTTTGTTGGTTTTTTTTGCGGGGCGAGGTGAGTTCTCAATAAACTAATGTAGAGAATCACAGCACACGCACACACTGAAAAGGGAATACACACAAGTATATAAGTACAGCGCCACCTGCTGGACAACACAGATACTAAAGATTTTTTTTCCAATAGGTATACCTCCACGAGCAAATAAATTAAGAAAAAAAAGTATTTAAAACATATTTTTCACATTTTAATTGTCTTAAAACATAATGAGCCATTGTATAATAGCAATGATGCACTCCAGGGTGTGTGTTGTGCTGGGATAACATCACTTATGGGGTGATTAGTTGCACTCGGCCTCCGGCCTCGTGCCTAATCACCCCAGGCATGACATCATCCCAGCACAACACACACCCTGTCATGCATTATTGCTTAAATACATGATAGAGTGTGGTTTGCTGTGTAATAACATCACACCTCAGGGTGGGTTGAAGCATGAGGCTACAGGCAGAATGCGTTCAACACCCAAGAAGTGTTGTTATTACACAACAACACAACCCCCTGGGTAGCATGTGTGTAAGATTAGTGTGCACTGATTTGTAACATAGTTTCTTCATGTAAGATGACAATGTGTGCCTGGACTTAATACAGTGATGTTATTGTCCCAGATTCCCCCTTCCCCCCACAAATGACAAACTCTTTATATGTTGTTGTGCTCAGATTGGCAATTAAGTTTTTATATACAGTACCTTCAGAAAAGTATTCACCCTCCTTGGATTTTGTCACATTTTGTGATGTTGCAAACTCAAATTAAAATACATTTATATGGAATTTTTTGTCACATATCTACACAAATTACTCTATAATGTCAAAGTGGAATGAAACTTCTGGAATTTTTTGTACATGTAATATAAAATAAAAACCTCAAATGTCTTGATTTGATAAGTATTCACCCCCTTTGCTATGACACTCCAAATTGAGCTGAGGTGCATCCAATTTCCTTGTGAGATCACTCTAAAACTTGAATGGAGTCCACCTGTGGTCAGTTCAAATGGTTGACATGATTTCAGAGGAAATACACCTGTCTATATAAGGTCCCACTGTTGACAGTGCATGTCAGAGCAGAAACTCTACCATGAAGACCAAGGAGCTGTCCGTAGAACTCCGTGATCGAATTGTGAGGAGGCACAGATCTGGGGAGGTGTATAAAAACATTTCTAGGGTGTTGAAAGTTCCCAGGAGCACAGTCAAGTCCATCATTAGGAAATGGAAAGATTATGGAACCACCCAGACTCTTCCTAGAGCAGGCTGTCCTCCCAAACTTAGCAACCGGGCAAGAAGGACCTTGATCAGGGAAGTGACCAAGAACCCAATGACCACCCTGACAGAACTACAGAGTTCCATGGCTGAGATGGGAGAACCTGTCCAGAGGACAACAATCTCTGCAGCATTCCACAGATGTCGCCCCTATGGGAAAGTAGCTAGATGGAAGCCACTCCTGAGAAAAGGCCACAGAATAGCATGCCTGGAGTTTGCAAGAAGGCACGTGTCAGACTCTGAGACCATGTGACAGAAGATTCTCTGGTCTGATGAAACAAAAATTGAACTCTTTGGCCTGAATGCAAAGCGCTATGCCTGGCACAAACAGAACACAGCTCATCACCCGTGTAACACCATCCCTACCATGAAGCATGGTGGTGGCAGCATCATGTTATGGGGATGCTTTTCAGTGGCAGGGACTGGAGCACTTGTCAGGATAGAGGGAACAATGAATGGAGCCAAATACAGGCACATCCTTGAGGAGAACCTGCATCAGTCTGCAATAGACCTTGGACTGGAGCGAAGATTTACGTTCCAACTGGACAACGACCCCAAGCATACAACCAAAGCAACACTGGAGTGGCTTCAGAACAAGAAGGTGGATGTCCTTGAGTGGCCCAGACAAAGCCCAGACTTGAATCCCATTGAGAATCTGTGGAAAGACTTAAAGATTGTGGTTCACCGATGCTCCCCATCCAGCCTGACAGAGCTTGAGTAAATCTGCAAGGAAGAGTGGGCAAATATCCCCAAATCCAGATGTGCAAAGCTGATACAGACATACCCAAGAAGACTCAAAGCTGTAATTGCTGCCAAAGGTGCTTCTACAAAGTATTGACTCAGGGGGGTGAATACTTAAGTAAACAAGATATTTCAGTTTTTAATGTTTCATACATTTTTGTTACACAATAAAAATATTTTTGCCCCTTTAAATTGTTGAGTATGCTGTGTGAATCAAGGGGGCGGTCATTTCAATGCATTAAAAATTCTGGTAGTAACACAACAAAATGTGACAAAATCCAAGGGGGGTGAATACTTTCTGAAGGCACTGTAGCATGCTTTCATTTACAATTCCAATCATCATTTATTATTGTCTCTTCCATAATTGTATCTTTTATGCATCCATATATATATATATATATATATATATATATATATGTATATATATATATCAATCTCTGATCATCTTTCTTTTTTCCTCTTCTCACTCCCCCAGGTGCAAACCTGGGTGCCTTTCTTCTTCTCTTTGTGTAGGTAACGTGAGAACCAAGACGGCTTTTTCTCCTTCAGTTCCTTCTTCTTCTCATCATATTCCTTTTCCTTCCCCTCCCTCCTTCCCCTTTCCCCACCCCACTGCCACCTACCTCTGGCAGTCCTGTTCCATCCTACTGGACCACCAATGCCATCCACCTCTGGCAGGCCAAACTGTTCCCCTCATTATATCCATTCTCTGCTCTCTTTTTGATGGGCAGGTGGGAGGCAACAAAAAACTTCAGCAAAAAGTGGCTGAGCCACCACAGTGCTGGTCATTAAGTGCCCCTTTTAGCCCCTCCTCTTCCTGTCTACCTACCCATTGTTCTGTCCCCCCTGTCCCTCCCTTTAGCTCCTCCCCTCCCTCTAAACACGCCATCTTGCCTTACAGGGGAGGGGTGAACCAGGACAACTTGGTCTGTCCCTTAAAGGGCAAACTGTATTGTCCCGGATTCTCGCTTCCCCCCACAAATAACAAACTCTTTATATGTTGTGGTGCTCAGATTGGCAATTCATTTATTATATATCATGCTTTAATTTACAATTCCAATCATCATTTATTATCGTCTCTTTCATAATTGTATCTTTTACACACACACATATATATATATATATATATATATATATATATATATATATATTATTAGCAGTAGTGCTACCATAGTTAGGTTGAGAAGCCATTTACATGTTAAACCTAAAATTTTGCACATTAATAACTTTGCACCCATTCAATGGATTTGCCTGAAATATGGAAAATATGATCAAGACCCATACACCTAGGGATCTGCCAAGTTTCGTACCGGTCGGATATATGGCTGCGGAGTTATTAAGCGTGATCTGCCCACGCATTTACGCATTTTTGGAATTCTACGGTCGCGCCTACAGGTTGCACGGTTTGCGCGATAGGTCCAAAATCTTCAGGGAACTTGCAGCCAGGGTCCCTGATGTGCCTTTTGAAGATTTCGTGAAAAAATATTAAATGGTTCAAAAGTTATTCAATAAACAAGTTCCCATTATAAGTCAATGGGAAAAGTTAACAAAAAGTTCAACAGTGTCACAAATGCAGTTTTTACTTTCACAAATGGCCCTTTTACTGTCGCAGATCTGCCATTTTGTTTTCAGTTGGTAATCAGAAAAATGCTTGCCATTTAAATTTGGGACCCTCTAGCAACCTAATTCTTTTTGTATTCACCTAGTCGGACACTGAGGATGCTACTAGCCATGTCTTTATTTTGGGGTAAAACAGCCCAGAAATATATTTTTCAAATTTATGGAAAAAGTACTTTCGCAAAGTAAGTTCACACTTGCGACACTGTCGAATGAATTTGCGAAAGCTTTCGCAAATTGCGACAGTACTTTTCTAGGCTGTGGGAAAATGACAGCAATTCTTTGGCACCCCGATGCAGAAGAACACTTTGGTGTTTTGGGCTGAAATTTGGAGGGAACGCAGCTGACATCTCTCAGATGTGCCTTTCTGTATTTCATTGAAAAAATATTACACGGCGGCAAAGTTATGGCACTCCAAAGTTGACACTTTTTCCCGTAGGATAACATTACGGCATCCGACGCATTGCAGCAATCCTTTGGTGCCCTGCTGCAAAATAACGGTTCGGTCTTTTGGACTGAAATTTGGAGGGAAGACAGCCAGCATCCCACAGATGTACCTTTCAGTGGTTTGGTGAAAAAATTTACTGGGAGGCAAAGTTATGGCACTCTGAACTTCTCTTTTTTCCCATAGGATAACATTACAGCGTTCGCTGCACCTTTCAGGGCCCGTATCTCGGAAACGGTGCGAGATACGGACTTTTCGTCGGAAAAGTAGCACAAAACTAGCCAGGAAAGTGATAATTCATATGACTTTTAAATTTTTTTTCTATGTCGTATGGTTCCTGAGATATAAGCAATTTACTATTCCAAGTCCTCATTTTCTGTTCCAACAGTCATTATTTTGCAAACATTCTTTGTACTCACTGTCTTTCTATATGCAGCTTTTGGGAAAAACTATTGTGTGCCTTTCCATAACTCTTACCCTTAATGCTACTCTTACCCTTAATGCTTCTGCTTCTGGTTCTGTACCTGTTTCACTTACTTTTCCTGTCTACGCCACCTTCAGTGTTACCCTTTGCGTTTTCATTTGTGCTTCTGTTTCTGTAATTTTAACCATTTGTGTCTACAGTACTGTTTATCTTTGTGTTTCGCTTGTGTCAGCCCATGCTCCCACGCCACATTACATTCACTATTTCTTGTTATCATTCTCAAAGAAGGAAATTAGAGGCAAAAACTCCGTTTAATGCATCAGTTAGGGTTGTTCCACAGAGACAAAGTGAGAAATTGATGTTGGGTTGAAATCCCCCTTGACCCCCCCCCGCCTACCCCACAACGGCATTGGGGTGCTCATTGGGGTCTTCGGTCCCAACTCTCACCCCATTCTCCCATACCTCTGCTTCTTTACACATGTGATGGGGTGAGAGTTAGGGCCGACGGCACCAATGCACACCACAATGCCAATTGAGGGGTGGGCGGGGTCCAAGGTGGTTTTCAACCCCAACACCGAATTTCTCACTTTTGTCACTGTGGAACATCCCAACTGATGCATTAAATGGAGTTTTTGCCTTCATATATATATATATATATATATATATATCGCAATCTCTGATCATCCCTCTTTCTTCCTCTTCTCGCTCCCCCAGGTGAAAACCTGGGTGCCTTCTTCTTCTCTTTGTGGTAGGTAACAGTGAGAACCGAGACCACTTTTTCTCCTTCAGTTCCTTCTTATTCTCATCATATTCCTTTTTCCTTCCCCCCCTTTTTTCCCCAAAGCCAGTCTTTAGTTTGTGTTGGATGGCTGGCCTTCCCTCCTTTTGGGTAACCCTCCTCCCCCTTTTCCTTTATTTTCCTTCATGTCTCCTCCATGTCTCTATAAATTCCATCATTTCTGTATTAAACATGTCTATTGCTAAATCTGACAAGTGCACCCCATCTGATCTATAAAAATCCTCTTCCCATTCTTCCACCCCTCGCAGTATTACAAGCCCACCCATCTTTCTTACCATAGTTCCTACCCTTCTGTTCATCTTTCTCCTGGCTCTGTCTATTGCTACGTGGCTGTGTTCATGTCTCCATACCCTCCTTAGTATCATGTTGGACCAGGCTATTGCCACCCCTGGCCACCACTGTTGTATTTTCTCGAAGTCCTGTATTACTTGCATATATGTGTCTATCCATGGTTTTCCCCCCGATATCATTCCCCCCAAGTGTACAATAATTAAATCTGGGGTGGGTCTCTGCTCTTTCATCTCCTTCAGGGTAGGAAGAAGTTGTCCTCATCTCATCCCTCATATTCCATGCCAAAATAACCTACATTTCTGTATGTCCTGGTACAGTTGTTTTCCCCCAGCCTTTTTCTCTGCTCTCTTTTCCACCCAATATACGTAGGAATGCCTGCAGATCCATACTTCTGTGATCCTCCCTCTACTTATAGGATTTAAGCAAAAATATACATCTTAAACATCTTTCATCCCCTTGCTTGCATTGCCCCCTTCTTTAAAAACCACCCCCCATTTCCTCTTCTCTCTCCCCTCCTCTGGTTCTGTTCTGCAAAACAAAACACAGGTGGCATGTTAATCTCCAAATTGCAGGGCCCGAATATACCTCTTGTAGCTGGTGGACGGCCATCGCCCTTTTTCCAACATGTTAGCCACTGTTTCCCCTGTCGCCGGCCATTGTGAGGCAGCCCCTATTCGCAAAGAATGAGATGAATAATTGTCTGGGTTCTTGCCCAGGAACGCCATACCTTTTTTGAGTATGGCTGTTACTTGGTAGCTTGTCACTTTCTTCCCATCCCCATGCACAAATAATCTCCCTCTTTTAATACCATGCTCTGTGGCGTAAGCCCACAAAGCCTTTACTGGGCACACGGTGCCCTCTAAGTGAAGCCTGATGGTTACGGTACAACCGTTCCCTTCTTGGTCTGTTTTCGACCTCTTAATTCTCATCTGTATTTCATCCCTCCCCCAGCTTATGTCTTCCCATTCCAGACCCCCTTCTTCATCCCTTCTTCCATGCACTACTGCCTCACTCACACTCAGGGCCCCTGCAAAAATTACTAGGTGGATAGTGTGAAATAACTGTGCTTCATCCTTAGATCTACAGAATACTGGTAATAACCCCCCCAGCTTGCTCCTCACCAGCCTAATTGTTCTCTCTCTTATCCCCCTGTCTTATCAACACTAGGCCCATCCATCCCCTTATTCTTCCTTTCTCAACCTCGGATAGGAGCTCACTACCCTGGGTTGTGACATCCTACCATGCCCCGTACTTTATAGCATTCAATCCCGGGGCTCACACATACTCCTTTTCTCCATCCACCTTCTCTACAACCAGCTTTACCAACTCCTTTCTGTGCACCGTGCACTCCTAGCCTTTCTCCCCCTACTTCCCTCCCTCTCTTCGCCCCTACCTTCACCTCTACCTGGTGTATATTTTATTTTTATTTTTTCTTCCGTTATTCCTCCTGCAACCTTAGATAACCTGCTTTATCTTCCTATAGACTCTATGTATTAATACTGTGTAATCTGTACAATATCTGTATAATTCTATGTACATATGAACTTCTTTTTCTTCCTCTCTGTAAAGAGTATTATCTGTATTGCCTTGTAAATACCTGTGTTGACCTGTATATACAATTGTTCATGCTCCACCCAGGTCCATCTTGCAAATGAGCTTCTGCTCAATGATGAATGCCTGGTTAAATAAAGACTTGATTGATTGACTGATTGATTGATTGAATATCCCTTTGAGTTTTGTTAGCCCATGTTCCGCTATTGGTCACCTGCAATCTTTTGGTCTTTGTTTTATCCTACTCCATCCTTGCATCATTCTCCTAATCAACACTGTCTTGGTCGAGTCCTTCCATTTCTTCAGGGTGCAAATTAAACTAAGCCCTGCCAAGTATACCCCCATAGTGGTGTGAGCCATCCCTTTCTGCCATTGGTCCACCATGAACTTCCCTAACTGTTCCTCTGTAAGTGGCCCACTTACCTCCATGTGATGTGCTTCTCTGATTGTTTGTAACACCTGCCAAGCCCCTTCGTAGGCCCTCAAGGTCCTTGGTGCCCATGAGCTCTGAAACAGCATTTCAGCTCCCTCTTGCCAACATCCCGCATGTTCATTGGTATGTGTGTTTTCCGCTCTTCTGCTGTTGGGGACAGCATCCAGAAATGATCCAGCTGCAGACAGGAAAGGCTGTCAGCTAGAGTGTTTTCCACCCTTTCTATATGCTTAGCCCTGAATGACATATTCAGTTGCAGCACTCTTAATACCAGCTGTCTTAACACACCCATGACCATCTCAGACCTGGCTCTGCTGTGTTGTTTAACAACTCTTCCGCTGCCTTATTATCACACCAAAATGTAACCTTCTGGTTCCGCAACTCCTCGCCCCATACTAATGTGCATGCCCAGATGGGCATAATTTCTAGCAGTGTGATGTCCTTTACTTTCCTTTCTTTTACCCAACTTTCAGGCCATGGCTCCGAGAACCATTTTCCTCTCATATAGCCGCCCATTCCTAACCCACCTGCTGCATCTGTATATAGTTCCAGGTCCGTATTGTAAACCCAAACCTCCTGCCAAAAGGAACAGCCATTATAGCTGTTAAGGAATGCTTCCCACACTTTAAAATCTTCCTTTACTCCCTTTGTTATGTCTACCCAGTGGTGTGGCTTGGTTATTCCTGCCATAACCCTCGCTAGCCATTTGGTGAAGGGCCTCCCTGGACCCATTATCCTGCAAGCGACGTTGAGATGACCTATTGCACCTGTCTCAATTACACACGCCTCCTGCTCATGTGTAGCTGAATGAGTTCTTTTAGTTTGCTCACTTTGTTGTCTGGCAACCTAAACAACTCTCTCTATGTGTGTCTATTTCTATACCTAAGAACTCTAACACTTTCCTGGGGCATTCTGTTTTCTCCGGTGCCAACAGTGCCCCTAATTCTTCACACAGCTCCTAGAAGCTGGCCAGCATCCCCTCTGTCTCCTTCCTACCACTGCCAATTAACAAAGCCATCTAAATAATGTATAACCATCCTCTGCCCTGTTTTTTCCTGAAATATCCACTGTAAACAGGTGCTGAATGCTTCAAATGTTGCACAGGCTATGGAACAACCCATGGGCATAGCTTTATCAAAATAGTATAGGTCCCCCACCTTGAAACCCAGTAGGTCCCAATCTTTCCTCCTAACTGGAAGCAATCAGAAAGCAGACTCTATATCCATCTTGGCCATCCAGACATCAGGGGTTGCTCTTATGATCTGTACCACTTCCTCCAGTGTGGCATAGGAAACCTTACTGTGTTCATTCCTTATAAAATCATTCACTGATTCCCCTTCTGGATATGACTGGTGGTGAATCACCCTGTATTCTCCCTTCTGCTTCTTGGGGACTGGGCCCAGCTGGGAAATTCTCATGTTCCATAATGGCGGGGTTGAAAATGGCCACTCTATCCTGCCCGCTGCCTTTTCTTTCTCTATCTTTTTTTTCTCAAAATGTCCTCCTTTCCTTTTACTGACCCTAAATTGTTAGCCTTTCTTGCCTTTCTTGGGCCATCGCTGTACAATGGAAAAACTGTTCTAAAACCCTTGTTTAATGCTTCTGCCCCCTTTTTGTCTAGATACTTTTTTAACCATTTTTCCCACACCTCTAACCTTATGGGGGTTCTCGCACTTTGAAATTGCTCCACTATCCACTCCCCCTCTTTTTCCCCACCCCATTTTTTACTTCCTTCATCTTGTTCCTTTCATTCAGTAAGCCTGGCCCCCCCCTGACTGCCATACCCTCTTCCTCTCGACCCTCTATGCCAGGCTTGCCCTCTATACCCCTGTCCATCCCAAAAGGGCTGCTGTCCTGTCCCTTGACTCCCTCCTACTTGAACCCCTTGTGTCCATGCTGTCCTGCATCTGTTTGCCAGGTGGGCTCCCCCGCATCTCGAGCATGCATGCTGGAACCAGCATTGGGGCCATGAACAAAATGCTCTATTATACTTCTGAGGTACCCCCCCTCTCTTTCCTATTTCTCCCTCCAGTGTGGATTGATCAGTTACATAATCTCTCCATAAATCCAGCTGCTTGGTATCCTATCTCACATCCCCATACATAGCCATTCTTTGTCAAAAGAACTCATCATAGTATATAAACCCCACTACCCCTTTTGCCTTAGCCCTTCTCATTATCAATGAGTACGTAATAAGTGGGTGCCCAATTTTGATTTTCTTTCTAGCACTATTACTGAGTATGTGGCTAAACGCACAAACCACCCATCCCACATTTTTCCCTTTGTAAATTTATCCTCTTCCTTCTTCCCCAATAGAACTACGGCAGCCGCCATCTCACTCTTCCCGATACTTTCTGATTCTTTATATTTTGTGGCAGCCTCTGTACTCACTAAGACGAATATGTCTACATTCTCCCTTTCCAAATTTTTTCTTTCGTAGCTAGTGGTATGTGCTCCCCAGTCTCATCCCTGGGGGCTCCTATAGCTCTTGTTCCTTTTCCTATACTGTCAGTTGCTTTCTCTGCCTCTCCCATTGCCTTCATCTCTGACCTGATCTTGGCTAAGGCTGATTCCATCTGCCGCAGACCCCATGTCCTGAGGGCCATGATAATTTGGCCCATGTAGTCTTTGATGCTTTTGTCCACTGCACCTAATACTTTACCTTCGGCCTTATCCATTCCTTGCAGCCTGTTGTCCTCGGGATGCCCTGGCCTGGTCTCTTGATGCTGGTTGTTTGGTTGAGGTGGAGGAACTGGTGTGCATGGGGGACCCGGTCTGGGCTCCAGTAGCGGGACTATCACCTGTTCCTGAGGAGGTACTGATGGTTCCGGTACTTGGGGCAATGGTGGGACTGGGCTGGCTGCATGGGGAGGTGCCACCTGTGGTGGCTGTACCCTTCTTGAGCTCCATGTCCTCCCCGCCAGCCTTTTTCCTCGGCCCCATTTCCCTTTCTCTGCTTTCCTCTTTTCCCCAGATCTCCTCGGTTCTTCCCCTTACACCATCTGCCACATCTTGTTGGCCTTCTCTGCTAATTCCACGATCGCCTTGTAGGCATCCTCTTTTTTTGGCCTGCTCCTTTTTGGTGCCATCTCTCTCCTTGGGAACCTGTCTAAATGCTGTGAAAAGAACTGATAAACTGATAAAAAATAGCTTCATTAATGCTCCATATTGCTATTATGACCTCGCCTCGTCTTGCTCACGACCCGCCCTTCCTTTTTTTTTTTTGCTTATGGGTATGTGTGTCTATATATATATATATATATATATATATATATATATATATATATTGATATACTATGCTCTCTCTCTATATATTTTGCTGCCCTTCAGACAGGCCTCTTCATTGCCTGCCTTTCTCTATGAACGTCATAGTCTAAAAAGGCCTTGCCATGTGACCTGTCTCACCAGGCTGCTCCTTGCAACCCGTGCTTCTGATTCTGCTGGCCGCTTGACCCCTTTAGGCCTTTCATCCAGCATCCCCCCCCCCACACTGTTCCTGCTCCTGATCATTTCCACAGTCAAATGCGTCTTATTGTGGCATTTTTAGCCCTCTCCCTGTTCCAATGTTCTCGAAACTGTGCCTTCCCAGTCAGCCATTGCAGTTAGCTCGTAGGCATCTGACGTCACCCAGTGAAAGGCCCTCCCCCATACCTTGTTCCTGTCTGTTGCCTGTAGACCCAGCATCCTGCTCCCCCCCCCACATGTGCTCTGGGACTCTCCCGGCCTACGCTCACCACAGCCCATGTAATTAGAGCTCTTAGTGCTCTCTCTATGTCTTTAAAACCCAGGCGCAGCATCCTGCCTTTCACTTTTTTTTTTAAACCATGCCATCCACAGTTTCTTGGCCTCTGCCCCCACCCCGCATGGCTTTCCCAGTTTTGAGAGGCCCTACCGCGGCATCTCATGTCACTGTCACGGCCTTAGCTTGTTTCGCTCTACCAACGGCTCTTCCTGCTGGCCTGCCTCAAACTTTTGACTTTATACTTCTTGGGACCCACACAAACACCCTCTTTTCCTTCTAAATGCAGGCATGGTGTCCTGCCTTTCCTTTCTGCTATCTAGTAAGCAAAAGAAACTTTCTTGGCCTCTGCCCCACTGCTGAATGGCTTCCACCATCCTGTGAGGCCCTACTGCAGTGTCTGACATCACGCCATGTGGCCTTATCATGCTCACGCTACCCAACAGCCTTAGCTTGCTCGCTCTACCAATGTCCCTTCCTGTTGGCCAGTTGGCCTGCTCCAACTTTATTTTTTATTCTCGGGACCCACACAAAACAACCTCTTTTTCCTCTAAATGCAGGCACGGCATCCTGCCTTTGCTTTCTAATATCTAGCAACCAATGGAAACTTTCCTGGCCTCTGCCCCACCACTGAGCGGCTTCCAACATCCTGTGAGGCCCTACCGTGGCATCTGACATCACGCCATGTGGCCTTCGCTTGCTTATTCTACAAATGGCCGTTCCCGCAGGCATACTCCCAAACCTTTTTCTCTTCTATTTCTCGAGAGACCACAAAGCAAAACAATCCCTTCTAGCTCCAGCATTTCATTCCTGACTTCTCTCTCTCTCTCTCTCTCTCTCTCTCTCTCTCTCTCCATTCCGCTTCCCCTCTAGGTCTATTAATCCCCTGTTCCAAAAATATTTGGTACAGCTTTCAGCCCAAATCTTACTCAATGATCCATCTGCTGGGCCCAAACACACGCACACTGCAACAACTTCCCCTCGCTTTCCAGTTTGCTATCAGTTTCATAGGAATTTACCACCACATCATAGCAAAACATCTCCACAGGTTAAAAGTCTTGCGTGTAAAACATTTCCCTTTTTTTTTTTTTTTTTGATTGTCCAAGTCTTGCTGCCTTGTCCTTACCTGTTATTGATGTTCTACCACAAACTTCAGCTACTGCTCACTCAATTCCAGGCCAATCTGATGTGCTGTAGTTCTTGCTGTAATTAGACCAACAAAAAACTTCAGCAAAAAGTGGCTGAGCCACCACAGTACTGGTCATTAAGTACCCCTTTTAGCCCCTCCCCTTCCTGTCTACCTACCCATTGTTCTGTCACTCCTGCCCCTCCCCTTAGTTCCTCCCCTTCCTCTGAGCACACCATCTTGCCTTACGGGGAGGGGTGCACTAGGACAACTTGGTCTGCCCCTTAAAGGGCAAACTTTATTGTCACATAGCATCACCGGTCCAGGAGCACCCTAAAAAATCAAGTCCTTAAAACTGCTCCTGCAACATACAGTTTTTTTTGTACTGTGGGTATTAAACTTTAATTGATGTGGTATATGGCTTTAATTGTTTTGGTATTTTACTTTAGTTAGTGTGGTATATGGGGAAAAAATAGAGGATTTTCTATGTGGAAAAAGACCCACCCATAACCAGTGATATATCTATAGTATATGGCAGAGTGTTGTTGTGTATTGAGATCCATACACTTGAAAAAGTTATTCTGCTGCAGTAGTGATGTAGCTACTACAGCAGAATGACTTTTCATTCTGCTTTAGTAGCTACGTCACTATGCAAGTGTCCCCATCAGTGCTGTACATAGGACAGCGAGCAGTTGAAGCGTCACACACATGAGCTGGCCTGCAGGCAGCTGGCAGTGACGTGCAGGTGGTGGAGTGTAAAGACTGATTATAGTAAACACAAAAAGTAAGTGATTTTGCCTTTTTTACCATACACTATATAAAATTGTGTATGGCAGCCCAAATTCAAAATGCTCTTCTTAAACCTTGGTGTTACCATGACGACAAATGGGCCTTTCAAGCTTCGCTCTCGAGGTCCTTGTCATTATGGTAACCACTTGGTGTAAGACTAGCATTGTTGTGTGTGTGGGCTACCATACATTATTCTATATATTATGCAACAGGAGCATATAAATGACTGACTAGATAAGAAGTGTTATCTTTACCAAACATAGCAAGATAATATAATCTTGCGAAGCTAGGTACGTCACAGCGCATATTGAACTAATCGGAGACCAGCTTTCACAATGCTGATGACATTACAATAGTAGTTAAAGAGGACAGGAAATCATTTCTCATTGGCAGTTGTTTATAATGTTCCAGTTTTCACAAATAAGAGTTATACCCCAAAATGATCAATCTTTAACTGTGCCTGAATAAGGAGTGTTGTGAAAAAATGCATTTTGCATTGTTTTGTTTTTATGGGCAGCATTCTGTTACAGTTCTCTCCATAGAACCATTGAACTGGAGTTCTGACAATGTTATGGTTTGTGTACAAGAACTCTAAGCATGGTTCTGATAGGTAAGCTACTCATAGTTAGCATTCTGTATACAAACCATGACATAACAAAAACTCCAATTTACTGGCTACATAAAGAGAACTGTGCAGGCTGTTGTCCACCAAAAGAAAACAATTGAAAACACAGTTTTTCACGTCAGTATTTATTCAGGTACAGTTAAACAGTACTTCTCCATGGAAAATGTGGTGAATGGCTGGAGCAGTCTGCCAGAGTAGATAGTGTGGGCAAAGACAGTATGGAGCTTCAAGCATGTGTGCGATAGGCACAGGGGCATATTAGGCAGAGGAAAAGGGGGAAGGGTGATACCTATGACCACTTAGGGTCAGGGGTGATGGAACAGGTAGGAATAAGAGGCAGGCTAGATGGGCCTAAAGGTCCTTTTCTGTCAACAAAATCTATGTTTCTCTGTAATATGGATTATTTGGATGTGGAATTTCATTTCTGAAAGTAGGAACATTATTAACTGCTACCAGTTAGCACAGATTTCCTGTTCCCTTTAAGCCCTATTCTGGACATTGTCTTGCTTTGGTCATCCTGTGTTTCCTACACATGATCAATAACCTAACACAAATTGTGTGAGCAATGTACATACAAGAGATGTGTGTACATTGGAAGACTTATTGCTCCACCAGTGTGTGCTGAGTTGTGAGGGTGCCAGACAAGAGCTCCTCCCTATGCTCTAGAGAAGTGTCTCTATCTCCCAATAAATGTAACACCCTGGAGTGTGTTGTGCATAAAAAAATTACCTGGCATAAAAAGCTTTAGCATAAAATATGTAGCGCCATTTGTATGTATACTCATGGCAGGTACCCTGGCTTGTCAAATCAGAATCTAGTAACTGACAGCCAAGGCCCCCAACAGAGTCTACTGTAGCAATTCCAGCTGTTTGTAATGTTCATGTGGGTCTCTGTTTAGTTGTGTCTCAGGATGTTAGCGTTAGAGTATTTGTTGTATCATGTCAGCTAAATGCTGTCTAACTTTCCAAGAGCTCAGCTAGCAACCTGTGTCCTCTCTCTCATGAACCCTCAAAGACATGCAGGTTAATACTATATAGTGTTGTGTATTGTTAGTTCAGTCAATGTGAGGAAATCTGCCTTATACAGTAGTTCTACAAAATCAAGTCAATGAAAGGGTTTTTAGTTAAGAACCTCTTATTTTAAGATACATTACTGAAACTACCAGTGCAAGAATTGTAAATGCAGTTGATACCACACTGTGCTACAATACGCCATATTACAGCTACACTGCAGAGTATTAAGGCCTGTATTTTCAGACTTGTGATGGACACAACAGCATGTTGCATCACTTTTAGATCACAAATCCCAGCTGTGTCTGTGTCAGAATGTTGTGCTACCATGAGAAGATGGTTGTGCCACAATCTGCTGCTTCAGCACTTGGGTCCAGATTACTGACACAGAAGTGATTCAAAAGTGATGCAGTGATGACGGATTCCACAAATATATTGCATTATGGTGCAAGTAGAAGTGTCAGTTTTGATGCAGCTATGAAAATATAGTGCAATTGCATGTCATATTTGCATGACTCAAATTTGTGTTTTTTGACCCAACTGTGTCATTTTTGAGCACTTCTGAAAATACCACCCTATATGTACAGCAATAGCTGTGTCGCAAAATTGAAACCGGGTTGTTTCGAAAAACTAAAAACTGGCTGCATTAATCATTGTTGTTCATATTAATACAGGTTTACAAGTAGAATACATTTTTAAAAATCTTTAATGTTCTTTAGAAAATATTATTGACTGTTTTACTGAATGTTAGCAATATGCAAACAGCTGCTAAACACTGGATCAGTCACTAAAATGTTATTACAATTTGTTTCAAATAGTGAAGATGAACAGAAAAACATTAAATGTAATGCTTGTAAGCTTGCATTAATATAAACAAAATGTGAGACGTGAAGCTAGTTTTCAAAGCTTTTCTACAAACTCAGCACTTTTGGAGTCATAGTGAATTGTGAGCTACTCTGTAGCAGTGGTAATCTCTAAGATTTATCGATTGCTTTTTATTTCAGATAAATGAAACCATAGCAGAGTTGCAAGAGGGTGGACTGGTAGCTTCAAAACACTTTTTATACAAATACATTTTGCAGCACTATTTCCTGGCTTCTTGTTCGATTTTTTTCTGATAGGAAAGTGTTACAGATATTAACAAATGTAAGTTCGATTCTATTCAAGAACCAAACACCTTAAACTGTGGGCAACATAGAGACATAAAAACATAGAATTTGCTGGCAGAAAGAGATGAATGTCCCATCGGAGTCTGCCCATGTTATACTACCTCACCTCCTGAACTCGTTATGGTGGGTTGTTATCTTACACCCCTTCATTAACCATTCCCTTTCTGGTGCTCTTCTTAGAGTATGATAACTTTTACTCTGTCTCAGCCATGTTCAGACCCATAGAGCACCTCCACCCATCACTTCTGCTGGAAAACGATTCCACAACTCCGCCACCCTCTCTGTGAAATAGAACTTCCCCACATCTTTCCTGAATTTTTTTCCCACCAAACTCCAGCCATGCCCTCTTGTATCTGTTTTCCTATTTCTAACAAATAGATTTTCACTTTTCACTCTTGTTCTACCCTTTAAAATCATATGTTTCAGTCCTATCCCCTCTCCCACGCCTGCCCTCAAGACAATACATATTCAGGGACTTCAGACGTTCCTTATATGATTTGCCTTGCTGTCCTTGGATCATCTTGATGGTGCTTCTCTGTACTGAGTCTAGCCTATGTCCTTTCTCATTTGTGGGTTCCATAAGTGGACACAGTATTCCAGTTGAGGCCTCACTAGCATCCTGTATATGGTAGAATTACTTTACTTTTTTCCCTATCAAATCCCATCCCAATACACACCAGCATCCTCAGTGCCTTACTGTATGCTTGGTTACATTAATCAACCCAAATGACATTATACTAGCTTCCCGACTCAAGCATGCAGGGATTACAACAGACTGAGATATGCCATTTAAAAAGGCTTATTATAAAAAAAACTTACACGTATGTACACAGTGGAAAGATAAGGCAGTAACAGATGCCTGGTAAAACTGCAAACATCTTCTGACGACATTTCACACCTGGACAGGTGCTTTTTCAGGGGTAAGGTGTATAACAAAAAGTCCTTGTTTCTATAGTTCCTAAGACATGATGTCATAAAGCAGGTGTTCATAGTCACTGTGAATAATCAATCTGTACACATATAATTGCTTAGACTTCACATAAATATATGTAATTTTAGTAAAAAAATAACGAAATATTTCTGAAGAACATATATCTAAAAAAACGGACTGTCACAGGTAAAAAGCAGATGTCAATTATTGTTTATATTATGTTCACAGTTAATATTAGCATACTAGAACTATAGTCCACATTATTAGATTGAATTGATTCCATTCAAGGTAATTATTCTTCAACCTCCTATGTTGCCCATTTTTTAGATATATGATTTTTAGATATACTTGTTATTTTATTTTTTCTAAAATGACATACTGATGTGTAGTCTTTATAATTATATGTGTACACATAAGAAGAAAAACACATTACGGTTTTTGGTCTCCAGAGTCTTGGCAAATCAGTGGTGGAGACTTCCTTGGAGTTCACAGCCCTAATGCTTACCCCCCCACCCAGCCTGTAGCCTCCGGTCCATAGCAAAGGTACAGCTCCAAGCCAGTGCCTCACGGTGATGTGCTCTTCAAAGGCAGAGAAGTCTGTCTCGCCACATGTTGCCAACACAATTTGGTGCAGCATGTTCGTGCAGGGCCCTATGTGAACAAAACAGATCATGTGTGACATTGTTTGCTCAGGGAAAGGGGTGGGCATTAGGGCTGACAAGCACAAGGAAGATCCAACCACTGATTTGCCAAGACTCTGGAGACCCAAAACCCTAATGTTTTTTTCTTTTCCTGCTTGGGGGTGGCGGGTGGGTTAAGGTTGAAAACCTTAATGCCACATTTCTCAACTTTTGTGGTATAACTATTGCATTAACAAAGTTGTTTTTACAAAGAATTTCCTTTCTTTTTGAGATAGTATAATTGGATCCTCATTCATGCAAGTCTCTGCAGGACCTGCATGAACAGATGCAGATGCCCTACACCAAGGGAAGATGCTGTTGCTTACAGAAGTGCAACGATGGATGTGAAGAATTCATGAAATGTAGAAACATAGAAATAAAGAATCTGATGGCAGATAAGGATTGATTGGCCCACCTAGTCTACCCATTTTTCTTACCTGTTTCATAAATGATCTGTGGCTTACCCTTTCTTTCCTATCACTTGAGTTCCTTTATGTCTGTCCCATGCAATTTTGAATTCCCCTACCATTTTTGCGCCCACATCTGCCAGGAGGCTGCTCCATGGATCCACCACCCTTTCCAAGAAAAAATACTTTCTCACATTACCCCTAAGTCTCCCCCCCTCTATTTTCACATCATGTCCCCTTGTTCTTGAACATCTTTTTTTTTAAAGCTGCTATACTCTTGTACCTTATTTATACCCTTGAGGTACTAAAAGTCTATATCATATCTCCTCTCTCTCTCTCTCCTCTAATCCAGGGAATGCATACACTATTGAGACCCTCCAGTCTCCTCTCACATGACTTTTGGTGCAGCCCCTGTTCCATTTTGTTGCCCTTCTCTGAACTGCTGCCAATGGCAATTACTGCATTGGGAGCCAAAGTGGTTTGGCCAAATTCTTAAAGCTAAACTGAATTTATGGGTCCAGCACAAAGCCAAATCAAAGCTGACAATGGCCCACTTCTCACAACCATACTTTTCACCTGTGCAGCTGATGCAAAGTTTAAAGAGCCACTGACAAAGTCTGGAAGCTGGGCAGATTCTGGTATTTCCGATGCCCTTTTATTCAGTCATTTCTTGGCTCGGGCAAAATTAGAGGTGTTTACTATTTGTGCCAGCTTGGTCAAAGAAACCCTCCCTGCCTTTATTTTTCCTGCTGTTCGAGAACTGTTGCCAGTCCGATTAACGAGTGACATCATAGGTAGTTGGTAATCACCGTGCCAACTACAGTGCAGTACAGTACTTAGCGTGCTGTCACAGACTCCTGGTGTAGTGCAGCTTTACTGGCTTAGTTTTCAGCACATAGGAAGTACAGTAAAAGGGATAATATCAGTTGGCAATGTGTTTGTTTACTAGTGATGCTAAGACTCTGCACAGTGACTTAAAAAAATCACATCTTTGCAATTGTTTGGTACATGTATGAGAGGTAGGAAGTTATACCTAATCCTAACTGTTTTGTACAATTACGAATGACAACATCTTTTTACTTACCCAGTGTTAACGCTCCCCATTAAATAAATAGTATGGTTCCCTGGTGTTTATTAACAGGATCAGGAGAAAATCAGAGAGAATTAGGCATAACTTCCTACCCCTCAAACATGTACCGAACAACAGCAGAGATGCAATATTTTTAAGTCACTGTGTACAGAGTCTCAGTGTCACTAGTAAACCAACACATTGCCAACTGATATTATCCCTTTCACTGTACTCCCTATATGCTGAAAACTAAGCCGGTAAAGCTGCACTACACCGGGAATCCATGCCAGCACGCTATGTACTGTACAGTATTGTAGCTGGCAAGGTGCTTACCGACTACCTATGACATCACTAGTTAATTGGACTGGCAGTGGTTCACAAACAGCAGGAAAAATAAAGGCAAGGAGGGTTTCAGTAACGAAGCTGGCACAAATAGTAAACACCTTTAATTTTACCTGAACGAAGAAAGGACTGAACAAAAGGGCATCGGAAATATCAGAATCTGCCCAGTTACCTGACTTCGTCAGCGGCTCTTTAAAGAGGGTTGGACCTAGTACTGATCCCTATAGAACACCACAGATCTCTACCCTCCCTCAGCTCCTTATCAATCTACTCAGTCCAAGCCCCAGGTCTTCCACTTTTTATGTTGATTGCGTGCATGCGCAAGAAAAATGTTGTGTCAGCTTTCTCCACAAGCAGGTTGTGAAGGTGTGGCACTGTTGTGCCCAATGCCCCCACAGCCTGCAAAGGCTTGTCCCCCATCCCCCAATGCTGTGGCACGCTGCTGCTGACACTAGTTCAGCCAGCATGCCATAACCTTCTAAAAAAGTAGCCGCTGCAATCAGGGGCCACCTCATCATTGCAGCGTCAGCCATCCGCTGCAATGAGAGAGTGACCCGGCATTGCAGGGCGGGATGTGAAACCCCTGATATTGTTTGTGAACATGCCAGCGGGTTGTCACCATGTTCTCAAAAAATATAACCCCCTCCCCCCACCGTGTTTACTTGCCAACAGGGTCCCTAATCCCCATTGGCTTTGTTGCCCCCGTGTTTCTGTTGTTGCCATCGGGGGAGCCCAATCTCCATCGGCATTCTGTAACCCCCTGTTTTGTTCCTGATGATGGGGTGCCCAATCTCCATTGGCATAATGATACCCCATTTTGTTCCTTCCAAAGGGTGCCCAATCCTCATTAGCATAATGATACCCCCTTGTTTTGTTCCTGCTGACTGGGTGCCCAATTCCCATCGGCATAATGATACCCCCGGTTTGTTCCTGCCGATGGGGTGCCCAGTCTCCCATCGGCTACTGTTGGCCCCCCAAACAAAAGCCTCTGCTGGCATGCTGGGAGCCCACCCCAGCGTGCCAGATGCCCCTGTAAAAGGAAAAATGGTCCCGCGACATCTTTTGTTTTTTTTCTCCTGAAAAAAAGTAAACCGTTCCTCGGGCGCTTGCCCTGCCCCCCACCTGCAATCTGCACCCACCCACTGCTCACCCTGTCTCCCCACACCCCCCCTCACCCCATACTTACCTCAGGAGTTTGGTGCAATGATCTTCAGTGGACTGGGAACACGTCTGCACTCTTCAAAGCTGACCGCGAACTGAGGACATGCCAGTAAGCTGTATAATGTAATAAATATGTTTTTTTCAACTTTAGTGCATATCTTGGGCATTTTTAGGAATTCTTTCACCAAATCTTCAACATGAGGTTTTTGGGACCCCTCCTCATGAATTCTTGAACTGTCATGGCATTAATCAGCCCCAAAAGGTGGTTTCATGGTCACTGTGCAGAATCACCCTTTGGGGCTGATTAATGAAATGACAATGCCAGTGTTCATGAGGTGGGCTCTCAAAAAGCCTATGTCACAAATTTGGTGGAAAAAATCCCAAAAATTACTGTTTTACGTGCGTGCTTTGCGCAGTTGCTAAGCACGCTCATAACTTCGTGAATTTACAATATTTTCATGCCAGATTTTCAACATTGGCATTTTGTCACACCTCCTTATGAGCAGTACAGCTGTCATTGTTCACATCCTGGCCGAAATGTGTTTTCGCACTTCCGGTGCAGAATAACGCGGTCGCTGTGGGAAATCAGTGTTCAGGACAGATTGAGAAAATGACAGTGGCACTGTTCATGAGTAGAGGTCCTAAAATGCCTATGTTGAAAATTTGGCAACGATACTCCAAAATGACTGTGTTATGAGCGTGCATTGCACAGTTGGTACATTTCTAACTTCACTTAATTTATAATATTTTCACTCGAGATTTTCAACATTGCCATTTTCCCAGACCTACTTATGAACAGTGCAGCTGTCATTTGTCCCATCCTGGCCAAAATGTGTTTTTGCACTTCTGGTGCAGAATAGAGCGGTCGCTGTGGGAAATCACTTTTCGGGACAGAGTAAGAAAATGGCAATGAAACTGTTCATGAGCAGAGGTCCTAAAATGCCTGTGTTGAAAATTTGGTGATGATAGTCCATCAATTGACTGTGTTATAAGTGTGCGTTGCGCACTTTCCACGCACCCTTGTAACTTCGCAGATTTGCAATATTGTCACACCAGATTTTCAACAGTGCCATTTTTCCACACCTCCTTATAAGCAGTACAGCTGTCATTTTTCATATCCTGACCGAAATATGTTTTCACAGTTCCAGCGCAGAATAACGTGGTCACCGTAGGAAGCCAGTGTTCAGGACAGATTTAAAAAATGACAGTGGCACTGTTCATGAGCAGAGGTCCTAAAATCCTTATGTTGAAAATTTGGTGATGAATTTCCATAACATGACTGTGTTACAAGCATGCGTTGAACTGTTTCCATGCACCCTTGTAACTTCGCAAATTTGCTATACTGTCACGCCACATTTTCAACAGTGGCATTTATTCACAACTCCTTATGAACACTACAGCTGTCGTTTTTCACATCCTGGCTAAAATATGTTTTTGCACTCCTGCCGGACAATAGCACAGTCACTCTGGGAAATCAGTGTTTGGGACAGATTAAGATCGACTGAGTGAGAGGGGGGGAGTGACTGAGCTCAACTGAGCTCTGTCAGGATTGCTGCAGATTTGTTTGTGGGCAGACAAAGGCCCCAACACAACACCCCAGTACAAAAGGGCAGCCTGCAGCACTGGGAGAAACAGAACAGGAGAGCGAGTGAGGGAGGAGGAGGAGGAGTGAGCGAACTCACCGAACCGCTGTCAGGACTGCTGCGGATTTCTTTGTGGGCAGAAAAAGGCGTCAATACAGACAGGGGCCCAGTACAAAAGGCCAGCCTGCAGTGGTGGAAGAAACAGTACGAGCGAGTGAGACAAGGGGACTTAGTGAGCTCAACGGAGCTCTATCAGGACTGCTGGGATTTCTTTGTGGGCAGAAAAAGGCACCAATGCAGGCAGTAGCCCAGTACAAAAGGGCAGCTTGCAGCACCAGGACAAACCAAATGAGCGATGAGAGAGGGAGACTGGGAGACCTCAACGGAGCTCTGTTGGGACAGCTGTGGATTTCTTTGTGGACTAACAAAGGTGCCAACGCAGCCAGGAGCCCCATACAAAAGTGCAGTCTGCGGTGCCAAGAGAAACAGAACAAGCGAGTAACAGAGCGGTAGTGAGCGAGCTCAATGGAGCTCTAGTGTGACTGCTGCAGATTTCTTTGTGGGCAGAAAATGTGGCAATGCAGGCAGGAGCCCAGTACAAAAGGCCAGCTTGCAGCGCTGGCAGAAACGGAATGCGAGAGTGACAGAGGGGGAGTGAGCGAGCTCAGTGGATCCGTGTCGGGACGGCTTCAAATTTCTTTCTGGACAGAAAAAGCCGCCAATGAAGGCAGGAGCTTAGTACAAAAGGGCAGCATGCAGCGCCGGGAGACACAGAATGAGTGAGTGAAGGAGGGGGAGTCAGTGAGCTCAACGGGGCTCTGTTGGGACTGATTCAGATTTGTTTGTGGGCAGAAAAAGGCAGCAATGCATGCAGGGGCCCAGTACAAAAGGGCAGCCTGCAGTGGCAGGAAAACCAGAATGGGCAAGTGAGTGAGCTCAACAGAGCTGTATTGTAACTGCTGCAAATTTCTTTGTGGGCATAAGAAGGCAGCAACATAGGCAGAAGCCCGGTAGAAAAGGGCAGCCTGCAGTGCCAGCAGAACAGAATGAGCGAGTGAGAGAAGGGGAGTGAGAGAGCTCAATGCAGCTTTGTCGGGACTGCTGCAGATTTCTTTGTGGGCAGAAAAAGGCACCACCAGAGGCAGGAGCCCAATACAAAATGGCAGCCTGCAGCGCCAGGAGAACCAGACTGAGTGACTGAGACAGGGGGAGTGAGCGACCTCAATGGAGCTCTGTCAGGACAGCTGTGGATTTACTTGTGGGTAGAAAAAGCCACCAACACAGGCAGGAGCCGAGTACAAAAGGGCAGCCTGCAGTGCCAGGAGAAACAGAATGAGCGAGTGAAAGAGGGGGAGTGAGCCACCTCAATGGAGCTCTGTCAGGACAGCTGCGGATTTCTTCCTCAGCAGAACCAGGTGTCAATGCAGGCAGCAGCCCAGTACAAAAGAGTAGCCTGCAGCACTGGGACAAACAGACTGAGCCAGTGAGAGAGGGCCACTGAGCGAGCTCAACAGACCAACGCAATCAACATTCAGCATTGACAAATGCTTGTTTTATCATCCAGCTTGTGGTATAGAATCAAAGACCTTGTTGAACTCCAGATAGAGGATGTCCATTGCCTATCCTTATCCAACACCCTTGTCACCAAATCAAAGAAATGTTTTAATTTTTTTCTGACATGATCTACCCCTCACAAACTCATGCTACTATTTATCTCGCATCCCATGTACCTCAAGAAATTCCACCATTTGTTTCTTCACTATGGCTTTTAACAGCTTACTTACAATAACAGTCAGGCTCACTGGACTGTCATTTCTTGGATTCTGTCTTTCCCCACCCTTGTGGAGAGGTGCCATGTCTGCAACCTTCCAATCCAGTGAAACTACACCCATCTCTAGGGACGTATTCGACCGGTACACTAGAGGAGCCACCAGGGCCATTTTTTTCTCCCTTAGCACCCTTGTGTGTTACTGATTCAGCCCAGGAGATTTATTTACTTTTGATTTATTAGCACTTTTAATTCCCTGTCAATCAATATTACCCCAGTTTCTAGTATCTGTTCCTTGGGACACCTAAACGTAATTGTACTATCAAGGTAAGGGGCCCTAAGGCTTAACCATAAACACAAACCCAAAATACCTACTCAAAATATCTTCCTTTCCTATTTCATCCCCAATATTAACCCTATATTTCTTCATTCCCTCGCTTTTGTCTGCCATTTTTCCCTGAGGTACATATAAAAGGATTAATCTAGAGTTGCCGAGATATGATTCAAAAAAATGTGATCTCTTGAAGTCCATCTATTTTGTCAGGTTTTGGATCAGCTGAATGTTATACTTTCTGACTCGAGATCCGAGCTCAGTTCTCAGATCAGATTTACAAAATAAGAGTAATCCAATTTTCCTGGTCCCCAATCTGAAAATCAAGACTGTCATGTCACCTCATGGTATTGCACCCCTGCCCCATCCACAACCCCCCCCCTTTAAGAGTGACCAGCACTGCCCTAATCTCTCCTCCTCAGCTGGCTGCCATCTAGGCCTTCTAAAACAGGTGAGTTATTTACATACTACAGACAGATTTATGCCACAGTGCTGCACTTCGTATTATTCCCTCATTCAATTATCGGAAAACTTGTCAAGCAATTGAATAAGGGAATAACACCAAGTGCTACACTGCAGCATGTATCTGTCTGCAGTATGTAAATTATACTGCTGCTTGCAAAAGGGTTAGACAGCAACTGGATAAGGGGAGTGTGGGCTTTGCCAGTTGCCATTGGGGCAGGTGTGAAATAGAAACATAGAAACATAGAATATGTCAGCAGATAAGGACCATACTGCCCACCTAGTCTGCCTATTTCCTTACTTACTGCTGCAGCCCCAGAACCTATTTGATCTGTGGCTTTCCTGCTCTGCACATCTCCAGAGTACCCTTATGTCTATCCCATGCATGCTTGAACCTCCATATTTTTTTTTCCCCCACCACTTCTGCTGGAAGGCTGTTCCATGGCTCCATCACCCTTTCAGTGAAAAAGTATTTTCTGACATTACCCCTGAGTCTGCCACCCTTCAGCCTCATATCATGCCCTCTTGTTCTTGTGCAGAGTTTTCTCTGAAATATGCTTTCCACCTGTACCCTGTTTATTCCACTAAGGTACTTGAAAGTCTCTATCACATATCCCCTCTCCCTTCTTTCCTCCAGTGAATGGGCAGGGGATGCCAAGCCATAGGGTGTCATGCATTCTTGATTTTTGGATTTGGGATGAAGCAAGCGAGACAGTGCCACTTGATTCCAGGGACATGAAAGATGGACATGGTACAGTATGTTAACTTAATTTATGTACATGGAATGAGGGAAAGGGAAGGGGATTACCGGCAAATACCATGGATTGCTTTGTTTGCAATTTGTGGGTGATCAGACCATGACAGATAGCCAGATTACATACAAAATTTGTGATTAAAACTCTTATCCGATCTTAGATCAGAGTTCTGAGTGGATTTCCAATTTCCCTGACTATCCATCAATTTGTGGTCAGATCGGATTTGTTGCAATCTAAGCACCACTATTCCTCATTATTTTTCACCCAATCTGCTTTTCTCAGTTTTGAGTTAGCCTTGATTTCACAGATTAGTTTATTTGCAGTCTCAAATTTGACTTTGTTTTCCTCCTTGTTAGTCTCAGTCTGATCCCCCTGTAGACCCCAAGCATCTTCTTACTCTGAACTGCCACCCTTACCTGGTCCTCTCACCAGATGGGTCTCCTGTGCTCTTTCCCTTTTTAGCATATTTTATACATCCCAGTGTGACATCAAGTAAAGCATTCTTAATTTCTGCCCACTTATTCTCCACTCCCTCTTCACCCTTAATGTTCTTTTAGCCTATCCTTGAGTACATCCATGGTCCTGACAATGTCCACAGATCTAATGTTAGGGACTATGACACTTGATTTTATCCACTGCACTGGTAGAATAATGTTACAGTGCTATAGATACTCTGACCTACTGCATCCTCTACCTTCATGTTAGTTTTAATGACACTACAATGTCCAGAATTGCATTTCTTCTAGTAGCCTGCCTCACTGATTAGCTCAGAAAGCATTCCTGTGGTGTCTCTTCAACCTTCTGGTTTCTCTCACTCTTGGTTGCAAGAGTAGCCCAATCTACATCTTAGAGATTGAAATCCTCCATGAGCAAGGCTCTGTCCAGATTCAATGCCTTCATTATTTCTTCCTCTAGCAGCTGACCAACCTCCAGTAATTGGTTGAGCACATTTGGTAGACTGCACTCACCTTACTCAGCTTTTGCTCCTGGGATGAAACTTGACCCCCTCCCCCCATAATATTAGTACACTGCAGTGTATGTTTTGTCTTCTTAACATTTCTAGTATGCTATTCCTATCATTTTCTGACTTTTTCCTGTTTCTTTCACCTGCCTCCCCTGCCATCTACCCTCCATACCTCCCCTCTCCCACCCTCTCATTCTCTTGCATTATCTCATGCTCCCTGGCATCATGTCATCTTCTTGGCTTCATACTGAAACCCTCAAGTCCCTCCTACCCTCCTTCCTCCCTAACTCCTATGTCTTCCTTCTCTCTCCCTCCTTCCTTTTCCATAAGCATCACATAGGTTCTCTTTAGTGTATCATCTCCTTGCTACTTTTAGTTGCAGGAGATACAGAGCTCAGTGCTGGCCCTTCCATATATTCTCCTCTCAGCAAAGTTTTGAGAGTGGCCCATGTCAACATCCACAACTTTCTCCCTAAGATTGTCCTGTTGCAACCATTTATGGTTATCCTTAAACCTGATGTGTTGGCAATCTTGGAATCTTGGCTCTCCTCCAAGATCCCTGATTCCTGAGTTGCCATCCTCAGTTTTGGCATTATTTGTCAGGATGAAGCAAAGAGAGGAGGTGGTGTAGCCATCTACCTCTACTCAAACATTCATTGTGAGCCTGTGTCCTCTATCTCACTAGCCTCACTATATAAGCTGCTTCTTCTCAAACTGTCCTTTCCTTTCTCTGCATTCATATCTATTGCTAGTGTCTACTGGTGCTTTAGCATGTCCCTACCTTCAGTAATTGAAATGCTTACCTCCATCTCCTCTCAGTCCTCCTCTGGTGACTTACTTATACTAGGTGATTTCAATTTAAATTGACTCTTCCCCCTCTCTTTCTAAATTTTTCCTTAACATAAAGTCCCTATTTCTAACTCAGCTAATTTCTGTCCCTGCTCCCTTTAGTTTCAAATCTTTTAATGACTGCCTCTTGGACTGTATCCTTTCCTCCCATCCTCATCCTAGTGTGGATGCTAGCACCTTTCCTGATCCCCTCAGTTGTCATTGCATGGTCTACTGTGTGCACAAGAGTCATCATCCTAAGTTCCCCCACGATAAATCCAGATCCAGCCATTCTGTTCACTGAACTTGTCCTACCTTCATGATGACTTGGTAGCCACAGACTGGTACCCTATTTCTATAGCTGGCAACATGGACAATGCCCTCAAATTCTTCATCTCTAAATTTATGTCTATCACTGCCACTAGGGGCGCACATGCAGATGGCAGCCTGAAGACGTAGCCCCCTGCCTATGAGGGCATTTCCTAAATAATCCATTTGAAAATATCAAACTGAGCTAAATAATCTTGACCAGAGTTGTGTAGAACAGCATCAGGAACTCAGAGGTGCAACAATAATACTAACTCTGTGGATATCCAAGGTACTGAAGATCAACTCACCCGGAGTAGAAGGGACCTGGATCTGAACATGGACCAGCCCCCACCTCCAGTAACTTGGGACCCTGCAGAGGTGGAATGAATGTTTGGCCAGCTCCTTACTCAAATGGCCCAGTAATGATGGCCATGAACCACTCAGTACAGGTCCTCCAAGACATGGAAGCCTGGCTCTTCCAAAATGAGAGCCAAATCACTGCAACTGAGGACCGCCTGCACAACCATGCTGCCACCCTCCGAGACTATCAGGCCACTCTAAACAGATTGCAGCAAAAAATCGATAATCTTGAGAACTGGGAGATGAAACAACCTCCGGTTCTTGGTGTTTCCAGAGAGGTCGGGGGACGCTGCACTGAGACTTTCTGCAGGCAGCATTGACCAAGATCATGAATCTCGAGCCTGGGCATGTGATGCAAGTGGAAAGGGCTCACCGCACCCTCGCCCTAATGCCTCAGGGGACTAATAGGCTAAGACCAATAATTGCCCAGTTCCTGGACTACCAGGACAAAAAAATGATTACTGCAAAGTCCAGGGAACTGTGCAACCTAATATGGCGATCTCATAAAATTAACATTTGTCCTGACTATTCCAAGGACCTCTCTGATCATTTATAAGCCTACATGGAGGCACGCCAGTTTATGCACCATGTAGGCCTGACTTTCTCCTTGCAATACCCGGCTACAATGCAGGTTGAGCATAATGGATAGCACACCTTTGCATATCCCAAGCATTAATGGATTTCCTCTCAAGGAATTGGCTGGAGGAAACACAGCTCTATGCACCACAGTACTGCCCTCCAAGCAACTCAAAATCAAATGAGCTGGAGCAGGCTTCAGCACCCAAGACAAT
This sequence comes from Neoceratodus forsteri, assembly GCA_016271365.2. NCBI lineage: Eukaryota > Metazoa > Chordata > Ceratodontiformes > Ceratodontidae > Neoceratodus > Neoceratodus forsteri. The sequence goes on along the minus strand of CM057449.1, from coordinate 1,109,457,225 downwards.
GGAGACCCTGGCCAGAAACAACCGTAAGTGTCAGTCTGGTAGACACCATGGAAAGAGAGACCATCCATTGGAGAGGCCCACAGAGCCAGTCCTGCTCTACAGTTAATGGACACAATGGCACCAGCAGGCCTGGAAGATTTCACTATGCAGAACTGCTACAGCTTTGAGGCCCACCACACCAAGCCCATGCTGTAGAACAACAATGGCCAGCCCATCCGACACAGCCATCCCAGCCCCAACCAGGAACCTCCAGCTAGATCCTGGGCCGGCTGAGTAGCCTCACCCAGCAATGCGCAGCTTGCCCGACAAGACCAATACTAACACCAAGATGTCACCAGGCAAGAAGAAAGGAGACTCCGAAGAGCAGCGGCCTGTCACACCCAACCAAAGAACCTCTCCACATCCAGACCCTCCTTCCCCCGGACACTCAGATAAGTAAATCAGGAGTTTATTTCTCCCTTTTGACAATGGTTAAAATGCTTTCAGTAGTGCTGTGTTGGTACTACGGGGAGGGGGGGAGTATGGGGTTTTCTCCTGGCTTATAAACTGGCAAATTGGCCTGAACATTTTAACTTCCCCCAGAAAGGACAACGTGCTAATAGATTGCCAGGCCTCTTCCCTCTGGTTTCCCACTGTATCAATCAGCCTTTCTGGAGGACCTAGTGAGGCAGTGTGGGGAGTGCCTAAAGCAGCACTGCTGATACGCCCTTTTCTCAGTTTGCACGGTGGGCCTTGGCCCCCTTTTTCCACCAGTAATCAGAGAGACCACACAGGAATCATTGACTCCTCTGCGATGGGCTCCTCTGCTCTTCTCAGATCCCCCATACCCCCCTCTGCCCACCTGTCACCTTGCTCACCCTGCATCTACCATAGGACTGCTGACATAGCGGGGGTGAGCAACACCGCAGTGTGCAGGTTTCCTATGCTACCACTTAGTGCAGTGCGGCCCAAACAGAGCTCCGAGAAAGCTAGATGTCCTTCCATGCAGTGGCAGGTTGCTGCAGAAACCCCCCCCCACATATGGTGCTACTCCAGTCAATATCGATGGGCAACAATATTCTGGGCACCCATCTTGCAGCAGCTGGGTGGTCGAAGGATGCATATGGGAGCTAACTCCACTACCCCACACTTTGAAGATATGACCTGAATAATGGGGTCCTCGCAACCCATCAAAATGAATGTAACACAAAACATGGCCCTCTCATTTTAGGCGGTGCATAACTACCATCTACCCCCAGAAAGGTCCCCCCACTTTCTGCACTCTGGGAACAGAGGTAGGCCCTCAGCAGACAGCTGCTGGCCTTTGAATGCCCCTGTCTCCCAAAGGGAAACACCATATGGCAATTGTATATGAGTTATATTTTGTGAAATGTTTGTTATCTTTTCTGCTAGACCAATGTAGATGTGAAAGCATAGAAGCTTATGAGACTGTTCAATGCCTGGCAAAAGTTTTCCTCTCAGGTTGCCTGTTGCAGATACCAGCTCCATGCCCCTGCCTCACACCAAGCATTTTGGGCCTGCCAGGGGTCCCAGGGTCTAGCACCTCAATCTCTACTTATTGCTTCCATATTCATAACTCACTTGCTTCCTTCCTAGACCCTAATGGGTGATATAAATGCTTATACTTGGAATGTGCAGGGGTTAAACACCCCCATAAAGCGGAGACAGGTGCTTACGCACCTGAAGAGATTGAGGGTGCACCTGGCATTCCTGCAGGAAACAAAACTAAATAGAGAAGATCATGAGAGGCTAACAAAGGACTGGGTGGGGCAGGTAGTATGCCTCGGCCCCACAAAAAAGAGCAGTGGCAATACTTATCCACAAAAATTGCAATGGGTGATTAATACAGTGGAAAAGGATGAGAATGGTAGATAGGTTCTGGCACAGGTAGACACCAAGATGGACTGCTGCTACTGGGGAACTATTATGGACCAAATGAAGACACTCCAGGTCTCTTTCACTCCCTGGCACAGAAGATAAACGAGTTGTAAGTGAACAACATCCCTGTGCTGATAGGAGAAGATTTTAATTTAACCTTAGACCTATTTGTCGATAGGAGCCCCTCTAATGTGGAACCCCATGCCAGGAGTGCAGCGGCCCTGCTGCTCCTCCTAGAGGAACTGGCTCTTACAGATATATGGTGGGCTTTCCACCCATGAGACCGGGACTACACCTTTCATTCCCCGGTCCAAAAATCCTATAGCCACATTGACTTCTGGTGTGATGTCACCCGGCATCAAAAAAGGCATCCTTAGCCACCACCACACATCCCATTATCATATCTGATCACGCTCCAGTCCAGCTCACTTTTGCACTTGGCCCCCTGATATACCACTCCCTCATGGTGACTGGACACCCTTCTGCTGAGGGATCCAGACTTCACACCTGGCTGCAAATGAAGCTAATATTTTCTTTAAGGAAACCCCATGGCTGATACTTCTGCAGGTAATACCTGGGAGGCCTTTAAGTTCACTCTCAGAGGTGCAATAGTGGGGTATGCACACACTAAATGGAAGAATAGGAACAGCTTTTGGATTTGGAAAAGCTTTGACAGAGGCATAAGACCTTTTCAAGACTTCCTCCATCCCCAGCACAAATCCATTTAGATCTCAAAGTGGTAGGCCTTCACCTGCAGATAAACGAAATGGTTGCCAGGAAAGCGGAGATCTCAATTGTTTGGCTCAAGCACAAATGTTGGGAGGCCGGGAAAAAAGGGGGCAAGATTCTAGCATATCGCCTAAGGAAACAGCAGACGGATAGACATATTGCCGGCCTAGCTGATGGCACAAGACAGATCCACACCTCGCCAGAAAAAGTAAACAAAATAATGGTGGATTTCTATGCTACATTATATACATCCTCTATGGCCCCGAACCTGGTGGGGGCAGGCCTTTTCCTACAAAAATTAAATCTCCCCAAGCAATCCCCCTTGCAATCTGCAGCCCTAGATGCCCCTATAACACCAGATGAGGTAGCCTCTACCCTGTAGTCATTAAAATCTGGCAAGACCCCTGGTGGGGAGAGCTTCCTGCTTGAGATCTGGCAGCTCCTACATCATACAGTCTCCTCAGTTCTATGCCAAGTCTACACTGAAGCCCTGGGGCATGGCTTCCTCCAGATCTCTTTCTGAGAAGCGGCATCACGCTGTTCCCAGGAAAGGGCAAAGACCCCCTAAAAGCCTCTAGTTACAGGCCGATCTCCTTGATGAATGCCGACAGCAAAATCCTGGCTAAACTGCTGGCCTCCAGACTTAACCCCTGCTCTCTCAGCTCATTCCACCCCTCTCAAAGTCAGGCTTGTTAAAGGCTGGTACAGTATGGGCCACTTCCGCTCCTTCTTAATTTGATGTACACTACCAAAGCCCTTTCCACACTGGCGCGGGTGGCCTTCAATTTTGAAAAAGCATTTGACTCCTTTAAAGCTACACTTGGTCCTGCAGACCATGGGTTTCAGCTTGGGTTTCAGGCCTGGATAGATGCCATGTACCATCTTCCCACAGCAAAAGTACTGTAAAGTGCCTGGCTGTCTCCCCGCCCACCTGCCTTTAGGAAGAGGACCAGCCAAGGCTGCCCGCTTTTCCTCTTGCACTTTGTGCTGGCTGTGAGCCTTTGCCATCAGGCAAGCACCAGGGTTGTGGGAGTGAAAATTGTGGATGTAGAGCATACTATCGTCATGTATGTGGACGATCTCCTCCTGCACCTTGTGGACATCAAAAGATCAATCCCCACACTTCTGGACATAATGTCAGACTTTGTGCAGTTCTCCGGACTTTGGCTGAACCAGACCAAGACAGAGGTGCTTTCCCTAAATGACCACTGCAATCCCCAGATGGCCACAGCCCACAAACTTTGGTGGGAGCTGGATGGCATCACCTGTTTAGGGATCCTATTCACTCCACACCTTTCCAAAATCTGGGAGGCTAATCTGAAGCCCCTAATAGCCAGTATTCTACTGGAGCTAGAGAGATGGATCCCACTTCGGCTCACCCTGGCAGGAAAAATAGCAGCCATCAAAATGATCACCACCCCCAAGCTTCTATATATAATTTCACATCTCCCCATATATCTCCCCCACCCCATATGTCTTAGCAGGATAGACAACCTCTTGGGACATTTCATCTGGGAAGGGAAACAACCATGATATGGTAGGAATAAACTAAGGGCCCATTGATCCACAGGAGGGTGGAGCTTGCCATGGCTTGAGGGATATAAGTGGGTTTTCAGACATCACAAACACCAAAGTGGTTTGCTGCACCAGATGAAGACGCGCCACAGTGCCTGGGCATGGCACTTAAATCACACCCACAATTAGCCCCTCCATAGAATACTGGTCCAAATTTACAAAAACTGAAGGCAGACCCCATCTCTTTAGACCACACACTGCCTGGGGCATTGGATATCAGGATAGACTGAGGTCCCATAGCATGGTCAGAGTGGGCCAACACCAGCATAAAGCACCTGACAGATCTGTATATGCCAGGCGCTCACACAGTGGACTCTTTTCAGGGCCTCTGTGGGCAGTTTGGAATCCCGTCCACTGACCACTGGAAATACCTCCAAATTACGAGTACCACGATGCAGTATGTCAGACATTGAGCTAAGGAACCACAGACTGAGTCACCCTTACGACAATGGCTCTTCCTCCCAAAAGGCCGCTCTAGTGCGATATACGCCGCACTTAGAACCCAGGTCGCCTCCCAATCCCAGGTCATCAAAGCCAAATGGGAAGTAGTGCTTGGCATCCAAATACCAGAAAAGAACTGGGCAGTAGGCTGGAGACTGGCACATAAGGCCTACCCAGACCAATGAAGCATGCTAATTCAGAATAAAATCATGCAGTCCTGGTACAGTACTCCAGCTATCTTACACAAAGCTAAATTGCTGATGCACGACAGATGTTGGAGGTGCCAATCCCAGAAAGGGGACCTGCTACACATACTTTGGGTATGCCTGCAGATCCAGCCTCTTTGGCAGCACATCTGCTCCCTGGGAACCCAGATTCTACATAAGCCCTTTCCTTAATGCCGAAGTCCACCTACTGGGCCTACATGGTGATTCAACACCTTACACCCAGTAAGGAGCAGATCTGGATTGCCATTCTCAGCATGCTTGCAAAGCATTTGATCTTTCTGTAACTGGAGGATGGCATACATCCCTACTGCTCAAAGAGGTGAATGCCCTTGCCCAACAAATCATTCTGGTGAGCATGTCCCATGTGATTGCTAACACACTGCCGCAGTATAACGAATTCTGGGCCCCTTTCCTACTGCTGCTGAAACCTAGAGAAGGGATTGGATGCGTCTCACAGCTTCCCTTCCAGATACCCCCAGAGCCCTCCCCAAACAGTGCATCCCAGCAGTTTCTGGCCATCAGGTCTCACTTAAGCACAGCGCAAAGCAGCACCCAGTTGCAAGAGGTACATTAGCTTCAACTTACATTTCAGGATTTTATAGCAAACTCAGTGTTTATCCTAGATACTCTGTGTGTTTTGTTTTTGTGTCTTTACACAGGACCCCCTTTGGAACCTGTTTAATAGTTTTAGCATTCTGGGAAGCACCCAGAAATCACCTCTCAGAGTTGATCTCCAGTCCACTCCAGGTATGAAAATTACAGTATCCTTTTGTGTCATTTATCTTGCCTTACACTGCTACACTAGGTTTTCCAAGGATCCTCCTATCCCCCCTCATGTAACAAGGCAGATGTTGGAAGCCTGAGGGGTTTAGAGTTTTTGCCTCCCAGAAATGTAAGACTGTTTTTTACTGCTTGACATCAGTGTTCCAGTTTCGAAAGTGGTGCTGATTGCCTCCAGCACAGCACATATGCCTGTAATGCAATTTTCCTGAGACTCATCTTATTTTGGAAAATAAACAATTTTAACAACAAAATAAATGTACGTCTGTCTGGGATCAGCATGCCTCGCCCCTCCCCCCCCCCACCAGAAGAACCAGCGGCAATGTTTCTCATCTCTCATGGATCTCAACTGAGTTATTGCCTTTTTACCATGCATGTGATGGTGCCTGGAGGACCTACAAATCCTCTGGCTCCACTTCTGACCTTACTAATTACCAGACCCTTTGTAATGCCTGTACTAAAGCTACTACTAAGGTTGTGAAGTCTGAACACTTTGCCTGCACTCTCCAAAACAACCTTAATCACCCCTCTAAGTTCTGGAAGATAATTCATGCACTTTTCTCCCCTCTGACTCAGTCCCTCTCCTTTTTCTCAAAATGGGTGATACTCCTATCTCTGAATTTGCTGCAGTCACCTCATCTTTCAATTCCTTTTCACCTCCTTTGCAAGTTCTCTCCTCTATTCCTCCTCCTCCTCTCCCTCTATCTCTCTTTTCTATTCCTCTCACTCTTCTCCTCTACCTGTCCTAATGCCCCTTTTCCTTTCTTTTTTCACCCATTACCCTGCTGTAGCTCTCAAGGCCCTCTTGACTGTAAATGCTCACTAAGGTGGCAGCCCTGATGGTCTTGATCCTAGACTCCTATTTCTGTCTGCTCATGCCATTGCTCTCCCCATTGCCTACCTACTCAATCTCTCTTTCTCCTTATCCTGTGTTCCTAACTCTTGGAAGTCCGCTATTATCATTTCCCTTCCCAAAGGGGGAAGACATATTTTCCCCTAGTAATTTCTGTCCTATCTCTCTTCTTCCTACTTTGGCTAAACTCCAGGAACGTCTTGTTCTCTCCCAACTCTCCCCCTATCTTGACTTAACTTCTTCCTTCTCTCTTTTCCAGTACGGCTCTAGAAAGTCACACTCCACTTCCACCTATCTCCTCCAGCTCTGTTTTATTGTCCTCTCTGGCATGGATCAGGGCCTTGTCACCCCCACCATTTATGTCAACTTAGCCAAAGCATTCAACACGATAACCCACCCATTCTCCTGGACAAGCTTAAGGTAGCTGGATTCTCAACTTTCTCAGTTGAGTGGTTCCACTCCTACCTTGAGGCAGGTCACAAGCTGTTTGTATTGGAGACTCCCCCCCCACACACACACTCCCTAGTAGTTCAGGCATCCCCCAAGTGCCTGTCTTTGGACCAGTTCTTTTCTCCATTTTTCTAAATGACCACCTCCCCAATTCCTGCTCCTCTGTGTTCATTCATATGTGTGCAAATGATACAGTACTCTTCTTCGTCTGTTTCTGATCTCGTGAAACAGCTCCAACTGGACTTTAACAACATCAAGCCTCACTTCAGAGAAAATCAGTTACCCCTAAATGTAAAGAAAACAGTCTCTCTGGTGTTTGACACCAGGCTACAGTCTCTCCCCCTCTTCCTTTACCCCATTGATGGTGCAACTATTGAAGATGTCTCCTCCTTCAAGTAACTCAGGATCTGTCTGGATCACCACCTTGATTTTTCTGTTTGTGTAGATGCTGTCCACAAGAAGATCCACTCCAAGCTTGGAGCACTATACAGAAATAAGAGAAGCATTCTGTTTCCTGCACACAAAGAAATCCTCATTAAGATGACTCTCCCCATTTTTGACTATGGAGACATTGTTTATAGTCTACCCCAAAGTCCACTTTAGCAGGACTGGACTCTTTCTTTCACTACTTTTGCTTTTCCTTTGAGAAACCCTCTGCACACATCCTTGCACTCTGTACTCTGCCTTCTCCCTCCCTTCTCTTAATGCTAGGCACCTTACCCACTGTGCTTCCCTTATCTCCAAATATTATTTTGTCTCTTTCCCCTCTTTCCTTGCTTCTCTCTTTTCTCTCCTCCTTCTTCCTTTTACTGCCTTTGCAATGCTTGCTGTTGCTCTCTTCCTCTCCCTCGAGTGAAATATATTGCTTGCCAAGCTGCCTTCTCATTCTGCTTCCCTAAACTATGGAGCTCTCTTTCATTTACTCTGCTCCTTCCTTTCCTGCTCTGAAATCTCTGCTCTGTGAGTTTTCTATTCACTTCTGCAGTTGCTTCTGATATTGGGGTGGATTCCTTTTTCACTTGCCTTCCACCCCAATACTGACACCAGCACTGTCCCCTCCCTTAGTATCAATCATTTCTTCCTGTTCATTATTTTTTGGGGTTGCTTACTATTTAATGTATTTTTTGCCCATTCCACAATTAACTGTTTGGAAATGTACTATTTGGCAAATTATTCTTTCAGTGTTCTTAATTGTTTATTTTAATTTATTATTTCCATGTTATTATATTATTTTATACATTATATTTTGTACATGTTCTCTTCTGCTCTTTCCCTCACCCCCCCTCCCAGAATGCATCTGGAAACAAGCTGATACCAGTTCAGTATGACTTTCCTGGTAAAACTTTTGGAATCAATCAATAAATGCATACCTACATACATACATACATACCTACATACATGCATACATACATACATACATACCTACATACCTACATGCATACAGTACATACAGACATACATACACACATACAGTACATACATACCTACATACCTACATACATACCTACATACCTACATACAGTACATACATACATATATACATGCATACAGTACATACATACCTACATACATACATACCTACATACATACATACAAGCATACCTACATACATACATACCTACATACATAAATATATGCATACAGTACACACATACATACATGCATACAGTACATATATACATACCTATATACATACCTACATACCTACATACATACATGCATCATATATACTGTACATACATGCATACCTACATACATACATACATACCTACCTACACATACATACCTACATACATACATACCTACATACATGCATACATCAATAAATAAATAAAGTTGTATATAGACCACTTCCAACTTCAGGCTTTTACACCCTTCTTCTCTCACTTGAAGCACTATAGATTCTGCTTCCTCTCCTTCTATTATGGTCTTGTCCTAAACCACCCTGCTTGACTCCCTGACATACACAGTCATCTACCCTCTACCATTTCCTCTCACCCCTTCTGAACAGGGCATAACCTGAATGTGAGGTCCCGCTGTTATTCTGCATTGCTCATTTTCCATAATGGCAACTATAGCCAACTCCTGTCCCACTGTTAGCACCTGCAGTTCTTCCCACTATTAGTAACTGCAGTTCTTCCATCTTCAGTTCTTCCATCTTGTTGCTCAAGTTCCTAGCATTTGTACATAAAATCTTTCATGTCCCCTTCCCTCAGTCCCTTAGGTTTGGAACTGCCCTTCTGTTCCCCACCATGATTCTTCTCTTTATTTACTTCTGGCCTCTCCTTTCCTAAATGTGCTTCTACATCCCCACCCAGTGACTGAGTAATCCTAGGAAGGAAATGACAGGAAGTCTCAATGGCTTTTTTCTGTATCTGTCCTACTGTACAAATGTTGTATGCTACATGTGCACATGCAGTGATTTACTTGATAACTGTGGTGCAAGATTGGAAGACAGATTAGCCAGTGACTACCTTGCAGCCTACAGTACTTACAATTTGTTGAATCTTAAGAAGCTTAAAATAACTAAAGCCTCATGCTAAGGAGATGGGAAGTACAGGTTATTAGGTTGTGTTTAAAGTTAGGGTTACCTCAACCAACATTTGGCCCCACTCTCATTTCAACTTGCACAGATCCTTTGACCTGCATTAATTAGTGCTTGCGTGAGACATTATGGAAAACATTATCTGAACCTGCAGGTTCTCACAATTTTCACAGCTATTGTTGTAATATGTGAACTGCAGTACTCTGTACTTTAGATGACACAGCAGCAGAAAACAGAGCCATACAGTGTGCTGAGGAATAGTAACATCAACAACCTCTAATTGGAAGGCATTTTATATTAATAAAAGTTAAAGAGCAGCCTATACTATCCTCCTCATCCACTTGTCACACTTTGCTCAGTCTTAGGATTTTAAACTCTGATTCTGAGGTGTTACTCCCGGAGGAAAATATTTATTTTCAAGTACAATCTCCTCTTCATAGCTCCCTGTGCTCCCAGCATCAACTCAGGAAAACTGCCATGAATAAGGATGTCTACCTGTACTGTAATTTGCTTTGATAAACCTTATACAAAAGGGAATTAGAACACATGGAGTTGCAGGATGCTATGGAGGCACACCAAAAGCAGGAAGATAAAGTAAAGCTGTGTTGAGCCAGTCCACTGGAGCAGCAGTAGGGCAACTGCTTGCTGCATCAATGACTGGAGTTCAGAAATGAGCCTGTATTGTTGGAAGGATGGCTGAGGGAGGAGGGCTGAGCATCTGATGGACTGCTCTCCTCATCTGGGGAGGGAGGGTTGCAGCACCTGGCAACTGCCTGGCCCCTAGTGGCAGTTGAGGAGCAGGGGGCCGGACACTGCATAGATCAGGGGTAAAGAAATGGCAGACAGCAATGTGCCATTTATGGAAGTGCACATGGCAATGGCAGAACATCATTGCATGTAGTTTCTCCTGGCAATAATAAGAAAGGGGGGAAAAAAGGACTGTCAGCTGTGAGGCTGATGTCTCTCCCTGTTCCACTACACCCAAGCTTCCCTGCTTATGTCTAGCATCTCCCAGCCTTCACTTCAGCCAGTGGTCAACCAGATGGAGTGTGGCATACTGCCAAGGCACTGAAGGCAGCCTCGCTAAGGAGGGGCGGCAAGCTGAGAGGCCTGACCACCAGTGTATTGCAGGTGGACTGGGGGGCAGTGTTCCTGGCATGTGGGTCTCGGCTGGAAGGAAAAAGGCACTGGGGTATGGTCAAAGGAAGTCCCAGCTGGCAGAGGCATGAGGAAAATAGAGTTAAAAAAGAAAACCTGTGTGTTTTTTTTTTTTTATTTGGTAGCAAAGCTGGAGTACTAGCAGGACAAACAGACAATGCAGCATAGAGCACAAAGCTGCCTGAAGTTAACTTCACTAAGATGTACAAACATACTGAAAAGCAGGCTTTCCCACTTGCCTAGTTGTGAGCATGTCCACTCACCATGTAGGGGTCCTGCAGTTATATTCCGTGCCCAGAATTTGATGTGGAATGACAGAAAATCAGAAATGTAGTCTGATGGATAAGTGCTACCTTTGGGGAAGGGAAGCAATGCTTGCTGCCATTTGGCTGTCACTTCATAGCCCAGGCTGACTGAACTGACAGGTACCATCTTGCAAACCAGCTTACAACATCTAGCAGAAACTCCCATGCGCACATGTGTACCCTGAAATGTATCACCCTCCTGGACAGGTGGGGCATCAGTGGGTTGCCCTAAAGGGGATAGCTGGGAGGAAAATGGAAAATACTGAAAATCAAGAAACTCACTGGCATCCTGAGGAGTGTACAGAAAGTGAACTAGTTGCAATATTTTGTATTATATATGTTACTACTGGGAATCCTGTGGGTTTCTAAATGCATTGACTGTGCCCACTAGCACCTTAGTAGTTAAGACTAGAGCTCCTGCAACTACAGTACATGCTCTGGTACATTGGGGAGGGGGGGTGTTTTGTATAACTACTGTTAAAAGGAACATCAGTCAGTTCTAGGATTTAGATCAGTTATTGGGAAATTGGAGGAGAGCCACCTGTGGAAGAGCTGTTAATTTGTTCCAAAGCTTGTCACTCCAAGATTTGGAGAATGTCTACTGGTTTGTTGCTTGGGAACAGTGTTCTAATAGAACAGGAATTAAGTTATTGTTCTTTGTGACTCTGCTACTATTGGGAATTGCTTTGGATTTCCTTACCAGAAACGGTATTGCATATGTTCTACATTTTACCTCTAGTCTAAACTGTGGTTTAGAAAGGTTGTGATGAGTGGTATTTGTCACTTCTGTGGAGATCCTTGATGACCAGCATGGATGGTGTTACAAGGGTGGCCTCGTTGCCCAACAGGGTCCTATTAGCTGACATGTTCTGTTTCTAGATCACAGGGATATAGAATTGAGGTGTTCAATGCTGGTGCCCAGATGGGCCTGAACTATCCACTTGCCTGCTCACAGGCATAGGAAAGTTACAGAACTCCTGCTTATAATTGTCTACTATGTGTAACAACTTCATTTACTGTCTCTGCCTACGACTCTTCTGTTTACTGTGAGGTGTCTATGAATACACAAGATGCATGCCATGTAAACAGCTGTCCTGTGAAAAGGACATAAAAGCTTCAAACCTTTGTTTAAAATGCCTTTCCACAGCATTGCCTTTTCCTTTGGAAGAAGTAACTTGCTTGCTAAGCAGTCACACAAACCTTACCTGAGTGGTGACTTAAAGAGCAATACTCTACTATAATAAATAGTTTAAAAACTCTAGATTTATACCAGTTGTGTTGTAACTTTATTGTTATCTATTTTTTACTTCTTCTTGCTGTTTTTCTACTAACTATTGTAGATAAAGCAGCAAATATTTAATCGGGTCTTTCAAAATGCATCTGGCTCTCCCCTGCTAACCATAGAATAGCTGTTTGTGGCATCACAGTCTGTTGTCATGGTGGGTACTAAGATGTCATATACAAATGTACTGTGAGGTTAACAGATTAGAGAAAAATGTTTTCACATGTTTTCTTTACAGACTTTTTAGATGGACTACTAAGATGTGCTGTAAATCTTGGAAAGGAACATCGAAAATGAAAACACGTATTCTCTAGTAAATTGTAGCAACTGAAACATCTTACTTATGAAAGCACATGCCAAAGTGTAGAGTTGCTCTTTAAGTGAAATTTATGAGCCCTTGCTGTCTAAAGCTCTTAATTTGGACTGAGGTGTCCAGTGTGATTCACACACCAACACCTGTCCGTGTGTGAATAAAGGAATATCTAAAATTTGCAAAGGTGTGGACTTTAAAGTTTGTAATTGTTATTGGCACTGATACCTTCTAGACTGCAGCCCAGTTCATGTGTGAACTGTGTTCTCACACTGGGCTACTCCTATTCTTACATAAGTTCTCCACTCCTGAGCCACCCCTGCTCTTACCTAACTCCACGACTCCCCATAATAAACCTGTTTAACCCTACCTCTTCTGTCCCACCACCTCTATTACATTTATAGCTGATCCTTGTGGCTGATCCCGGTGGCCTCTTATGTGTTCCTCTCCTCCCTAAAAGTGGAACCCTCCTCCTCCCCTTTCCCCCACTCTCCCCTACTCTCACTTCTTCTATCCCTCCACCTCACCAGCTCTTCTCATTCCCCAATTTCTTTCTCATTATCTCCCTCGTTATCCTGACTAAGCCTTTTCAGGCTGCTACCAAAGGTACTGGCTGGCACTTATTAGAAAGTTAGAGGTCTTATTAGATCCTGTCCATAATGTAAAACAGACTGTGCTTAGTAACTTTGTATTTGAAATGTTATAATCCTGAGTATGCTATGTTATCTCTGAAGCTGATGTTTGCCATTCTGGTCATCTTGTTGTAATGTATGTTTTGCTCAACTTGGAACCTTTGTAAAAGAGCCTTTATGTGCTCAAAGGTAGTAATCCGAATTGTGTAATAAAAAAAAAAATTGGTGCCCATTCAATCCCCACTTGTCCCCAAGACCCAGAATTCTATTTTAAACAAAACATGACTGCAGTTGCAATATGTCTCCTCTCTAGAGATATGCGAAGTTGGCAAATTTCACTCTGCAAAATAATTTTCAGACTTTGCCACATTTGCGAAGTGCAAAGTATTGATTTTATGAAGTCTGTGGCAGGCAAAGTGACAGCTTTTTGGGGGAAGTTTTGTAAATTCACTGGTGAAGTTACAGCTTTGTTTAACTTTTCCTTAACTTCGCCTGACTTTGCCTGAAAAAGTGCAATTTCTCCAGGAAAACTACATGTGCAGTGGCAAAGTGGTGAGGTAGGCAATTTGCAAATTTATTCAAGCAGGCAAATTTCTCAATTTCACTGGAACTTCAGCGGTGAGATAAAACTTCACAATATCTCTACTCCTATTTTAGGGAACCAAATGTCACCACTTGAAAATTTCCTAGTCCGTGGAGTGGGACTTACATATTATGTCCCCATAGGATGAAAAATACAGCATGAAACGGAAGCGCCAAGTTATCTTGTTGGCGAGAATGCTGACCTCCCCCACAGTGATGGCACAATACTGACACAGGTATTGTGCTGCCTCTACATGGTTGTTTTCTGTGGGGGCTCTGCCCCCACACCACCCAGAGTTGGTCCAGGAGGGGGCGGAAATTAGATTTGTGAAACACAGAAAAGACCATTACCATGAATGTCACCGTAGTGGTCTTTTTCTGTGTTTCACCGTCGAGTGTCACACAACAAGGTGATACTGTATGAAACATTAGGAGCAGATGCACTTTTTGCACATCCTTCCATGTGAAATATGCCTCATAACATGCAAATTCACTGCTTTTATGTATCACTGTATCTCTGACAGAACTAAAAGGCACTGTAATACTGTATAGTCAATGTACTTACACACAACACCTGCTTTCAGTTTATCCCAGTGTGTTACATGCTCTGCAGCCAAAGCCACTGTATTACTTTTACATATAGAGTAAGTCATTTGTAAGGCCATCTTCTACCACCTAGGCACCATCACCAGAATACAATTTAGTGGTGACACTGGAAATGTTTAGGTGGAGGAACTCTTCTATAGTTGTCAATGGAGAAAGATGATAGAGGTGGTGGAACTGTCAGTTTTTTTAAGAGGTGGTGGAACTGACTTCTTGTGTACTGCTGCTCAATTTAACCTGATTAGATTGTATCTTTTCTCCTCCTCAGCCCAAACTATCTTCAAATGTCATCTCTTCTCATGTCAATTACTGAGAATCTTTCTTCATGCCTGCCTCATTTCCCCATCACTGATAAGCTGCAACATGTCCAAAATCAGAAACAACAAGCTGAAACAGCACTGGTACTTGGGTGCCACTGACACATAAACTGGACTTGAGAAAAATCAGCACAGTCCTTTTGGAGCTGCTAATTTTAATTTTAACTTAACTTTGGCTATTAAACAGTGTTAAACTTGTACTGTCTGTGGTGGCTTTTTGGTGGTGATTGCCATGATTAAATTTTTTTTGAAAACACGTCTAAAATGCAGCAGCCCACCTCTATGCTATAACACATAAGTGGTAATATACAACCCCATATGGTGAGACATTTACCGTGTCAGTACTTCTCAATGCAGTCAGTATAAAATATCTTATTGTTATTAACTTTTTGTTTTATTGTCTGACTTCTTATCATGCAGTATATTCAATCATCCCAAGAATTGGTGGAGGCTTACCTGGGCTCCTTGGTGCTGCCCACTACCAGGACTGCAACTTCACTGTTTACCTGGTCTCCTATATGAGACTGGGAAACAGGACTGGGGGAGCAATTGGCTAGTTCAGTGCTTTTCAGGCACTTAGATGACTGTGGTTGCAACCATATGTGATTCAGAACCAACACTGAATGTGGTCCCCAATGGAGGGATGTCTTTGTTGGCTCTACTACAGGCAGAGGGGCCCAGACTTAAAGGGTGTGTGTCAAGGTGCACTGTTGGCAGGCAGTCAGAATCCATCAATGGAGAACTGAAGTAATAAAATAAAATCACCATCACTATAGGTGGTGGCCCTGACCCATATTGACTTTGGGGGAAAGGGTAAGAGGTGCAGAAGCAACCAATTAGGCCACAAGGCTCTACACAGTATGGGCAATGAAGACCAGAATAGCATCATGGGAGTGTGGGCACTGGTATTTGTTGAGAAAGGGACAGCCAACTACAGATCAGAATTTTTCAGACATCCCACCCCCATGAAAGGGACTGACTAATTAGTGTCTGCAGCTCTGGGAGTACAAAAGCTGCTACAAAGCAGAGGATTGGAGAGCTCCTACTTCAACTGTATGATAGGTACTGCAATGTAAGAGGGGAACCTGAGTGCTGCCAGAGAGACCCAAAAGGGCTTGGAAGGGAGAGACTGTGTGTGTGCACATACAGTATTTGAAGGAGGAACAGTCTCATGCCAGGACTGAGAAGGAGAAAGGACAGATTATTTGGAACTGGGTGGTCCACCTACAGACTGATCTCAACATGGGGGTATTTTCAAACACCAAAGACCAAAGCTGAGCAGGCCTACAACTGGGTAAGTGTGTTCCAGATGGAATCCAGAGTCCACTGAATAGAAAAGGTCAACTGTGAGAATGACTACCTTTAACCACCAGGCACTTTGTTGAAGAAAACCCATGCAGTGTAAAAGAGGAGTGAAAAAATCACTGCCAAAAGGGTAAGCAGAGGAATCATGCCTGTTTTTTGCATACTTTTCCAACCCCTTTTTGCCTTTTACTGTTGAACACCTAGTAATAAACATAGAAGCATAGAAATTTATCAGCAGAAAAGTACTGCCTGGCCATCCCAGTCTGCCCAGATGTTCCCTGCCTAATCTGTCTCCACAGACCCAAACTGATATCTCATGACCTACCTTCCTCCTTGCCTATTTACTAACATTCCTGCTCACCCTCCCAGTGGCAGACGAAACTCTGAGCACCCAGCTGGAAACTTTCAGAGTCCCCTTGTGAGCATTCCTGTTCACCCACCCCCAGCAGCAGACAGAGCTCTGACCACCCAGCTGGAAACTTTCAGGTACGACATCGGAGCGGGCTCTGTGTCCTGCATTACCAGTGGTTTTTCAGACTTGGCACCATTTTCCTCGCAGAGCAATGGCATTCTCCCTCTGAGGCAAGCACTCTTGCTGAACAGATTTAGTATGTTAAAAGTTTAGCTTAAGGCTCTAACTTCTGTTTCAATTGTGCAAGATCCTGCACTGTGCTCTTTTAAAAGATTAGCTTAAAGCTCTAGCTCCTGCCCTGTGCGATTTTAAAAGGTTAGCTCAAAGACCTAGCTTTTGTTTCAACTGTATAAGATCCTGCACTGTGCTCTAGAGACTGATTTTTTTCCCTCAGGAGAATTGCATAAGTGGATTTTGTAGTAATTTGCTAAATCATCAGCTTCTGCTCTGTGCAACAGATCATTTTTGTTAAGGGGAACCTGTGCCACTGTTATAATTCTACATTTAAACACCATGAAGTCTTGCTATATTATGACTATATGCAGTCAGCCACTGCAGCTGAACTGCCCCGGAGAGGAAAGAGTTAACTCCAGAGAGTCTGAGTTCCACAGCGCAAGGGCGCTATACCAAAGTTTCATCTGCCAGTTTCAAATGAAACTGTCAGATTCTTTATCTTCACTGAACAGTCGCTCCGAGATCAGCTCCTTCACATCGGTTCATTTCTGTTCAAGGGTATTTTCGGTTCATTTGAACCGCAAAAGTATTTATTTTACCGCATTTCGTTAAAAGCTCTATCTGGTAAACCGTAGTAGAAAATTTAAAGTCTGTGGAAATTCAATTATCGGTTCGGTTTTGAACCGATCGGTTTGCTTAATTTAACGCTTTAAAGTGTGGTTGGGCTTTTAGAGTCGGTTCTGGTTCTTATCGGTTCTAAAAAACCTTGCTTTTAAAATAGGTTTTTCAAATACCCGTGACACGGTTAGGAACCGATAAGGGTGTCTTGCCTGGCACTGCCATCAAAAGGGCAAGTTTTTGGTTAGGCTGGCATTATGTCTGAGAAACCCAAAAGAAAAACCGGGCCCACTGGGTTTCAACACTGTGATGTCTGTGGGGAAGCCTTTGCCAAGGCTGACCCACACACCACTTGTGTTTATTGTCTGGGGGCTGACCACCTCCTGTCAGACTGCCAGGTGTGTAAAAATTTCCCTGCAGCCACCCTGGAAAAGAGATTGGGCCGGCTCAGGGAACGAGAGGCCAAGAAGTCCGCTGACCCGGATGGCAGCCCGGTCCAGTACCCACTGGACCAGAGGGAGGCCTCTGACCAGGGTGAGACTTCTCGGCAAAGGAAGGCTGGTTCAGGGGAACCAGTCTCAGTGAAAAAGACTAAGAAATCAGTAGGTTTGGAGTCCAAAATTGTCTCTCCAACTGCTGCAGAAATAGCTAAAGCCATGCAGATTGTCCAGTCACTGTCTCAGGGTCCTGCTGAACCACCTACAGTTGGTAAAAGGTTGGTTCGTTCAGTGCCAGTGGTTCAGGAGTATGATGTTGAGGAATTTTATGAACCACAGGAGAGGGAGGACGAATTTGATCATTACATGTGTGGCTGGAGGGTCTGACGTGCCCATTGAACCGGACGCTTCTTCAGACAGACCTTTAGAATCTCCTCCTATTCTGTCTGAGTCCCCTTCTCATTTTATGTTTTACAAAAAGGTTGCAGAAACCCTCCAGCTTCCTTTAGAGGAAGCTGTGGATGAGCAAGAGGAGCCTGATTATGTAGAAATGATGGATATACCAGAGTCTAGGAGGTTGTCTATTCCTTTGCATAAGTCATTTAGGAAGCAAACAACAAAGATTTTAAAAAATCCTCATTCTGTCCCTCCTGTAGATAAAAAAATGGACAGAAGATATACCTTGTCAGGCTCTGATACAGACTTCCTCACTGAGCAGTGTAGTCATGTAGGTGTGGTACAAGCTGCAGCCTGTGACAAGGCTAATATTCCTCTGGCCTCACATCCTCCTGATAAGGATTCCAGGAAGATTGATGCCATGGCATGAAAAACAGTATATGGCAGCTTCTTTGGGACTCAGGCAGGCAAATTATATGGCTTATGTGGCTAGAAATCAGAAATCTAGGTGGGACACAGATAGAAGTAGCCAAGCAGGCCCATGGCCAGCTGGCTAGTGAGTTGGAACAGGTGGCTGCTGATGGCATTGAAGCCTCTAAAGTTCAATTTCATACTGCTGTTGATGTTAATGATGTTTCTCTAGGGTCATGGCCACTTCTGTAGCTTTCCGAGGTTGGCATGGCTCAGATGCACTAATCTGTCCCAAGATACTCAGTCAAAGGCTATGGATTTTCCTGTTGTGGTAATTCTCTGTTTGGGGAACAAACAGAAAACTATATGAAAAGATGGATGAATACAGAACTACCTACAAAGTGCCCAGGTTAAGGAGAGGCATGCCACTCCACAGAGGCACGCTCCCAGAGGTAGGGGCAGGCCTTTCCACAGGCCTTTTTACCAATTTCAGGCCTCCTCTGCATTTGCACAGAGGGGTTTCTTTAGAGGCAGAGGTAGATGGGGCACAAGTAAAACCATCCCCTCCTCAGCCTAGGATATTGCCAAGCAGGCACCCTGATGGGGTGCCCAGGGCCGATTCTCCTGTACCAGTGGGGAGCAGGTTGGTTTATTTCAGCCAGAACTGGGTGTCCCTAACTTTGGACAGGTGGGTTCTGGAGGTATTAGGCCGGGTCTGGTTCTCAGCTTCAAACAGTTTCGAAGATGAGAGCCAGACATTTTCCACCTTGCATCCTTCAGAAGCCCTTGCTTTGGAAGCAGAGGTTTCTTCTCTTTGGACTGCAAAGCAGTAGAAGGGTCCCTCCTGCCATCAGGGCAAGGGCTGTACTCAAGATACTTTCTTACCCCAAAAGACAGGAGAATGGCGGCCCATTTTAGATTTAAGGTACCTGAACAAGCATCTTTTGAAACCAAAGTTCAAAATGTTAACTCTGATAATGATTTGTTCCTCCTGAGGCCAGGGACTGGTTAGCTTCCTGGACCTCAAGGATGCCTATTTTCATGTTCTGATCAGGCCTTCTCACCGAAAGTACCTCAGGTTCGAACTACCCTCAGGCTACTCACCAGTTCAGGGCAATGCCCTTCGCCTTACCACTCTGCGCCAAGGGTATTCACGAAATGTCTAGCTGTGGTAGTGGCTCATTTAAGAAGGCAAGAGATTGCTGTGTTTCCCTACCTGGACGACTGGCTCATAGTGGGTCAGTCCCCAGATCAGGTAAAATCCCACTTGCAAGTCACCCAGCAGCTTCTCACTTCCCTGGGATTCCTGCTGAATTTACTAAAGTCAGTTCTCTAACCAGTTCAGGTACTAACTTTCATAGGTGCAGAATTGAACACAAGTTAGCCAGGGCATTTCTCCTCGGAAAGGGTAGACAGACTCATTGCCCTGGCATCCTCCTTTACCCTTGAGGTCTCACCAGCAAGGCATTTTCTGCAACTCCTAGGGCTCATGACTGCTTCCACAGCTGTAGTGCAAGGAGCAAGATTCCAGATGAGGGACATTCAGTTCCATTTGAGGGCCTATTGGTCTCAATGGAGGGACCCCTTCCAAATTGGTTCCAGTGACTCAAACCCTGATCCTGGCCTTACACTGGTGGCAGGATCAAAGCAATCTAAAACAAGGGACTTTTCATTCCTGCTTTCCCACTCCCTCACCCTCACCACGGATGCTTCCCTGTTAGGTGGGAGCTCACTTGGCACCTGTCCACTCAGGGAGTGTGGTCTCCCAGGAATCTCTGCTCCACATCAATCTTTTGGAACTCAGAGCTGTCCTTTTAGCTCTTCAGGCGTTTTCAGCTTCTGTCCAGAACAAAGTAGTTCAAGTCAGGACAGACAACACCACAACAATGTGGTACATCAACAAGCAAGGGGCTCTGGTCATCAGCCTTGTGCATCAAGCAATGAAGTTGTGGTCTCTGGCTTACTCCCTGAACACCTCCTGATAGCAGTTCACCTTCCAGGAAGGACAGTGTCCTGGCGGATGCCCTCAGCAGGATTTCTCAGGGCCATCACGAATGGGCTCTGAATCCTCAGGTGCTGGGGTCAGTCTTTGCCAGATGGGGCACCCTCAGATAGATCTTTTCGCATCCCCAGACAACCACCAACTTCCTCTGTTTTTGTTGCAGGCCTCCAGTGCTGGGATCAGTCCCCTGGACGCCTTTTCAGTTGGATTGGAAAGGAAGTTCCTGTATGCCTTTCCCCTTCCCCTTCTTTTCAAGGTACTAGTAAAAATCAGATCTCAGCCCTGCAAGGTGATTCTGATTGCTCCAGATTGAGCCAGACAGCCCTGGTACCCACTGCTTCTGTCCTTGACAGTTCACTCCTGCCCTGAGCTTGCCCAGAGTCCACGACTTACTGGCCTGTGCACAGGGAGAGTGTGGTATCCGGACCTCAAATCCTCCATCTCAAGGCATGGCTCTTGAGGAGTTAGAATTTGCTGACTTACACCTTTCTCAAGGTGTTTTGGATATTTTAAAGGCTTCAAGGAAGCCTTCCACTAGGGCCACTTACAATTCTAAGTGGAAAAGGTTTTCCATCTGGTGCTCTGAGAAGCAGATTATCCCAGAATCTGCTGATCTGCCCATTTTACTGGACTATTTGGTCCATTTAAATTCCTTAGGCCTTAGGCCAGCTACCTTAAAGGTTCATCTGGCAGCTGTCTCTGCTTTTCTGTCAGCAGGGAAGCCTGCTTCCTTTTCTTCTCACCCTGTGCTTTCCAAGTTTTTTAAAGGGTTACTTCACACCAACCCTCCTTTTGAGAACCAGCTCCCGCTTGGGGACCTGAATGTTTGCATTGCTCAGTTAATGCAACCCCTTGAGCCTCTGTCCTCAGCAGAGCTCAAGTTTCTGACTTGGAAAACTGTTTTCCTAGTGGCTATCACTTCTGCCAGACGCATAAGTGAACTACAGGCCCTGTCAGTGGAAGAAGATTTTATCTCTTTCCACAGAGATAAGGTAGTCCTCAGGACTAACAGAAAGTTTTTGCCTAAAGTGGTTTCAGATTTCCACCTGAACCAATCCATCTCTCTTCCAGTATTTTTCACTGAGCATTCTTCCTCAGGTGAGAGGAGTCTGCACAGCTTGGACGTCAAAAGAGCCTTAAGCTACTATTTGGAACGCACCAAGGGTCACAGGTTCGAATCCCTCCAACTCTTCCTTACCTATGGTGAGGTTGGCAAAGGGAAACCTGCCACTAAGAGGACAATTGCAAGGTGGATTGTCTCTTGTATCCAATTTTGTTATCAAAAACTAGGTAGAGAACCCCCTCAGGACTGAGGGCTCACTCCACCAGGGGTACAGCTGCATCTCTAGCGGCTGCTAGAGATATTCCCATTCTGGAAATCTGTCAAGCTGCTACTTGAAAACAGTTCACACTTACCAAGCATTTTTCCTGGATATTCAGTCCAGGAGAGATGCTCTGTTTTGCACAGCTGTGCTTCAGAGCCTATTTCCTAAGTAGGTTCTGACCCTCCTCCATGGAGGTACTGCTTTGTAATCTGCATATAGTAATAATATAGCAAGACTTCATGGTGTTTGAAGAAAAAATTACTCACCTTAGTAATTGCTTTTCTTCTCATGGAGTCTTGCTATATTATGACCACCCTTCCTCCTGCCCCTCTCAGAACTTCTACTTGGTAGGGGTGGCAAATTAGTGCAAGCACTGTGTCATGCTATTTTAGTTCTTCCTTCACCCCTTTATTTAGGTTAGGAATTAGTATTTCTGTTTTAAGTATATGTTGGCCCCTTCCTGGACTTGAGTCTTGGGGGAAGGGGGTCTAATAGTGCTTGTTAGGGAGAAACTAATACTATTATTCATTGTTATTATTATTATTGCTGTTTATATTGTTGTTTATATTGTTGTTATTCCTACTAGTAGGTAGCCACTTGGTAGTGTAGAGCTTTCCACACAGACTTGTTGCTTAGTGTTAGCTTCAGAAGATCTGACAGTTTCATTTGAAACTGGCCAGATAGAGCTTTGGTATAGCACCTCGCTGTGGAACTCCAGACTCTCTGGAGTTAACTCTTTCCTCTCCGGGCAGTTCAGCTGCAGTGGCTGACTGCATATAGTCATAATATAGAGAAGACTCCATGAGAAGAAAAGCAATTACTAAGGTGAGTAATTTTTCTTCTCCACTGTGCCACATAGTTTACTTCATAAGGATCTTGCATAGTTTTGCTCCCAAAGGATTTAATTGATTTTATTTCCGAGAGGCTGCTGTACTTTTTTACCTAAGAAGATCCACTGAGCTTGTTTAAGAGTTTTAAAGCACAGTACAAAAGATTGCTTTTTTGATAAGGGGATTCTGTGCTACTGTTTTAACTCTAGTTTCTCCCTTGAGCCAGAGATCGACATCATAATAGTTTTCTGCTCAGTTTTTGCTCACAGGGTGATGTAAATTGTCTTTATTTCTGTGGGGCTGCTGAATTTTTTCTTACCAAAGAAGGTCCACAGTGCATTACCCCCAGGGAAATTTTAAACTGCATAATTCTGTGGGAGTGCTGTTCTACGGTATTCCACAAGGAACTTACGCTGTTCTAATTAACTTGAGGACACTTAGACTGGCTGATGGAACTAAAATCCCTATCCTCTGATTTTGTCCTGAGGCTTGGGCTTTATGAAATTAAAAGTAACTGCATTTTAGCTTGCAGCACGGCTCTCAGCCTGTAGTTAGAACTGCTTCCCACCTCCAGCCCTATGTTGCCTAATCCCCCCTCTCTCTCTTCCTCTCTTTCAGAGCCCCTCTGTGAGCATTCCTGCTCTCCCCCCTGGTGGCAGATGGAGCTCTGACCACCCAGCTGGAAACTTTCAGGTATGACATCGGAGTCGGATCTGTGTCCTGTGCTACCAGTGGTTTTTCAAACTTGGTGCCATTTTCCTTGCAGAGCAATGGCCTTCTCCCTCTGAGACAAGCACTCTTGTTGAACAGATTTAGTGTGCTCAGTACCCGCTAACACTGTGTGTTGGCTCCCCACCCTCCCCATCCACCCACCCTTTTCCACCCTTACTTTTATAGCCACTGGTGGAGAGAGGAGGTGGTGTGTAGTTCAGTGTTCAGATCAGCCTAAAGTACAATCTCCCTAACTTTCCACCTGCAGATTATACGTGGCCACCTCTAGAGGGCAGTGATAAAACAACACATCCTAATCATTTTGCCTTCCTCACTCAACCAATCCAGGGTGAATTAATCTACCATCCCGTGTCTTGCCTTCTATATAGAACCTATTTCTTTTTTGCCTCCCTCTGTAGTACACAATTCCCCTCTTCTGCTCACTCTGACCACACTGTGCTTATGTGCATGTCCTGACACCTATCCCCTAAGCTTGCCCAGCTCCTTCAATAACAATTACACTTCCTCTCAGCTAGGCTTATCACTTGGGCTACCACATTTCTGGCACCCTTCTTTACAAAGTCTGTTAGCTCAAGACCCTGAGATGTACTTCCTTGCCTGTATATTCTGTTCCCTGTGGACCTGCTATCTCACAGCTACCTTCCTCCACCTATATGTAGGCCTTCAGAAATTGCACCACTCCCATGATTTTACTCACTCGAATCTTATTGCCTCTGGATCAGCAAATATCTGTCCCCTCTGGTGCTTCCCACCAAAATCCTTGCAAACTCCCTGCCATGTACTGTGGTGCTTGTACTTCCCCCCTTGAAAAGCCTGTAACAAAAGAGGCTCATTGCGCTGTCTTCTATGGGTCTTTGTTCTCCTTTTACTTCTTGCCAGAGACGTTGAACTGAATCCTGGACCAGCTACCTCGCAGTCACTTAGCCCCCCTTCCTGGTCCTCTTTCAAGGGTCTCAGAGTCACACACCTTAACGTCCACAGTCTCATCCTCAGTCTTGCTGAGCTCACTGTCTGGATTGCCCACTACAACCTGATGTTCTGTGCCTCTCAGAAACTTGGTTGAAACCTACCACCCCTGGCTCAGCCCTTACTGTTCCCAACTTCTACCTACTGCATCATGACTATGACAGTAAAAAAACAAGTATTTGTCAATGCCGAATGTTGTCTCACTGGCATTGGTAGTGCAGGAGTTAGAGATGCATAACAGGAATGGCAGTGAAGTACTTAAATGATGCCAACCCCACCCCACCCTGCAAAGACCGACAGGCATTGGGGTGTGCCTTTGGGTCATCAGCTATAACGCTCATGGCATTTTATCTCACCCTACCCTGTAGACACTGACAAGTGTCGTGGTGTGCTTTGGGGTCTTTGGGCATTATACTTACCCCATTGCATAAGGAAATACACTGAGGTGGGTGCAGTATAGGAGAATGGGGTGAACTTTGTGGCCGAACACCTAAGGCACACCACAATGTCTGTCACTGGCTTGCGGGTGGGTGGGGTGGAATAGGAGCATTACAGCTGATGATCCCAAGTCACACCCCTGACGCCTGTCAGTCTGCACAGGGTGGGATGTTACAGTTGGAAACCCTAATGCCGTAGGTGTGTGTTGGTATTTTCACTCCAAATTTTCAACATGGGCTTTTTGTGACCCCATCTCATGAAAAGCAGCACTATCAGTTTGTTAGCTGAAAGGTGGTTTTGCTCAGCGGCTATGCCATTTGGCGACACGGTTCGAAAACACGTTTTGGGCAGTATGTAAAAAATGACAACTGTATTGTTCATGAGGAGGTGTAAAAAAATGGCAACACATGGTGGATTTGCAGTCCATTTGCATCACCAGGTAAAGAAAAAGGTCCAGCTCCCCAAACGACGCACAGGGGAAACACCAGACCTCACCCAACAACTAACACACTGAAATCTGGCCAATGGAAAATCATGTACACAAATGCTCACAGTCTGGGAAACAAGATCCCAGACATGCAGGCAATAATGACAGAGGCTAAACTGGACATAGTAGCAATTAGCGAGACTTGGTTTACACATAAGGAGCCAGAAGAACTGTGGGTCACCCTGGAAATAGGAAATGGGAGAGCCATAAGAACCAGGGTTGTCTACAGGCCCCCAGATCAGGGGCAGTGCATAGAAACATTACTGTTAGAAGATATAAAAAACATGACAGCTAAAGGGGAGGTTCTGATAATGGGAGACTTCAACATGCCAGATACAGATTGGTCGATACCAGCAGGAACATCTGCCAGAACTAGACACATGGTGGATTCCCTGCAGGGGGAGGGCCTCAAACAACTGGTACAACAACCCACAAAAGACAGGGCTATCCTAGATCTAGTACTGACTAACAGGGAAAGGATCACAGATCTCCAGGTAGAAGGTCACGGTGCCAGTGACCATCACATGGTATGGTTCAATTTGGCCACTACATCTAAATCATCCCATTCCAAGGCAAAATATGGGACTTCAGAGGAGCTGACTTTGATAAGATGGCCAACAGAGTTAAGCTAGCACTGGCAAAAGAAACACAGGTGAGGAGGTACAGGCAAAGTGGGCAAGTATTAAGGATGCAATACTTGAAGCAACATCCCATTGTGTTAGACAGAAAAGGAAATGCAAAGAAGGAAACCACTTTGGTTCTCAAATACAGTAGCAGAAAGGTCAGAGCAAAAGGCTGGCCTTCAGGAAATATAAGAGAACACAGCGATGAAGATAGGGAGGCATACCAAACTGCCCTAAGGGAAGCAGGGAAGGCAGTAAGGCAGGCAAAGTCCCAAACTGAGGAAACACTAGCATGAACAGTAAAAGAAGGTGACAAGGCTTTCTATAGATATATTAGTGAAAGGAAAAAGTCCAGAGGGGGTATTGCTAAGCTCAAAGGAGAAAAGGGGGCATGTGAGGAGGAGGACCTGTAAAAGCATCTATCCTAAATAGATACTTTTGCTCAGTATTTACTGAAGAGAAGGTAGGGCAGGGCCCAAAGCTCAGCACCATGGACACGGGGGGGAGGGAGGTGAGCACTACTCCCTTCACAAAAGAAAGGGTCCTACAAGAGCTCGATAAGCTCAGGGTGGACAAGGCAATGGGACCTGATGGCATACATCCCAGGGTACTTAAGAAGCTAAGGGTGGAACTAGCAGAGTCATTAGCAGAACTGTTTAGTGAGTCTCTGAGCACAGGAGAGGTCCCAGAAGACTGGAGAAGGGCTCATGTGATCCCGCTCCACAAGAGTGGTAGCAGGGAGGAGGCAGAGAACTACAGTCCAGTCAGTCTTACCTCAGTAGTGGGCAAGATTATGAGGCACTCCTAAGGAAAGGATAGGCAGCACCTGGAATCCATAGGGCACAGGATCCAAGACAGCATGGATTTACAAAAGGAAGGTCCTGTCAAACTAATCTCATAGATTTCTTTGGCTGGTAACCAGAGTGGTGGACCAAGGTGGAGCAGTTGATGTCGCCTACCTTGACTTCAGCAAAGCTTTCTACACTGTTCCACATAGAAGATTGATAAATAAGCTGGGCAGGCTCAGGGTGGGTCCGAGTTGGTCGACTGGGTGGCAAACTGGTTGACGGGCAGAGAACAGAGAGTGGTGGTAAATGGTATACAGTCAGAAGAGATGCAAGTCACAAGTGAGGTACCTCAGGGATCAGTCCTGGGGCCAGTCCTCTTCAAAATCTTCATTAGTGACATTGCAGATGGACTAGAGGGTAAGGCTTGTCTGTTTGCAGATGACACCAAGATCTGCAACAGAGTAGATGATCCAGATGGGGTGGGCAGAATGAGAAGAGATCTGGATAAACTAGCAAAATAGTCAGAAGAGTGGCAACTGGGATTTAATGCAAAGAAGTGCAAGATCATGCACATAGGGAAGAGAAACCCTGAAGCCACCTATAGGCTGGGAGAGGAGTTGCTGGCAGTCACAAAGGAAGAAAGAGACTTGGGCATCATCATCACCACCGATGACCTGAAATCATCCAGGCAGACCTCCAAAGTAGTAGGTAAGGCTAGGGGGATGTTAGGGTGTATTAGTAGGGGTATCACAAGTCGGAAGAGGGAGGTAGTAATCCCTCTTTACAAGACACTGGTTAGGCCCCATCTGGAGTACTGCGTGCAGTACTGGAGACCACGCCTTCACAAGGACATTAACCAAATTGAGGCAGTCCAGAGAAGGGCAACCAAAATGGTGCAGGGACTGCATCAGAAGACATATGAGGACAGATTAATGGAGCTCAATATGTATACCCTTGAGCAAAGGAGGAGAGAGCTGATATGATCGAAACATTCAAACACCTTAAGGCATTAATAAGGTGAAAGAGTCTAACATGTTTAAATATAAGAAAAATAGCAGGACAAGAGGACACAGCATGAGATTAGAGGGAGGCTGATTAAGGTGGAATGTGAGGAAACCTTTTCACAGAAAGAGTGGTGGATGCATGGAACGGCCTACCTCAGGAAGTGGTGGCTATGAATACAGTGCAGGGCTTCAAACAGGCATGGGATAGGCATAAGGGAGCAATACAGATGAGTATGAATGGATAGGCCATTGACAGAACAAAGGCAGATGGTACATTTATAAGGTAGAAAAGAAATGGGCAGACTGATGGGTCTTGCAGTCTTATCTGCCGTAACTTCTATGTTTCTATGTTGAAAATCTGGAGAAATATGAAAAATTGGCAAAGTCATGAGCATGCATAGAAACTGCAACACACATCCATAACCCAATTATTTTGGGATTTTTTAACCACATTTTCAACATAGGCATTTTGGGACCTCCCTCATGAACAGTGGCAGTGTGATTTTGTTAATTTGTCCCAAAGTTGATTTCCCACAGCGACCACGCCATTGTGCACACAGGTGCAAAACACATTTTAGGTAGGATGTGAAAATGACAGCTGTACTTTTCATAAGGGTGTGAAAAATGCCAGTGTTGAAATCTGGCATGAAAATATTGCAATCTATGGGTTATAAGGGTGCGTGGAACTGCACAATGCATGCTTGTAACACAGTCATTCTATAGATTCTTTCACCAGATTTTCAACATAGGCATTTTAGGACCTCTGCTCATGAACAGTGTCACTGTCATTTCCTCAAACTGTACCAAAAACTGATTTCACACAGCAGCCGCAGACTATTCTGCGCTGGACATGCGAAATGCATTTCTAGCCAGGATATGTAAAATGACAGCTGTACTGTTCATAAGGAGGTGTGGAAAATGTCAATTTTGAAAATCTGAGTTAAAATATTACAAATTCAATGGGTTACGAGTGTGCGTGGAAACTGTGCAACACGCTACCATAAAACAGTGATTTTTGAATTTTTTCCTCAAATTTGCAACATAAGTTTTTGAGAGCCACCATGAACAGTGGCACTGTCGTTGCTAATCAGTCCGAAAGGTGATTCTGCACAGTGACTGCAAAATCACCTTCTGGGACTGAATAATGCCATGACAGTGACATAATTCATGAGGAGGGGTCCCAATAACCCCATGTTGAAAATTTGGTGTCAAAATTCCCAAAATGCCTGAGATATGCACCAAAGTTGAATAAACCCTATTTATGCCATCATACAGCTTACCGCATTTCTTCAGTTCGTGGTCGGTTTTGAAGAGTGCAGATGTGTTCCGGTCCACCAAAGATCATCGCGCCAGACTCTGGAGGTAAGTATGGGGTGAGGGGTGTGAGGAGGCAGGGTGCGCAGAGGGTGGGCGGGGTTGAGGAGGGCAGGAGAGCACGATGGACCTGTTTCGGTTTTACAGGTAAAAAAAGGGGAACATTTCGGGACTTTTTTTTTCCAGGGACATTTGATACACTGGGATGGGCTCAGCATGCCACCTGATTGTTTTGGGGGCTGTAGCTGACGGGGATTGGGCACCCCATCAGCACATACGAAAGGGGGCAAGAGCTGAGGGGATTGAGCACCCCTTGGTACACAACAGATGGGGAGACATTATGCAGATGTGGAGTGGGCCCCCCATCAGCAAAATTAACAGGGAAGGGGGGACTGTAGCCTACGGGGATTGGGCCCCCCGTCAGCAAAGAAAGACTGTTGGGGGGAGGTGCATGATGCCAAGGGAGATTGGGCACCCCCTCGGCACACACTTGGGGGGGGTCATTATGCCGACGGGGAGTGAGCTTCCCTGTTGGCAAATGAAGTGGGTCGGGACATGCGACAGGGGGATTGGGCACCCCTGAAGTCGGGCGCGGGCAGTCAGTGCCGCCATGTTTACGCCAAGAGGAGTGTTATTGTGCCGCTGCAATGAGAAGCTTGCTTCTCATTACAGTGGACCTTTTCTTAGATCCGGTGGCCACATTCTGTATTGCTGTTGTGGCGCCTGCATGCTGCCTTATTGAGAATGAGGGACACACCTACTGATGCATGCCCTGCATTCGTCCACAGTGACCGCACCTCTAAATCTGCTACTACTACAATATGTTGACTCATGCGCAAGCGCAAACCAACATAAAAAGGGTGGTGGTCTACTGCTGTATTGCAAAAGCCACCTCAATATATCTTTAGTCCCGTATGATGCAGCTCCCCCTTCAGTAACCTGTGAATTCCTGCATGGGCTTCTCCTCCTAGAGAATGCCATAAAAATCCACATCATCTGTGTCTATAACCCTCTTAAGCAGGGTGTCAAAGGACTATCCTATCTGCTGGATAATATTGGCCCCAAAATCTCCTCAAATGAGGTACTTATATGTGGTGACCTCAACCTAAACTGGGCTTGTGCCAATGTCAAGCAGTATGAATCAGTGCTGGCTGCCCTTGGCCTTACACAGCTCATCTGCGAACCCACATGAACATCCCCACATGGTGGTAGTAGTTCACTCCTGGACTGGATCTTCACAATTGACCCGACAGGATGTCCGCATCTCGATCCTCCCTGATTCTATATCGACCATTCCCCACTTTCTGCATTTGGAGAGTCTCTCACCTAAAGTGCCTAACAAAATTATACAAGTGAGAGACTACTCCAGTTTCAACTCTGAACTCTTTCTTCATGACTTTGCTCTCGCTGACTGGTCCCCGGTACTTTCTGCTATGCAGGCCCCTGCTGCTCTTGACCATGTCCTCAATGTCCTCCACACTCTGTAGGACAAGCATGCCCCTCATATCAGAAAGAGAGTAAGAGATACCATCACAAAATGGCTGCATGGTGATCTGCTCTCTCTTTTGAAAGCCAGAGATATGCTATGGGGCAGATTCAAAGCCTCAAACAACCTATCTGATTACCATGAATATCAGCGACTGTGAAATCACTTCAAAAAAGCCATAGGAGCTACTAAGAAAGAGTACTGCAAGAATGTTCTGTCATTCTCTGCCGGGGATCCATGGAACTTTTGGTGCACTATCAATTCTGTTGTTGGTGGTTTTAGCAGGTGTGACACTGTGGATATGATTGCTGGAGGCAAAAACTGCAACAATGCTACTATCATTGCCAATGCCTTTAATAGTCAGTTCTCTGATCTTTCGGCTTATACCTCCCTGTTCTCCAATGGCAATGCCCTAACATCTGCCACCACTTGTAGCATCCTTCCAGTACCCCTGTCCACCCTCCTCTGTCTTAAATCTGTCACAATTGAAAGGGACCTGGGGTAGTATATCAGATAACCTAAAGGTGGGCAAGTAATGTGAGAAGGCAGTAAGGAGGGCTGGTGGGATACTGGGATGCATATGGAGAGGCATCACCAGTAGAAAACAGGAAGTTGTTATCCCTCTGTGCAGAAAGTTGGTGAGACCCCATCGGGAGTACTGAGTGCAGTTCTAGAGACCCCATCTCCACAAGGACAGAGACAGGATGGAGGCTGCCCAGAGCAGGGCAACCAAAATGGTGCAGGGTCTGCACCAGAAGACATATGAAGAAACACTAAAGGAGCTTAATATGTATACACTCGAGGAAAGGAGGGAGAGGGGGGACATGATAGAAATGTTCAAGTACCTCAAGGGAATCAACAAAGTCCAAGAGGGTAGCATCTTTCAGAAAAGAGATGTGCAAGAACAAGGGGCACAATTTGGAGACAGAAACAGAATTTGATGGCAGATAAGGAACGCTGGGCCCACCTTTGTCCGCCCATTTCCCTACCTGATGGATAAGCTGCAGATCCTAGTTAACCAACAGCCTACTTCCTCCTACCCCCACTAGAATTGCCTTATGTCTGTCCCATGCATTCTTGAATTTCCCACTGTTCTTGACTCCACAACCTCCTCTCAGGAAGGCTGCTCCATGCAGCCACAATCTCTCCATGAAAAATACTTCCTCACATTACCTCTGAGCTGTCCTCTATCTTCAAATTGTGCCCCTTGATCTTGCACATCTCCTTTTCTGAAAGATGCTACCATCTTGGACTTTGTTGATTCCTTGAGGTACCTGAAAGTTTTTATCATGTCCCCCCTGTCTCTCCTTTCATCGAGGGTATGCATATTAAGCTCCTTTAGTCTCTCTTCATACGTCTTCTGGCACAGACCCTGCACTGTTTTGGTTGCCCTCCTCTGGACAGCCTCCACTCTGTCTATGTCCTTGCAGAGATGGGATCTCCAGAACTGCAGGCAGTACTCCAGATGGGGTCTCACCAACTGTCTGTACAGAGGGATAACAACTTCCTGTTTTCTACTGTTGATGCCTCTCCCTGTGCATCCCAGTATCCTCCCAGCCCTCCTTATTGCCTTCTCACATTGCTTGCCCACCTTTCTGTCATCTGATATAATTACTCTAGGTCCCTTTCCATTTTTGTTGTTGTTAGTATCTCACCCCCCATTGTGTACTCTTCCCCTGGATTTTTTATTCCCAGGTGCTTTACCTTGTACTTCTTTGCATTGAATCTGAGCTGCCATACATTTGAACATTCCTCCAACCTTGCCACGTCCCTTCTCATCCTCTCCACCCCACCTTGTGTATCAACCCTGTTGCAGATCTTTGTGTTGTCAGCAAAGAGACATACTTCTCCTTCCAGTTCCTCTACAATGTCACTTACAAAGACATTAAAGAGGACCAGTCCCAGTACAGAACCCTGCAGTACCCTACTAGTAACTACCACTTCTTCACTGTGGACTCCGTTTACTAGTACCCTTGCATCCTGTTGTCCAGCCAATTTTTTCATCCAGCCTGCCACCTTGGGTCCCAATCCAAGGCTGGCTAACTTGTATATTAATCCTTTCTGTGGGACTGTGTCAAATGCCTTGCTAAAATCTAGGTAAACATAAAGTAAACTTACAAGCTCAAATGGGCAGACTGGGTGGGCCATAGGCCCTTATCTGCTGACACTGTCTATGTATCTATGTATCTATGTGGGTAGGCCATGTCCACAGCCCCTCCCTGGTCTACTACTTTGGTCACCCAGTCAAAGAAATCTATTAGATTCGTCTGACACGACCTTCCTGCTGTGAATCCATGCTGCCTTGGGTCCTATGCCCCACTGGCCTCTAACTACTCAGCAATTCTTTCCTTCAGAAGTGATTCCATTATTTTTCCTACCAGTGAGGTCAAACTACTGTAACTGGTCTGTAGTTTCCTGCCTCTGCCCTGCTCCCACTTTTGTGAAGTGGAATCACATCGGCCCTCCTCCAGTCCTCGGGTACCACCCCATCCTCCCATGATTTGTTAAAGAGAGTAGTCAGTGGTGTCACTAGTTCTACCCTTAGTTCCTTTAGAATTCTGGGGTGAATCCTGTCAGGCCCCATTGCTTTGTCCACCTTCAGTTTTAAGAGTTCTTTCAGAACCCTTTCTTCTGCGAATGGACTGGTATCGACCCCCCTATCCAGAGTGTTTCTCTTGTTTGGATAGAGGCGGGGATGGCTCAGAGGTAAGGTAAAGAAGTATTTTTTCATGGAGAGGGTTGAGGATGCATGGAATGGCCTTCCTGAGGAAGTCGTGGAATCCAAAACAGTGTGGGAATTCAAGAATGCATTGGACAGACATAAGGTAATTCTTTTGGGGGGGTAGGAGGAAGTAGGCCATTGGTTAACTAGGATCTGCAGCTTATCCATTAGGTAGGAAAATGGGTAGACTAGGTGGGCCAAGTGGTCATTATCTGCCATCAAATCCTATGTTTCTATGAAAAGATTGCTAGCACTGAGGATAGACAAATCACCAGGCCCATGTAGAGTGCACCCTAGGGTGCTGAGGGAACTGGTGGGGTAGCTTGCGGAGCCACTGGTGTACTTGTTTAGTTATTCGCTGGAGTCGAGCATGGTACCACAGGACTGGAGAACGGTGCATGTGCTGTACTCCGCAAGAGTTGCCCCAGAAATGCCCCCAGACTTATAAACACAGGAACAGTGACAGAATTGGGAAAATATTCAAAGAACAGCTTCTACTAGGAAACAGTGATTTACTGGTTCAGAAAACACAAACAAGATCCACTAAAAGGTGAAGAGGAGTCAGTGGCTCAGCCGTATAAAGCAACAAATGACCAAAACACAAAAAAAGGTGATACACGAGGACTGTGGCTAAATGATTATTTAATAAATATTGACATGAACTAACAGATTGTTCCCCGCGCCGAGGTTATCAACCCTCTTCATCTGGGAGCTGGTTCAGCACAGTTCTCCTTTAACAACAGAGTTTTCAGAAAATCTGCCTCTGTACCAGTGACTCCAAATATGTTTGTATCTATAGGTCAGTCTCACTTCAATAGTCTGCAAACCTATGGAGACCATACTGAAGGAACAGCTGATAGAGCATCTAGAGGAACATGTCTCCAGGATGCAAGGCAGCATGGATTTACGGGAGGGAGAGCTTGTCAAATGAATCTGACTGACTTCTTTGGATAACCAAAACAGTGGACAAGGGCAAGCAGTGGGCTTTATCTACCTGGATTTCAGCAAGGCCTTTGACTCTGTACCACAGAGGAGGCTGATAAGGAAGTTGGTGGACCTTGGAGTATGAGAGAACATGGTTAGATGGGTGGAAACTGGCTAAGGAACAGGACCCAAAAGGTGATGGTGGAGGGAGAGTTGTCTATCACCAGGGTGGTCACAAGTGGCATCCAGCATGGCTCGGTGCTAGGACCGTGCTTTCAATGTTTCCATTATTGATATTGGGGATGGCATCAAGGTCAAAATGTGTCTGTTCATGGACAAGACCAAGCTCTGTGGGAAGGTGGACTCAGCTGAGGATACAGGATCTTAAGAGGACCTAAGAAGTCTTGAAAAGTGATGTGTGATTTAGCAACTGAACTTCAATGTCAAAAGTGCAAGGTTAGCACACTTGAGCCATAAACTCCAGGACAGAGTATTACCTGATAGGGGTCCGGGTATCTCCCACAGAGGAGGAGAAGGATCTGAGAGTGATGATAACGAGTAACCTGAAGCATTCTATGCAGCACAAGAAGGCAGTGACAAGGACAAACAGAATGTTGGGGTGCATAGCCAGGAGGATCAGCAGTAGGTGACAGGAGGTGGCATTGCCCTTGTGCAGGTCACTGGTGAGACTGCATCTAGAGTATGTATTGCAGTTCTGGAGCCCTCACCTTAAAAGGACATCAACCTAATGGAGACGGTCCAGAGGAGGGCTATAAAGATGATTGCAGGACAGCAGGGAAAATAATACGAGGAGAGACTGAAGGCCAGTGGGGCACGGACCTAAGGCATCATGGATTCACAACAGAAAGGTTGTGTCAGATGAATCTAATAGATTTTTGACTGTGTGACCAAAGTAGTAGACTGGGGAGGACATGATTGAGTCTTTCAGGTACTTAAAATGGATCAATAAGGTGAACAGGGATGTTCTCTTCAGGCTAAGCTACAGCCACACCATGAGGGGCACAGCCTAAAGTTGGAGAGTGGGATATGTAAGAGGGAGGTTACAAGACAATTCTTCACAGAAAGGGTGGTGAGAAAATGGCAGAATTGCCAGAAGAGGTGATCTCATCATGGATGGTGGGCAGCTTCATGAAAGGCTGGGACAGATGTAGGGCAAAGATGAAGGTCATGGGGAGAAGGATGGAAAGGTTGGGGAGGGGGGAGCAGGGACACCAGCCTGAGCTAATAACCCTGCATAATGAACAGACTAGATAGACCAAAAGGCCCAATTCTGATGGCTTCTTCATATATTATCTGTAAGAGTCAGAGGCAGATTTTTCCAAAACTCTTCTTATTAAAGAAGTGCTGAACCAGTAAGTCACTTTTTCCTAGTAGAAGCTGTTCTTTGAATACTTTTCCCAATTCTTTCTGTCACCGCTTCTTGTATACAGGTCATTTAGCAAATTTAGTTGGTCTTTCTGTACATGCTGTTAGCAAGGGCCATTTTAAAACTGTAAGTTGCAGTTTATGGCCCAGATATTCAAACTGCACCCAAAAGCGCATATTAGCAGGAGCAAGCAAGAGTCTATTGCGCCCATGCGCAAGAGACGCGCTATTCAAAAAAGGAGCAGGCCAAGCTGCGCCTACAGCCGACGACTGAATATCGCACCACCTGTGCCATAGCGCAACTAGGGAGGGGAAGCTGAGCAGATCTGATGCTCCATAGCGCAACAAGGGATGTTCAGCTGAGCAGTCCAGAGGTGCCATAGCGCAACCAGGGACGCCCCCCAGCAGCAGAGCAATGCAACTGCACAACCAGGGAGGTAGGGTCCCACCACCCATGCCACAGATGGGCAGAGGAACACACAGCAGAACAGACATCATCCCCCCACACCCCATGCACTGCACAACTGGGGGAGGGCTGGAATAACCACTGGCTCATGGAGACAAGCAAACAACCCACAGCCGGGCCATGGTGCCCCATCACACCTACTGGCAAGCTGTGACTGGCACACAAGGAGGGCTGACCATGCCGTGCCACACCATCCCCCTCAATGCAGAGCACACCCTGCACCGTGACCCCCAGACAGCCCCCCATGCATGCCACCACCCCCACTGTGACACTGCAACCCTGTGCACCACAGAACCATGCAAGCCATCCCCACCACAAGCACCCATCAGCGGGTGGCAGCACACAGCAATGCAACAACAGTAGACACAGTGCCACCATGCACAGTCCCCCCGAGGTACTGCTGAGAGACCAACCATGAGTCGGCATATGAGGTACCCCACATGGGACAGGGCATGCCCCGGACACCACCACCAGTGGTACAGCACCCTGCAAAGTATTCCAATGACACACCCCGACCGACCACTGGCCACAACAGCCAGCACAGACACCCACAGTGGTGCCTGGAAGCATGCACCACACCGGATGCCACACAGTGTATGGACAGACACCCACCCATACTCAAGGGCACAACAACACAGGGACGCAGTGGTGGGGCAACCAAGCCCCCAGTGTGGGCCCATGTAAACTGTATACACACAACCCACAGTCCTCCATGGCACTGGAGTGCCAGCCACCCTGCTCAGGCACTGTGGACCCATACACCACCATCATTTGCCCGGAGCACAAGTCACAGACAGTGGGACACATCCCCTGCAACACACACAAGGCACAGCATGGAGGTGGGACAACAACTGTGGTGCCCACGCTACACCAAGCAGACATGCACCACACCAGTGACAGGAGGCAACTCAGAAATGTGACGGGTACAGTGGCTGCCCTGAAGGGCTGCCACCACTGACATGCCAGCGGACCGTGCAGGTCACAGACATGCATGTGTGTCAGCTGAACAGTCCA
Organism: Neoceratodus forsteri; assembly: GCA_016271365.2. Classification (NCBI taxonomy): domain Eukaryota; kingdom Metazoa; phylum Chordata; order Ceratodontiformes; family Ceratodontidae; genus Neoceratodus; species Neoceratodus forsteri. Next base: position 1,109,420,298 of record CM057449.1, on the reverse strand, counting down.
TGGATGGGCTGATGGGTGCACCATGGACACAGAGCATGCACCATGGACCACTGCACACAGTCATCCAGTGCACAGGGCACAACACACACACCACAGACGCTGACTGATAGCTACCCCCACACCATAGCCACCTCCACACGGACACACACACGTACCCATGACCGCACCACCCCTGATGCCATGCACACCGCTGCAGCTGAGCACCTATAGCCCGCTGCAAATCAGAGACCACCACAGTATTCATATCAAAATTAAATGTATTGAACAAATATATAAAATTCAACTATTTACAATATTACATACAAACTATATAAAGGTTGGGGGCCAAACAAGGGTGGGGTGGGTAGGGGCAGGGGTGACAAATGGGACGGGAAAGGAGGGGTGGAGGGTGGCCCAGGGGTAGGGGAATACAGGGCTGATTGATCCCAGCGGAGCGCCACCCCACTCTGACCTCCGGGTTCTGTGCCTCCTCAGGACCCCGGTGTCATCTATCCATCTGAGGATGTCCAGAGATACCCTTGCCACCAGGCGTACCTCCCGCAGCACCTCCCTGATTTCCCATAGATGGCGGGTACCTAGGACAAGGGAGCACAGTCAATAGGTGTGAATGCACAACCCCATACAGCCCTCCCACTGTGCATGGCATACGGCTGTGGGACATACCTCTGTGATGGTGTGTGACCACCCGCAGTGATAACATTCACATGACCTGCCCACCCAGACGCATACAGCCATGCGGAATGCTGCACACACCCACCGGCCAAGTCACGCACAGCACCACCGTGGCCGTTTAGTGACATGGCTATGTGGTGCAAAGGCAGTGGCACAACCATGTAACTGGTGCTCACAAGGACCACCATTGACGCACTCTCAGACATGCATTGCCACTGGACAGTGTTGACTGTAACAAGTCACGTGCATGGCAGTGGTGTTGATGGATGGTGGCCATGCCCCGCTGCCCACCCTGTCACACAGCATGCAATAGTAATCATGGATGTACGGCACTCACCTTCATCGGGCCGGTCCAGTGGGTGGTGAGGGCCCTCGCCCCGCCTTGCTGCACCCTGCTCTTCCTGCTGCCGCTCTTCACAGGCACGGCGGTGTTCCTCCGGGCCTGTGGGGCAAGCATGAAGAGAGGAACATCAGTACAATCCCATAGCAAAGTCCCCCTACCCCCAGGTGTGTGCCCTCCCACCCAGCCAGACCCACCCACCCCACACCCTGTGAACACCATCACAGCCAACCCCGGATGGTCCCTCCCACATGTGCTGGACACATACAACACTGTTACCCATATGGAAGATAAAAGTGTGTTGATGTAACCCCTACCTGGCTGTGGCACTGCCCCTCCTGGCATGTGCCCGCAGGTGTGCCAGTAGCTCCGGCTCCCTCCGCTGCTTGTCCCTGTATTTGTGGCGGCACTGCTTGGCGCTTCTCCCCCATCCTGTGGCCTCCTCAAGTGCAGTGGCCACCTCCTGCCACACCTGGGTCCTGGACCTGTCCAGGGGTGCCTCCCAAGAACAGTGGCCCATGGTGTGGCTCCACAATGGCCACTAGGTTGGCCATCTCAATTGCAGACCACTGGGCTGCCCTCCTGTGTGCCATTCTCACTGCTCTATTAGGCAATATGGCACTCTGCAGCCCGGCCCCCCATGTGCAGATGCTGCGCGGTACAGAACTGCCATTCCCTATTGCACTGTCACCGAACAGCGCGATAGAGATGCATCATGCCTGACGCATGGTGCCTAGGGGGCAAAGGTCGGGCACAGGGTCAAGGGTCTCTGGCACATGGACACGCACAGCGCCATTGGAACCCAATGCATGTAGCGTGATTGGCTGCCTGTGTGCCACCGCCATTAGCGCCTACCATGCAGTTGGCCCAGTGTCACAGTGCCATGTAGTGACCATCGCTATAGCACCACTGGCACAATGGTGGCCATGCCCTGCATTGCCTACCATGCACAGCACATCATCAGCGCAGCAGACACCCGCGTCAGCAACCCGGCATGCGCAGGAGGTGTGTACTACGATGTCACAGAACGCGCCATTGGCTCAGCACGTTCAACACAATTGCGCAAAGCGCAGCAGCACGATATTCAGCCGTCATATGCAAATCATCTAATCAGCCATTCAATGGCGCAGCACTGCAATTTGCATCTACTTAAAGTTGCGCCTCACCTCATTTGCATGGGTTGCGCTATCAAAGTGCGACATTGGGCTGCACTGGCCATAGTCAGTTACTGCAGTCTATTGGTGAGTTGCATGCTGTTTGGGAGTGTGGACGGTGGATTTAGGGACATGCATGGGACTGCACAGTCACAGGTAACAACTGCCATTCTTACAAGCTACATAATGACCGAGCAAGTTGTTGGAGAGGAGGAACACAGTGGTGGGAGGAGGAGGAGGCCTAACTTTACCAAGGCTGAAACCGAAGCCCTGTTTGAGGCCTACCTGGATCTGGAGCCACTTCTCAGTGGATGGCGGGAACATCTCAAGCCTGTGCTGCTGCATGGGAGGAGGTGGCACGTGCTGTGAACCTGCATGGCAGCCACCAGTGCTCTGTGCAGGAGTGTAAGAAAAAGATGGGCACGGACAGGAGGAGGATAAAGGAGAAGGTGGCTGCCATCAGGGCAGCACGTGCTGCAACAGGTGGGGGACAGCTGGAGGTGGTACAGCTGACCCCACAGGAGGAGAGACGCATGCAGCGCAGTGCCATTGAGGGTGTTCTGGGAGGTGGCTTCCAGATGGGTGGTGGCCCATCACTGCATGGTAAGTCATGGTCTGTCTATGGGGGGGCAGGGTAGGTCACATGCAGTAACGCAACCTTGCTTTCCCTTACAGATCCTGAGCATCTGCATGGGTCAGTGGTGGTGGGCCTGTCCACTGAGGACAGTCAGCTGTAGATGGAGGAGGGCCCATCCACCTCCATGGGTATACGTGGATCATTGTGACAGTGGGGCTGCCTGGCTGTCCACACTGATGTCATTGTAACAGGTGTGGAGGAAGCCCTGCCTCTGTCCCAGTGTGCCGGCATCCACGGATGCCAGTATGCTGTGACTGGGGCCGGTGCAGAGTCCGTCACCGATGATGATGACGCTAACGTCATGGGCAGTGACACGTGTGTACCACTGGATGGCCACACAGCAGGGCACTTCGCACCCATGGCTGTGGGTGGTGCTGCCATGGAGGCCTGCATGTCAGCACAGTCAAAGCCTGTGCCTGTCAGCACCAGCAGGGCAGCACTGGTGTCTGTTCAGGACAGTGGGACTGTTGCAGCCACTGCGGCAGCACCAATGAGCCCTGGGAGTGGCAGCCGAGGGCCAGCATCAGCAGTCGGCCAATCGGCTTGGGGTACAAGGTTCAGTGGTGCGCCTGTGCACCACCTGGACATGCCCACACCTGGTCCTGTGTGCAGCACCCACCCTCAAGGGCTGCTGATCATCAGGGCCTGCACGCCTGAGGCACAGGATGCCGAGGAGGCAGATGACCTCTTGGACGAGCACACCTGCCTACTGCAAGCATCAGTCCAGCAGCAGATGTGGCTTGCAACATCTGTGGATGCACTGTGTGTGGCTCTGGAGTGGGCAGAGGAGCGTTGCAGCAGGGACACCGCTCTGATCCTGGCAGGGATGGACCATTTGTGGGAGGATGTGACCACTGCCATTGACAGGCATGCACAGGCATACACTGCTGTCATGGCCACAATGGGCACACAGTCAGGTGCCCATGCATCGCGGACACCACGCAGTGCACTGTCCACCCCCATTCCCGGCATTGTGCTACTCCCACCCTGTCGACACAGGCTTCAGCTGTGGGCATCCCGAGCACTCCTGGAGCAGGCATGTTCGGGTGTGCTGCAGACCCCCGCGCTAGCACAGTCGCGTTCATGCAGTGGAACCCCTGGGGGACCATCGGTGCCACCCCATGAGGCCAGTGGTCAGCCTGTCAGTGCTGGCGGATCTCGGCAGGGCCGCCCATGCATCCGTGGCGGCCAGGGGCACTGTGTCGCATGACTGACCTGTCTCCCAGCATGGCTACTGTCTGGTGCTGCCCTGTGTGCATTGTGTATTTCAGTGGGCAGTGCACGGGTGGGTACCCAGCCCTGCATGCAGACACACAGTCCACCTGCACATCCTCCCGGCTGCTGTCCGCAGTTGCGTGTGCATGATGATGCCTGCATTGCACTGTACACCAATGTACAATGGTGCTCAGCATCTGACACATGCACATGGACAGGCAGTGGGCGGCGTGGTGGCCTGTGGACATGTGTGTTGCTAGGGTTGGCGTTCTGGGTCGGTGTGCCTCCTGCCCCTCTGTGCACGTTTGGTGCATTGTGTGTGTGCTTGTGTGTGTGTCCATCTGCATGGCATGTTAATCCTCTCCCATCCCTGGTTGTGTGTGTGCTTCTGTGCCCTGCCACTTCCCTTGATGGCATGCACCCCTGGTGTGTGTCCATGCACATTTGTGGGATGTGCCTTAGCCACTGGTGGTTGCACATAGCCCCAAGACTTACCTGGGTTGGCTGAAGTGCTCCTCCGTGATGGTGTCCCAGTGCAGCTGTGCCAGCCTGATCAGTCAGGGGTCCCATTGGCCAAGGGGAGGGCTGCCCATCACCATCATCACCGGCGTCCTCATCGTCCCCATCGCTGTCCCCCTCTTCGACCTGTACAGCTATCCCACATGCATTGGCCATGTTGTGCAGGATGCAACAGGCCAGGAATAGCCCACAGGCCTTTGAGGGGCTGTACTGTAGGGTACCGCCAGAGGTGTCCAGGCAACAGAAACATGCCTTCAGTATCCCGAACACCCGCTCGATGACATTATGTGTGATGGTGTGTGACTCATTGTAGCGTTGCTGCAATGGGGTTGCGGGCCGCCGGTATGGTGTGAGCAGCCAGGGACAGAGTGGGTATCCACTGTCACCTGTGTGTAGAGGGTGGAGGTTTGTTTGGTGATCAGCATCGCCCTGCCCCAGGCCATGTAGGCCACTACCCATGTCACTTCTGGCCATGCCCCCAGGCCCTATGATTGTCCATGTGGTTTGCATACTCACCCACTAGGTGTCCAGTGGGATGTCCCCACCTCGAATCTGTGGCACAGTGCTGACTGGTGCCAGATGAAGGCATCGGTGCTCCCCAGGGTGCGTGGCACAGACATTGATTATGCGCCCACTGGCATCGCACACCACCTGGCAGTTGATGCTGGCATAGCCCTTGCGATTGATGTATGCGGCCCCCTTGGGGCAAGGTGGTGTGCGTATGGCTACATGGGTGCAGTCTATAGCCCCTAGCATGCCAGGCATACGTGCTACCCTGTGGAACTCCTGTATGTTTACTGTGCGCTCTGCCGGTGTGCTGGGAAAATGGATGTACTCCGCAGCATGTGGCAGCAGTGCACTGAGGAATTGCGTGAGGTGGCGTGACGGCTGACTGGGTTATGCCTGTGGTGTCCACAGTTGGTCTCTGAAGGTACCCATGGTGAGCAAGCACATGCAGGCTGTTACTTTAGTCTCCACTGACAGGACATGGCTCCATCGTGTGGGTGCCTGCATCACATCACTGACCAGCTCAAAGAGCTGCCTCATAATTGCCCTATTCAGGCAGTACTGGCCCACAATCTCAGTATCAGTGTACAGCTCAAAGCTGGTGTGGGCTTGGTACTTCCTGTTGGGGGCATACCGCCGACGGGCCCTTCCACGGCCACGCCCCCCTGCCGCCTGCCTTCTCACCCCTCCTCATAACGGCCTCCATCTGGAAGGTGGCACTGGCCATGTCCCTGGCTTGTGTTCACCCCCCCTGCAGCTGTTACTGTATTCCCCCCGCTGTCCTCCCTGCTACTTCCCCTGCACCGGGAACACCTGCCTGTGGTGGCCTCTGTGCTGTGTGGCACTACCCCCTTCTGCACTAGCTGTGGCTCCCCACACCTTCCCTGTGCCTGGGTGTTCAGGGTGCCCTTTCCCTGGCCTGCCCTGTTTGTCCGTCCTGCCCTGTCTGTCTGGCTAGAGTTCTGCCTCATGTGGCTTCCCTGTAGCATTCTTGTGCCTCTCCCGTGCCCTTTTTTATTTTGGCTCATTTCCGTTATGGCGCAACTTCCGCTTGCTCCCCTATTACGCATGGCGCAAGTCGTTGAATATCGCACCGCGCCTTTATGCATGGTTCTCCCCTTTGGTTGCGCATGCCTTCATTATCATTGCGCTGTTGCTCAGCATGATTTTGGGGGCGCAACTGCCTCCTGCTGAATATCGTAGAATGGCACAATTTCGGACTTGCGCAGGCGTAACCCTATTGCGCATGGCTCAACTCTTTTGAATATCTGGGCCTATGTTTTTTTGAACCACTCATTCCTGTAGCGGAATGCAGCTGCATTGTGATAACATTGTAAGATCTGAACAAGGACACAAACTACATTATACAGTCAGCATTAAACTTTAATTGAAATGAGTTGATAGCTAGTTTAAGTATGAGTTGATTTTCAGTTGGTTGGTGGTTTTTAATACAGGTTGTCTGTAATCATTTGCTCAATGTGTGGGAATAACTTGTGCTTGTGCAAACTTATGATTGTAATTTTACTTTGGCTTTATTCATTCCCATCTTTTTGATGAAAGGCCGGGATTGGGGGAAATGAGGGCCCAGCATAAAGGGTGCAAAGAGTGCCGAGAAGGCGGAGGAGGGGAGGATGGAGGATATCTGAATGAACTAAGCGCTTGTGTGTTTGGAAGCATGCTCATATAGTGCTAGTGGGTTGGAGTTATTCCCCTTATTGAACCACTGGGCTAAAGCCTTCCCATTCAATGTGTGGGAATAACTTGTGCTGTGTGAACTTATGATTGTGATTTTACTTTTGGCTTTACTCATTCCAACCCATTTGTTGAGATGCTGGGATCGAGGGAAATGAGGTCCCAAAAGAAAGTAGCGACAAAACCTCCTCCAACTCGAGGAGTGTGAACGGCAGCAAGCAGGAGAGGAAGATGATTAATATAGAGTTAGCTGGGTTCAGAGAAGCTGCTAGAAGGGATGGAATGAAAAGTTGTGGTGAAGATGAAGTTGTCGCTTATTGAGGAAGTTGTGGGCAATTGACCCTGGAATGGACCGAGCTACAAAAGCTGCATACATTAAGATAGTGACAACCATAGAGTGTGTAGCTGGTCATATTGAAGTTATTGCAGACTGCCTTGTTTCCCACGTAGGCCACTGGTCGACCATGTCTATCTTGGCTGGTGAAAGGAAGAGCGCTATGATTTGGAATGTTGTAAGTAAGACTCGAGGAGGCAGAAAATGAGTCCCCAAGTGAGATCCATTGAGGAGGATCAGGCAAGTGAGAGACTGACAATGAGCAAAGTGAGGCAAAATGGTAATAACAACCACAGAGCTGGTAGGATAGGGATTGTTGATCTGCAAAATGGCAGCAAAATAATTCATTGTCTAGAATGGACAAGCTGAGCCTTGTGTTGAAATAGGCTAAGGCGACTGCTTTAGAAAAAAAGGAACAGTGGTAGTCATAAAAATGAGTTCTCCTGTATCTGATCCCCAAATCCAGCAAAAGATAAAGGTACAAGTCCAGTTCCTAATGCTGAGAGCAGAATACAGAACAGATTATGTCCCTACAGCGACTGAAGGCAAGGATGAATTCTGGGATACTCAATTTCTTGGCGAGTTTGCAGTCCTTGGACTTTAACAACACTGAAACATCACCATGAGATGACCCTTTTCTCGAGGGAGTTGTGGGAGGAAATAAGGAGGGAAATTAAATTGACATGTTTCCCCTCAATAACGTCCTTGCACAGGTGAATCAGGAAAAGGTGCATGGGAGATATCATAGGCAGAGGAGAAGCCACATGGGAAGAACCAGGATCTTGAGGAGAAGGTGATGCTGAAGAAGATGGACCAGTGGAGGAAAAGGGGACAGGAGGAAAAACCACAGTAGGACAGGATGAGCTGGAAGGCAAGGAGGCAGGCAAGCCAGGAGGAGGCAGCAAGGACTGTGTACCAATGAGGGCCTCAAGAGATGAGAGGCAAGTACATATGTCCATTAGAGCAGGATCAGGTTGCTGGTGTGCCGGCAGGCAGGCTTTCAGAGAGATGAGGCATGCCAGGCTTATGATAGGGAAGAAACCAAAGGAGACAGAAGATTGCAGAGCTCAGCAAAGGCATTAGGCATGGACTGCAGAGGTGGCACATCAGGAGGAGGAGCATTGCCATGTCTGGATTTATCAGCAAGGAATAAATTAAACAGTTTCTGTTTCTTGGGGGAAGGGAAATGAGAAATGTCCATTTTCTTATGTTCTGTTATGAGGCGGGGAACAGTCTAGTCTTTTAATAAAGAGTAACATAACTTAATGGATTGTTTTTGATGGGCCAGAAGTTCAAGCAATGGTGGAGGATTAGCTGAAGTACCCTCTTCTGGGTCAGGAAGAGGGATACCCAGCAGAGAGTCAGCCATGGTGTCATAGGACTGAAAGGAACAGGAGTATTTTGAAATTAAACTGTCTATATAGAAGCAGTGCAAAACTGGAAAAGGGAGCTTATGAGGCAGTGTAGTATGAGACATCCACATAGGTAGGAAGAACAGTGAAGCATGTGGGAAGCAACCTCCACATAGGTCAGCGATAATGGTCTGGCGCTGTGGACCCGGATGGTATCAAATGAGATATCCACGTAGGTAAAAGGTATCGAAGGGGACCTCCACGTAGGGATGAGGTACATAAATAAACAAGGATGTTGGGGACCACTCGCAGCAACTGTGAGGGGAGGCAGCAAAGATATTGGATCTCCATGTGGGTCAGCAGATGGCGGGCTTTCTGATGGATATTGGAACAGGAGATTTCTTCGTGGATGGAAGGTAAGAACTGGAAAGCCACTAAGAACGCTAAGTAATGAAAGTTGAACAGCAGTGCTAACCTCTACAGAGGTGTAAAGATGCAATCCTGGTCACAATGGAGACCGGCCTGCAGTATATAGCCTTTGAGGGTTATCCAGAGGTGACTGGACAACAACTGAGACTGGGTCTAGCAGTCCTTGTAGACAGGTACTGTCCTCTTAAATGTAATCCATGAGCTGTTAGATGAGACTGGGATCCAAGACACTGAGTAGGTAAAAGCAGCAGAAAAAGAGGTCCAAATTTCAGGGCTATCCCTTTATCTGTCGATTTCCAGCCCACAGGTGATGCTGAGATCAATCACTGGGCACTTGAAGCAGCCAGGAGAAAAGGTAACACTGGAGCAAGGAGTTCTCTGTACGAGCATGGACAAGAGCACAGCAGGGTTATGTGGATGGAGAGAAGTGAGAGAGAAAGGGCAGCAGGGGAGAAGCAGCAGTAGGGAAGAGACAGAGGAATGCCCAGCAGTGACATCACCGAGCATGGACCTGGAAGAAAGAGGGAGACTTGAGTAGCAAATGTAGAGAGACAGAAAACAGAAAAGGAACTCCCCCCACAAAAACGCCAAAAGCAATGAACAAGATATGAGGGAAAGGCAGGAAGGGGAAGATAGGACAAAAAGGAGACATGGAGGGCCTCCAAGTGGTGAGTCAGAGGATGGAAAAAGGAGAACAAGAGCAGGCAGGGAGGCAAGGAGTGGATGGAGACAACAGAAGGAAAGGCTGGGGGCAGCCAGGCAGCACACAGCTGTGGCGGCAGGAGGAAGCAGGGAATAGAAAGAAAGAAGAGATGAGGGAGCAGAGATACAACAGCAGGGGCAAAAGCAAGACAGAAGAACAGTGAGGCAGAAGGTGAACAGAGAACAAGCACAGCCACAAAACACGTAGTGTCTGAATCTGAACAAACTACCTGTAAGTGCTTGTATGTGTTTGGAGGTGTGTTCATATAGTACTAGTGGGGAAAGTGATTCCCCTCATTTAACCATGGGCTAAAGCCCTTCCATTTCTAGCTGTTAACCTGTTGTCTCTGTTTCTAATATTAATGACTACATCACAGAGCTAACAACGTGTTTGCACTTCGTTGCATACTGGATCAGTAATTTCAATATTTAGACTTAGAGCTCATTGAAAATAGGTTTATTAAACCAAATAACAGCTCAGTATCAATGTGTTCATTTTAAAGTTTAGTGCTGACTGTATTGTACAGTTCTAAATTAGATCCTTATCACCAGTGTATAACTCAGAAACATTCACTGGGGTAACAAAAAAGCCTATAAAGATGAAACAATAACAGAAATTGAACCAGTATTTAACAATCGCTTGGAAAATGACTTACGGGTTCAGTGCAATTATCCTTAAACGGCAATGCAATGGTTCTAAAAAGTGGAAGTAACCTTCTTGATGACATTGTGGCTCATGGGTCATGCTTTGTGTGTCACACTGTGGGTTAAATTCTCTGCCCATGTCATCATGTTGTCTAGTTCAACAATTTATGAACTTTTAACTACTGCAAATAAAAGTCCATGATATCTGCCCAAAGTTCAGTTTTAGTCAATACATTTGAACTAGGCAAGTTAGACTGGTCTGAATTTCTGATACAGTCCAACTCACAGTCCAAACTGCATTGTTTTAGGTCTGAATTGTATTTGAATCTAACTGTGACACTCAAGCTGTATGTTAGTTAATTAGTTAGTTGGTTAGTTAGTTAGTTGTTCACTGGGTAGGTGCAGTGGTCCTAGGGACTATTTTCAGGCATATCATGGGCCATAAATATGGTAAAAACACACATTAACAGTAGAACAACAATGCAGGGAAACAAAAAGACATAAGATAGCAAAGTACAGGACAAAAATAACAACAGTCAAGAATATAGCTGCTAAACAAAACTGATGTTAACACAATGGTGACAAGTAGCAAGATATGAATTGCAGAGAATGAGTACCACAGGTATCAAGTTGAGTTATAAATAAAATTGTACACTGCCATAAATCAATGTTTTAAAGTAACCACTAGGCCAAACAAGATGATCAGGGGAATCATTTGTAGGCAGAGTTAGCCAGTTGGGTATCCCACAGAGATACTTAAATGGGGACTTGAAATATGGTATAATTGGCTGGAGTTGATAAACCATTATGCTCTAGCGTGTGCAGGGGCTTTCAAAATCTAGCTCTACAATTGAAACTTATATTTAGTCTGAGTACTTGTGCACAGAGACTGTGTGACTACACTTTTGAAATCTCAGTACCCATCCTTAGCTACTGTAGTAGGGACATGCAAATACATGAATGTTGCATTTATCAAACATTCAACCAATACATGCTAGAGATTTGAGTATTCGAGGAAATAAGGATTAAACTGCATTTTGTAGAACTAAAACTAAATTGCCTTTCTGGGCAAGCCCTCATGCAGCACAAATTATAGTATAATACAGATAATTTACAATAAAATCATCAAACTCATAACAGCTTACTAAAAAGGGAACATAGATGGAAAAGTGGGATTAAGCGACTTTGCAGTATAACCTTGATTATCCAAACTCTGGGAGAAATCAAATTTGCTCAGATAACTGAGAGTTTTTTTTTTTTTTGCATTAGATAAAATCAGATTCATGGGACAATGTCAGAATTCATATAATCAGGAGATCTGGATAATCAGGATTTGGATAATTGATGCTGAACTGTATATTTGATGCTATATGCTTCATCACCATAGCAATTCCATTTGTCATGTATTAAAACACACAAATTGCAGTTTACACTGTTAATTCCAAAGATGGCTGCTTGTGCAGTTTGTAGAGCCATTCATCTGTCTGTAGCAGAAATAAAGAGCAGTTTTGTAAGGCTGCAGGTGGGTGTGCTTCTGGTGGTGCCCCCCACCCCCTAACACACACAGAGTGGTGAAACTGAAAATGCTTAGGTTGAGGAGCTTTCAACTCTAAATGTGTAGGTGTGGAACTATTGTCATCCCCAGGTGGTGGAACATTCCTATAGTATTCAGTGAATAAAGACAGAGGTGCAGAAACTCTCATGCAATATTTCTAAGGATAGGGAACTGAGTGTATGCTCAATTGAACTATTGGTACACACTATGCTGTTCTGATACCTTCATTCACTAATTGTTGCTGACAAGCTAATTATGGCTGGATCAACTAACCATCTTTCTCCCTGGCCTCAATGAAGATAATCTGGTCAGTTTACCTTTTAAAATTACTTTTAAAATCTATACTATACTTCACTACAGGCATCATTTACTCACACAGGCTAGTTTATAGTTTTGCATAGGGGCAGAGAAAACAAAGAGACAAACATTATTACCTATGTCCTTTGAATTACGTGATTATAGCATAGCTGTTAGTGGGATATAATCAATACAGACAGTGAGCAGAATCCCATTTTATTGATACCAGGGCATGGAGAGACAAGTCAAACACAAGCCCCAGTGCTTCACCTCCTAGAAATGAGGCTTCTTCAGGCAGTGGGGATTACAAAACAATGGCTATATTTTGCCATGAGTTGGTGCCTAGAATGGTGGTGTGAGAAGGTGAATACTACCCAACATTAAAGAAAGTCACAAAAGATTTCTTAGTTACGAGACAACCAGAGCAGTAATCTGGGAAAAAGATACCAGCAGTTTTGTAATCCTTTACAAAATACATCTGAGAATGAACACAAATACACACAACACGCACACAAACACACACAATACACACACACACACACACACACACACACACACACACACCCTTTTTAAACCCATTGATCATTATACATAGAAAACACCTGGGGCTCAATTTTCAAATGGGAAACTATGATGCAAGGTGCCTGCACTAAAGGTGTATGATGCACGAGCACTTTGCATCATTGTTTATGGCAATCCAGATGTTTAAGTGTCAACTCATGTGAAATTGGGATGCCATGTGACAAAGCCCCCCTGTGCCACCCTTGCGGCAAAAGTGCCAGTGCACCAGGTCATAAGGGTGGTTGCACCATGGCAAGGCTGCACAATTCCATTATTTGCCATTATACAAGCCCCACCATGGTTGCAACAGGACGCTTCCTTTAGACCAGCCAGAAGGTGGTCCAAGGGCCATGCACAACTGCCTGGCAGGGCGGTGATTGAGCGGACTGCACAGAGGGGACTGGGAGGCAGACAAAGCATGGGGGTGACTTTATGGGTGATGGGGTCATGGAGCTAATGTGCGGGGATGAGGTGGCACCCTGGTGGGGAGCCCTGTGCTATTCCAGGAAGCCAATCAGACCAGGACATGGGACTGGCAGAAAGAGACTGGGACCCGGCCTCAGGAGGATACAGCCCTGGCACCTACCCCATAGGTGCTACTGACCACAACACTGTCAGTGGGCAGCAGTGGCTGCAGGTTGCTGTGTGAAAGTGATGATTGGGAACAGTCCTGGGGCTATGCAGCATTCCCCTGGTACCATACCTCCTGCATGTAGGCAGGCTGCTGCCCACCGATGGTGTTGTGGTCAGTGGCATCTATGGGGCAGGTGCTAGAGCTGTATCCTCCTGAGGCTGGGTTATTGTCCTTTCTGCCAGAGCCATTTCCTGGAGTGATCAGCTGTCTAGAATAGCACTGGGCACCCTGCAGGGTGCCATCTCATCCCCCACATTAACACCATGCCCCATCACCCACAAGGTCACCTCCCATGTGTCTGCTGCCCTGGTCCCTCCTGGCAGGCATCACCCCACCTTGCAGCCTCTTGAGTGTTGAGCCAGGTGGAAGATGGACAGATCCTTCCATCAAAGCCCAGGTGCTCCATTACTTCAGTGCAATCCTGTGGAAGTGGTAATCTCAGGTCTTGGGAGCAGGGACTCTCATTTTTTGAAATATGGTGTAGAGTCCCTGACACACCTCAAGACTACCACAGCCCTAGATTGCTGCAGCTTGTGGTGATCTAAGGGCTCTTTGAAAATCGAGCCCCTGGTGTGAAAATTTAACATGTTTGTGCTAATTACATGGAATCAGAAACAACCATCAATTACAACATTTCTCAATCAAATTTAAAGTATACTGCAGCATGGCCAATTTTTGGACATAGCAATTTTTTTTATTTTAAAATAAGGCAACAAGTAGGCAGAGATTAAAAGAGTTGTTAACTCAAGAGACTATAAGAATATGATGTAAGGAGGGAATGGAGGATGTTGGTTTTCCTTTTGTGAACCTGTGTAAAAAGAAAAAAATAATAATTTGATGGAAACAAAATAAATGATTTCATAATATGATGCAAGCTATATAGGTTGGGGCAAATCTTGTAGTGACAGAGGATGCATATCAAGATGATGTACTGAGACAATTAAGTGACCTCCAGCTATCAGAAGCTTTCCAGTTATCCGACAAGAGCTCTACAGTCCTTACCTGGGCCACATCTATAGATTAGACCATTAGTGTCTTAATTATTTCAACCTAGCTAATCATTCTAAGATTTTATTTTATAAAAATAACAGAAACATTTGTAGAAATAAGGTTTCATTTTTATGTACTGAGGTGTTCCATCTACCTATCCTTAAGTAGGAAGAAAATTGTGCTGAGAATAAAATTATATATTGTTGTTTTTCACAAAATGTTTTGGCTTGGAGATCACAGGAAAGAAACAGCAGTCACAAATGCACAATTTAGTGTGAAGCTACAACATTTTTTTTGTAAAATAAAAGAATGTTTTGATATTAATACACATCAGCAGTGAAAATAACACTAAGAAAGTTTGATATTGCCAATCATCTTTAAAAAGTTCCTGACTTCTCACTGTAGACTTTAGAAAAATAGTTTTGGACACATGTTAGCTACAGACTTTCATATTCTCTGAACTGTGCTTCCACCATTCCATTATCACTATACATGAAAACAGTGTTTCTGTGCTGGAGACATCATCTGCATTGCTGCTTGTCTTATACCTGGCAGCATAAGCCTCTGTTTCTAACAACATAATTGCATCCTCAGCAATATACTGTGATGTCACAAACAGAGTATTGTAACATCAGGTAAAGACTCTGCTACTACTTTCTTTATTGTAAATAATTTTCAAGACAAAAAAACAAAGAACGTCATAAAACAAACTCTGCCCAGAGCCAATAGGGCTGCAGGTGAGGAATTTGGAGCAGCAATATGGAATTATTTATTTATTTATTTATTTTTTTACATTTTTACACCAAATATTCAACATAGCCTTAAGACCCTGCCTCATGAAGAAGGGCAGAGAACATGTTCAATTCCTGGCCTAACACATTTTGGACCACAGTTTAAAAATGACAGCTGTCACATTCATCAGGTGCTGTAAAGAAATGGCTACTGTATGTTATAAATTTGGGGAAAAGTATTGAAAATTATAAAAGGTATGAGCCTGTGTTCACAAAATCTTTGTTTAACAGTCCCTAAATCAGTGTAAAAAGTAAAGCAGTCAGAGAGGGAATTTATACATTGAATTATCTGAACAACTGCTGCTTGGGGCAGCAAAAGGTTGATTTTTGTTGAAAACGTTTACAGACTCTATCCCCACAAGTGTTTTCATTACAAATTACATTATTTTGACACACAGCCTGACCTCCAATCATAATTCTATATTAGAAGCATCTTCTATGCATTCTAAGCATATTGGCCCAGATATTCAAAAGGGTTGTGCCATGTGCAATAGGGATGCGCCAGCGCAAGTCCGACAATGCGCCATTCTGCAATATTCAGCGGGAGGCAGATGCACCCCCCAAATCACACCGTGCAAGAGCGCAATGATAATGAATGCATGCACAACTGAAGGGGAGGAACCATGCATAAATAGCGCAGTGCGATATTCAACAACATGCACCATGCGCAATAGGGGAGCAAGCGGAAGTTGCGCGATAGCAGAAATGAGCCAAAATAAAAAGGAACAAGAGAGAGGCACAAGAACGCTACAGGGAAGGCACATGTTGCTGAACCATAGCCAGCCACACAGGCAACACACACACAGGACAGGACAGAGACAGAGTACCTGGAACCCCCAGGAACAGGGAAGGTGTGGGGAGCCACAGCCACAGTGCAGTGCAAAAGGGGGAAGTGCCACACAGCACTGAGGTCACCACAGGAAGGTGTTCCCGGTGCAGGGGAAGTAGCAGCAAGGACAGCGAGGGTAGAAACAGCTGCCAGGATGGGACACAAGCCAGAGACATGGCCAGTGCCACCATCCAGATGGAGGCAGTTATGAGGGGGTGAAAAGGCAGGCAGCAGGGGCGGCGAAGTGTAAGGGCCCGTCGGTGGTATGCCCCAACAGGCAGTACTGAGCCCGCACCAGCTTCAAGCTGTACACTGATACCGAGATCGTGGGCCGGTACTGCCTGAACCAGGCAATTCTGAGGCAACTCTGTAAGCTGTGCAGTGATGTGATGCAGGCACCCACACGACGGAGCCATGCTCTGTCAGTGGAGACAAAAGTGACAGCTTGCATGTGCCTGCTCACCACGGGTACCTTCCAGAGACCAACGGGGACACAACAGGCATAACACAGTCAGCCATGTCACGCCACCTCACCCAATTCCTCAGCACACTGCTGCCACATGCTGTGGAGTACTTCCATTTCCCCAGCACACCGGCGGAGCGCACAGCAAACATACAGGAGTTCCACAGGGTAGCATGTATGCCTGGCATGCTCAGGGCAATAGACTGCACCCATGTGGCCATCCGCACACCACCTGGCCCCGAAGGGTCCACATACATGAATCGGAAGGTGTATGCAAGCATCAACTGCCAGGTGGTGTGCGATGCCAGGGGGTGCATAATCAATGTCTGTGCCATTCACCTTGGGGGAGCACATGATGTCTTCATCTGGCACCAGTCAGCACTGTGCCACAGATTTGAGAGTGGGGACATCCCCACTGGCCACTTAGTGGGTGAGTATGCAAACCATGCAGAAAGACATGGAGCTTGGGAGGGGCATAGTCAGAGGTGACATGGGTATTGGTCTAGATGGCCCAAGGCAGGGCGACGCTGATCACCAAACTAACTTCCACTCTCTACACACAGGTGACAGTGGATACCCACTCCGTCCCTGGCTGCTCACACCATAATGGCAGCCTGCGACCCCATTGCAGCAATGCTACAATGAGGGACATGCCACCACATGCAATGTCATCGAGTGGGTGTTCAGGATGCTGAAGGCACATTTCCGTTGCCTGGACATGTCTAGCAGTGCCCTACAGTACAGCCCTTCAAAGGCCTGTGGGCTATTCCTTGCCTGTTGCATCCTGTACAACATGGCCAATGACTGTGGGATAGCTGTACAGGTTGAAGAGGGGGACAACGATGAGGATGATGAGGACGCTGGTGAAGATGGTGATAGGCAGCCCCCCCTTTGGCGAAGGGACCCCCGACTGATCCGGCTGGCACAGCTGCACTAGGACACTATCACAGAGGAGCACTTCAGCCAACCCAGGTAAGTCATGGGGCCATGTGCAACCACCAGTGGCAAAGGCATAACCCACAAACATGCATGGACAAACACCAGGGGTGCATGTCGTTAAGGGAATTGGCCGAGCATGGAACCGCACACGCTGCCAGGGATGGGCAAGGTCTAACATGGTATGTGGTCTCACACACACACACACCTCACAAGACATGCACAAAGGGTAGGAGGCACGCCGACCCCGACCGCCACCCCTAGCCACACACACGTCCACAGACCACCATGCCCAGTGCCTGTCATTATGCGTGTGTCAGACGCTGGGCACCATTGCACAGTGGTGGACAGTGCAATGCAGGCATCATCATGCACACACCACAGTGGACAGTAGCCAGGAGGGTGTGCAGATGGAACATGTGCATGTGTGCAGGGCCGGGTACCCCACCCGTGCATTGCACATTGAACAACACAATGCACACAGGGCAGCATCTGACAGTAGCCGTGCTGGGAGACAGGTCAGTCACGTGCCACAGTGCCATGGCCACCACGGATGTGTGGGTGGCCCTGCCGAGACCCACCAGCAGTGACAGGCTGACTAATGGCCTCATGGGGTGGCACGAGGGTCCCCAGGGTTCCACTGCGTGAACACGACTGTACTTGTTCAGGGGTCTGCAGCACCAACATGCCTGTGCCAGGCATGCTCAGGATGCTAGAGCTGAACCCAGTGTCGACAAGGAGGAGGTGTCGCTGGCGCTGGGAGCAGGGGTGGACATTGCACTACGTGGTGTCTCGGCGCATGGGCAAATAACTGTGTGCCCATTGTGGCCATGACAGCTGTGATTGCCTGTGCCTGCCTGTCAATGGCAGCTGTCACATCCTCCTGCAACTGGTCCATCCCTGCCAAGAGCAGAGCAGTGTCTCTGCTGTGCCGCTCCTCTGCCTGGTGCAGAGCCACACTGAGTGCATCCACCACATCACAAGCCACATCTGCTGATTGACAGATGCTTGGAGTATGTGGGTGTGCTCATCTAAGAGGTCATCTGCCTGATTGGCATGCTGTCCCTCATGGTGTTCACAGCCCTGATGGTCATCACCCCTTGAGGGTGGGTGCTGCACACCAGGGCCAGTCCTGGGCATGACCACAGGTGGTGCACTGATGTCACCCCCTGACACTGTACCCCCCTGGCCATTGGCTGACTGCTGACACTGCCCCTCCGGCTGCTGCTCTCCAGTACTCAAAGGGTGCCACGCGCGTGGCTGCAAAAGCTCCACTGTCCTGGACACATGCCAGTGCTGCCCCACTGGTGCAGACAGGCACAGGCTGGGACTGTGATGTCACACAGGCCTCCATGGTGGCAGCACCCACGGCCATGCCCGTGATGTCATCTGCTGTGTGGTCATCCTGTGGCACACACGTATCACTGCCCATGATGTTAGCTCCATCATCATCAGTGATGGATCCAGCACCAGCCCAATTCTCAGCATGCTGGCATCCATGGACGCTGGCACACTGGGACACGGGCAGGACCTCCTCCGCATCCGCTCACCAACATCAGTCCAGATGTCCAGGTGGGCCCACTGTCGCCCTGACCTCATATGCCTGTGGAGGTGGATGGAACCTCCTCTATCTCCATGCTACCACCCTCAGTGGAGAAGCCCTCCACCGCTGACCCATGTAGATGCTCAGGAGCTGTAAGGGAAAAACATTAGCATTAATGTATGTGACCTACCATGTCCCCCTCCCATTGACAGACCAGGACCTACCATGCAGTGATGGGCTACCACCCATCTGGAATCCACCACCCGGAACACCCTCGATGGCACAATGCTGCATGCTGCCAGCAACCCTCTCTTCTTGTGAGGTCAGGCGTTGCACATTCGGCTGTTCCCCACAGGTCAGAGACCATGCTGCCCTGATGGCAGCCACCTCTCCTAATCCTCCGTCCTGTCCATGCCCATCTTCTTTTGCACTCCTGCACGGACTGCTGGTGGCTGCCATGCAGGTTGACGTGCGCCACCTCTTCCCATGCAGCAGCATGGGCCTGTGGTGTTCCCTGGCATCCGCTGAGCAGCAGCTCCTGGTCGAGGTAGGCCTCAAACAGGGCATCTGTTTCTGCCTTGGTGAAGTTAGACCTCCTCTTCTGCCCACGTCTCTGTTCCTCTTCCTCCACCTCACGATCGGTCATTATTCATCCTGTGAGAATGACAGGTGTTACCTGTGACTGTGCAGTCCCATGCATGTCCCAAACACCACAGTCCACACTCCCAAACAGCATGCAACTCACCACAATAGACTGCAGTAACCGACTATGGCCAGTGCAGCCCAGTGTCGCAGTTTTATAGTGCAATGCATGCAAATGAGGCGAGGTGCATTTTTAAGTGGATGCAAATGCAGTGTCTGTGCCATTGAATGGCTGATTAGCTGATTGCATAAGCCGGCTGAATATCCCATGTGTGCTTTGCAACAGATTGATATTAATGCTCAGCCAAGGCGCCAGTTCTGTGACATGTGCAGTACAGACCGAACTGCCCATGCCGGGTGATGACACAGGTGCCTGCTGTGCTGCTGGCGTGCTGTGCGTGGGAGGCAATGCAGGGCACAGCCACCGTTATGCCAGTGGTGCTACTACACTGTTCATATATGGTGCTGTGGCACTGGGGCACCGTAGGTGCACTGGACCACAGTGCTCAGGCCACTACAGGAGGTGGCACACAGACACCCAATTGCACTACACGCATTGGGTTCCAATCGTGCTGTGGCTGTCCGTGCGTGAGGCCCTGACCCTGTGCCAGACCTTTGCCCCCTAGGCGCCATGCATCAGGCATGGTGCACCACTGCTCGTGCTGTTCAGTGACAGCGCGATAGAAATAACAGTGCTGTACCACACATCTGCATGTGGTGGAACTCTGCACGGCGCCATTTTGACTCCAACTATCTGCTGAGATGGCTCGGAGAAGGGCTGTTATGTGGAGCCAGGTGGAATTAGCGAATCTGGTGGCCATTGTAGAGCCCCATGCTGGGGCTCTATATGGTGATGCACCCCTGGACAGGGCCAGGAGTGCAGTTTGGCAGGAGGTGGCTGATGCGCTGGAGGAGGCCACGGGAATCGGGTGCATGGCAGAGCAGTGTCACCACAGGTATGGGGACCTCAGGCGCAGGGACCCGGACATGCTTGCCCACCTGCGGGAACATGCCAGGAGGGGCACGGTGCCATGGCCAGGTAGGTGCCCCATCCATACACTGTTATCATCCATATGGGTATCACGGTTGCATGTGTCCGGCACATGGGGGAAGCCATCCAGTGTTGGCCGTGGTGGTGGTATCGGGTTGGGGGGTGGATGGGTATGGCCGTGTGGATTGCACACACATGGAGGTGGGGGACTTTGCTACCAGATTGATGTTCCTCTCCATATTTGCACCATAGAGCCAAAAGAGTGCAGGCTGGTGAGGGAGAGGAGGCACCACCAGGAGGACCAGGAGGCCGGAGGGGTGAAGGTCTGCAGAGGCGCAGGGACCAGCCTGATGATGGTGAGGCCTTAATCCATGATTACTATTGCATGTTGTGTAACTGGGTGGGCAGTGGGTCATGGCCACCATCCATTGACACCACTGCCATGCACACAACTTGTTACAGTCAGCACTGTCCAGTGGCACACTGCATGTCTGGGAGTGCATCAATTGTGGTCCATGCATGCACCGGGTACATGGCTGTACCACTGCCTTCACACCGCATAGCCAAGTCACTGTACAGCCATGGTGGTGCTGTGCGGGACATGGGCGGTGGGTGTGTGCAGTGGTCCGCATGGCTGTGGGTGCCTATGTAGGCAGGTCTTGTGGACACCATCACAGGGGCATGCCACATGGCTGTATGCCATGCACAATGGGTGGGCTGCAGGGGGCTGTACAATCACACGTATTGAGTCTTCTCCCTCATCCTAGGTGGACGGTGACTTCAGGCCATCAAGAGGGGACTGCAGGAGTTGCTACAGGTGGTGAGGGTGACCCTGGAGATCCTCCAAAGGATGGACCGACATGGGGTGAGGAGGTGTAGGAGACATCAGCGCCACATGGAGGAGGAGCAGGGCAGACGATAGCCCATCCATGCCCCTGAAAACACCTTCCCCCCCTGGACCCACCCTCACACCCCTTCTTCCCTCTCCTATTTTCCCCCTGCTCCTTACCACGCCCCACCTGGTATGTGGCCTTCCCCCATTGTACATAATTGTACATAGTTGTTTTGATTACTAGTTTTTAATACATTTGTTTTGTTATGACAACTGTGGTGGTCTCTGATTTGCAGTGGGCTACAGGTGCTCAGCTGCAGTGGTGTGCATGGCGTCAGGGGTGGTGCACGCATGGGCATCTGTGTGTGTGTCAGAAGGAACCACCTATGGTGTGGGCAGGGAGATCCGTCATTGTCTGTGGTTTTGTGTGTTGTTCTCTGTGCACTGGATGCCTGTGTGCAGTGGTCCATGGCCTGTGCAGCTGACACCTTACATGTCTGTGATATGCACAGTCTGCTGGTGTGTCAGTGGTGGCTGTCCATGCTGGATAACAACTGTACCCGCACAATGCCATGTTGCCTCCCATCACCAGTATGGTGCATGTCTGCCTCCGGTGGCACTGTGGCCTCCACTGTTGTCCCTCCTCCATGCTATCGCTTGTGTCTGTTGCAGGGGATGTGCTCCAGTGTCTGTCACTTGTGCTCCGGCCGCATGCTGGTGGCATACAGCTTCATGGTGCCTGCGCAGGGTGGCTGATACACCTGTGCCATGTAGGGGTGCTGGACGTGTGTACACAGCAGCCGTGGTCACACGCCAGTGGCTTGGTTGACCCGCTACTGTGTCCCTGTGATGGTGTGCCCTTGGGTATGGGTAGGTGTTTGTCCATGCACTGTGTTGCATCCTGTGTGATGCGTGCTTCCATGCAATACTGTGTGTGTCTGTGCTGGCTGTTGTGGCCAGTGCTGGGATGGGATGTGTCCTTGGGAGGGTGTGCAGGGTGTTGTACTGCTGGTGGTGGGGTCCGGGGCATGCCCTGTCGCATGTGGGGTACCTCATGTGGTGACGCATGGTCAGTCTCTCAGCTGTACCTCAGGGGGGACATGCAGGGTGGCACTGTGTATGCTGTTATTGCATCGCTGTCTGATGCCGACCAGCTGCAGGGTGCACATGGTGGGGCTGCCTTGCATGGCTACATGGTGCACAGGGTTGCATTGTCACAGTGAGGGTGGTGGCATGCATGGGGTGTCCTGCACTATTGGGCACTACGCCTGGGAAGGGTGTATGATGATCCTGGTGCAGGGTGTGCTCTGCATTGGTGGGATGGTGTGGCATGGGGTGGTCGGCCCTACTTGTGTGCCAGTCATAGCTTGCCAGGGGGTGTGCTGGGGCACCATGCCCCGGCTGTGGGTTGGTTGCTGGTATCCATGGGCTGGTGGTTACTCCAGCTCTCCTCCAGTTGTGCAGTGCATGGGGTGTGGGGGATGATGTCTGTTCTGCTGTGTGCTCCTCTGCCCATCTGTGGCATAGGTGGTGGTCCCCTGCATCCCTGGTTGTGCTGTTGCATTGCTGCCCTGCTCCACGGGGCATCCCTGGTTGCGCTATGGCACATCTGGACTGCTCCATTGTGCATCCCTTGTTGTGCTATGGTGCATCAGAAATGTGCAACTGCATATCCCTAGTTGTGCTATGGTGCAGGTGGTGTGATATTCAGTCATGTGCTGTAGACGCATCTTGGCCTGCACAGTTTTTGAATATCGATCTTCTTGCGCATGGGCGCAGTGGACTTGCGCTTGCTCCAGCTGTTGCACACTTTTTGGGTGCAGTTTGAATATCTGGGCCATTATGTCTAATATACAATAGAGCCAGTTTTTTATGGCTCAGTTGAATTTGCAGCTGTTAGGAAGATTTTCTGAAAGGAGTAGAACAAATAAAACTTAAATTTAAACAGAAAGGTTACAATAAAGCAGTGGTAAATGATGCTATGGATAGGCCTAAAGGAAGAAAAAGAGAGAATCTGATAGTAGTGAGTAGGGGGACAACCCGCATACAGGCAGAAAGAAATGGACGATTGCCCTTTCTGATTGTTCTACTTTCTACACTGATTTACACACTGTTAAAAAAGAATGTCATTGCATTTATGAAGTTGCAAAGGAATTTTGTCAACTGTGTGCATCAGGTTTGAGGATTGTTACTTGCCACAGGAATATAAAATAATAAAAAAGTGCTTTCACCAATTTGGTTTTAAATGGTATAAAGTTACATTTGTTTTCCAAAGTGCAGATAGACAGATTCACTTTGGTGTGGCTAATTGTAACTTGTGAATACTCTGCTATTATTCACTGGCTATCTCTAGTCCAAACAAAAGTGCCTGACATTCCACCCTGCTAATCTTCCTTACCAATTAACCTTATCAGAAGTTTGCCACGCCAAAAGTAAAGCTGTTCATCTGCACTTCAGAAAAATTAATTGAACTTTACCATTTCAAACCAAATTGATCAAAGCATATTTATTGATTATGTTACAGTACTCTGGAAACCAACATTCTTCAATCTTATGCTGCATACAGTTGACATAATTCCTTTGCAACTGCATAAAGACAATTAAATTCTTTTTTTACAATGTCTAAATCAATGTAAAAAGTAAAACAGAGAGGACAGTTTACAGCTTCAGTGTAAAGACCATCTCCGTGGCTCAGTTGTCTAATCCTTTGTGCTTTAACTTCTCAGTGTCAATTGTGTGTCTACATCTTCAATCCCGATGAATCGTATCTACTTTTTATTACCCCTGGCAAGAGGCACTTCTCATATGTAGTACAGCTGGTCTGAGATAGATGAAGGAGAATGCCAGTTCAGGTTACTGGTAAATGACGCTATGGACTGCAGTAAAGAAGAAACCAAATCAATTAAAAACTAGAACAGTCAGAAAGGGCAATTGTTCATTTCTTTCTGCCTGTTCATGTGTTGCTCCATGTTCTCTGCTATCTCTTCATTTCTTCCTTTAGCCACATGCACGTGAACCCCACATTGATCCGCCTCTCACCATGTATTATAATGATGTTTCTTTGTGTGCCCCTCCACACCCCAACTCTGCCTGGAGTAGACCAGACATTTTCTTCCTTCTGACTTAGATACATACCGAAAGATACAACTCTGTATGGTGTTTAACAGTTTGCAGCCCAATGAACATGAACCTAACAGTGTTCTGCCTTCTTGCCATGTATTACAATGTATTACAATGGTGTTTCTTTGTTTCTTTGTCCCCACCCCACCCCTCCCAGGATATGGGTGGCCCCTTTTATTAGACACTCCGATGGCAAACACGGAAAATTACCACTACAGCGACAGTCTCTGTAATGGTCCATTTCTGTGTTTCACAGTCCCCAGTGTTCTTCCCTCCCAGACCAATTCCAACCTGAGTTGAGAATCTTAAAGTCCAGGGGTGTGGGGAGCTAAGTGCACAATACCTGCATCGGTATTGTGCCATCCATGTGTGGGTGGTGGTCATGTTTACTGTTGACCAAACTTGGTGCTTCCCAGGATATAATTAAATCAATTGGAAAAAATTAAGATTGGTAGGAATACTATCTTAGTGACCGTGATGTGGAAAATTAACATACCCCACAAAGCTGGGTTGGAAGCAATCAGAAAATGGCTTTCAGAGTGACCAACAAACATGGTACCTCCCATAAAATTCATTGTGGAATTAGCTGACCTTGTACTGACATCCAGTTATTTCATGTTTGGACAGGAATTTCTCCTATAGATACATGGGACTGCAATGGGCACAATATTTTCCCCTTCACTAGTTAGTATTTATGTTGGTTAATGGGAGGATGAGGACTTATGGGTTGTAAATAAAAACAAATGGCAAGCACATATATTGAAATGACTACAATTTGTTGATGACGTGTTCCTGGTGTGGAAGGGATCAGAAACAGATTTGAATTGTTTTTTTAAACTATAAAGGGAGCTCTGTCCATGGAGGGGAGGAGAGGTGGACACACCACTTCAAACCAAATTGGTTAAAGCACATTTTTTTCATTATTTTATATTCTTCTGGCAATCAACCTTCCTTGACCTTGTGGTACACACAGTTGACATAACTCCTTTGCAACTTCATAAAGACAACAACATCCTTTTTTAACAGTTCACTTACACATTACAACACTATGTTTTGATGAATGACAACCTTTGAGAAAAAAAATGATCAGGTGATGGATAGCAGAACTGGCATCCTGCTCTAATGCTATATCTAAATGAGGTAGGAAGCTACTTTTTAAAGTGGGGGTGCATTTAAAGGTACCAAATAAACAAGTATAAAACTACATAACTATCACAAATGTGGATGTATCAAATATTATGTATTTAGTAACTTTAATGATCGCCATATTAATTGCTATAAAGATCACTTTGTTAACAACTCTGACCATAGTAACAGCTGTACATCAGTAAAGCTAAAAAATTAACCATAATATTTTTATAATTACTGGTGTACGCTTTTTCCCATAGGAAAACCTGGTTGCAATTTTCCATCATAACCAGCTGGTTGTAACAGCAAACACATGCCGGGTTTCCCTCTTACCACCCGTGCACCACTCGCCGGTCTTCCTTCACTAGGGAGGGGTTCAGATAGAGGTCAAAGAGGAGGAGAAGGACCTAGGGGTGATCATAACAGGTAACAAGAACAACTCAGCTCAGTGCAGGAAGGTGGCAGCTAAGGCCAACAAGATGATGGGGTGTATCGCAAGAGGAATCTCACCCAGAAATAGGGATGTGATCCTGCCACTGTATAGGTCACTAGCAAGGCCACATTTGAGTAACTGCGTGCAGTTCTGGCATCCCTTTCTGAAGAGATATCAGAGTGTTAGAGGGGTGCAGCATAGGGGCAACTAAGATGATCCAGGTGCTGGAGGGCAAAACCTATGAGGACAAGCTGACTGAGTTGAATATGTACACCATGGAGGAGAGGAGAGGTTGGGAGAAAATGATTGAGACCTTCAAATATTTGAAGGGTGTTAACAAAATGGGCACAGAAGGGATATTTAAGCTGAGGAGAGGAAGGGACACCAGAGGGCATGGTCTCAGGTTAGAGGGTGGAAGATATCGGACAGAGATGAGGAGACATTTGTTAACAGAGAGGGTGGTGAAGTGGAACACTCTACCCAAGAAGGTGGTATCCTGTATCAGAGTGGGCAGTTTTAAAAGTGCAGGACAGGGTGTGAGGGGAGTAAGGTGAGGGGAGGAGGGGTGGGGCAGCTGCAATACAAGGATGCCAGCTGCGCATTCAAGCAGACTAACTTGATGGACATTAGGCCTGTTTCTGCCGGCAGATTCACATGTTTGTATGGCTGCAGACCAACCCTCGTATTCAGCGGTAAGTTTAATTTTATTTATTTATGTAGTTTTTGTTGACCGGGTAAGTGCACTAGACAAATCCTGCCTATTTTCAGGTACGACCCGGGGGAGGGGGATACAGATGAATGCCAACTGACCTTGAACCAGATTAAGCTGTTTGTGGTATTTTTAGTGAATGAGGGAAATTTGGCCAGGACACCGGGGAAATTCCCCTACTCTTTGCCTGCAGGGGGCCTTGCTTCCTGTGAGCAGTGGGGACCCTTTTGTCTGCGGTACCAAGATGGCGGATGACAGTGTGGTTGCTGGTGAAATTGCTGGAGATATTTTGGATTCTGGCCTGATTACAGGTTCACCCATGGAGTCAAGAATACCTGACATTATCTCTGAAGAAACTACAAGGCTGCAATCTGCAGAAAGAAATACTGAAGGTACCACTTTAAATGAATTGCCAGACAATTATCAAGAAGACTTGCCTCAGACACCACTTTACCCAGTTTCAGGAACTCAGAGCACTTTATAATGACACAGAAAATTATTCTACGAAGCATGTGTTTTACATACAAGGACTTTCTTATTGGTCTAATGCACTCTGATTCACAGTTTCCCCACAGCCTTTTTTGTCAACTTACCCTGCAGCAGCCACTTCTGATATGACTCCTAGCACCAGAAATGCCACAAACTCTGCACGGGATCTCCTCTCTCTTTGCATCTATGGGACAGTCATCGCACCACAGAGGACATTGAGAGCATTTGGTCACCCACGGCAGTGCTCCATGCTGCTGGCTGGCAGCAACATTCAGAAGGAGCACCCTGGACCTCCCCAAGGGCTGTTTCAGCCCAGGAAATCATCTCTGAGGCTCCAGCAGAACTCTGATCTTCAGGAGACACACCATTATCGACTGAAAACAGCTCCAGAACCTGTATCTTTCCCTAGTAATGCTTCGCTAACACCTGCTATCTCCCGAACAACACCTGACGTCACAGATAGTGTCACGGGCTCCAAATCTCAGCCAGACATGAATCTACTTCATCCTCCTCGACTTCAGAACATAATTTAGCTGGTACATCTGAGCCATTTGGTCCAGAGCCTGCAGGTGAGGGCACTAACTCGACCCCATTTAAACTCAGTGATCTGTTCACAAACTTAGATGAGCCAGCACAGCGAAGGAATGCTGTATGAGAAGTTCATGGGGGACATTGCTACAAGCTCTGACAGAAGAACTGTATTGCATAGTAGTATGTTGGGACTCTTTAGGGATAGGGCAACAAGAATTATTTGCCTGCATTCATGTGCATGGGGAATCTCTGAATGACTTAAGTTTTAAAAATGTGTACACTTTGGAGACATTCTGGGAGAAATATGAGCATGTAAAACATCTGCCACTCTGGGCTCCCTTTATGGTCATCCCCCTGACGAAACCAACAGTGAAAATTGTTACCTTATTGTTTCATAGTGAGGGGGTGAGCATAGCGGATGTCCAGTACTGGCTCAGGCAGCGCTGAGATGTACTAGAGGTCCCTCGACCTATTTTGGATGAGGACCTAGTATGGACTGGGGGATGGAAAGTAAAGGTACAACTTAAAAACACGGATAAAGGTATCTCTCATTTACCAGGCAGCTTTCACATAGGCAGGGACCGTGGCTTATGTTTTTACCCTGGACAACCACGGACCTGTCATAAGTGTGGTTCTCGCACCCACCTGAGCAGCAATTGCGACAAGCCCAGATGTACTGTGTGCTTATCCCATGGACATGTGAGTTTAGGTTGTCCAAACCCTCTATACTGCAATCTGTGTGACGAGCTGGGGCACTCCTATCACCAGTGCCCTTGGGCGGATCATAATAGGCTCGACCGCCCTCCCCAGGACCAGATAGCACTTATAACGGTTTCCCAGACTCAGGCCTTATGCCGCAGGGAGGCCCTGGCCCTTGCCACTTCTACCCTGGCACAAGAACCTCCTCTCCTGCAAGAGCCTGAACCTACGGCCGGACAAGAGGCCATTCCCAAGTCCCCTGGCACCCCTATAGCATCAGTACCCCCTTCTGAATCAGTCCCTGCTAGTACCCAGGCTACCATGCCTTCTCCCCCCCAAAGGACTCAGATCACTTTGTGGTAATCCCCCCTTCTAAATGGGGTAAAGGCAAATGAAAAGCAGAAGCTTTCACCCCCAAGATAACAATTATCATGAGGAATAAATTTCAGGCCTTAGCCAAGAGACGACAATGGCAAGACACGGAAGGGGAAGATGAAGACTCGGATTCTTCTCTAGCCTCTTCCTCCCGTATGGACTTCTCCTCTGACTCCCAGCTTGATCCCCCCTTCAGCAGATGGAGGTAGGACCCATGCTAACATTACCTGACACTAGCTCCTCCAGAATGGCACTGTACTTTCTGGGATGAACCACCACCAAGGACTCCGCTGCTTCACCCTAAATGCATGCAGCATTAAATCCTATAGAAAACAACTCTCTTCAATTCAGTACCTTTCTGACTTACACCACGACATCTATTTTCTCCAGGACACCCGTTAGAAATCTCCTCATGAGCTTTCTCAAATTAAAACTCATTGGCATCAGGGCTCTTCCTTCTGGTCATATGGAGAGGATAGGTGTGATGGCCTAGGAATTTGTTTGCAAATTTTAATTTCCAAATTTCCTGGTTGGTAGACATAATACCAGGATGAGCCATGCTTGTAGACTGTACATACCAACAACACAAACTCAGGCTCATTAATGTTTATGCCCCCCAGAGCATTGCCTCCAGAACAGACTTATTTAGCAAAATACAGCCATACCTGTATTCCAACCAGCAAATCTATATGGGAGGTGATTTCAACTGTGGTCTTACTCTCTCAGATCAGAGGGCTCCACCCAAAACTTTATCAGATTCAATTGCCTGAACAAAATTATTCAGACTGCGGCCCTCATAGATGGACATAACGCTTTACATGGTCCAGGTGCCAAAACCTATCATAGAGGCCCATACGCTACCAGGATAGATTTTCTTTTGTCTCACAGAATATTTCATTCACACAGGCAAGAATCATACCCTGTGAGACTTCAGACCATCTGGGATCTCTCTAGTTTGCTCCCCTCAGGAACTCCTTTCCTGGTCAACCCCCTCTAGGTGGAAATTGAATAGTTCATTGTTGACAGACCGGCCATTTCAATGTATTGCACAGACCTTCTAAGGGCCGGCTGTCTGTATTGGAAGCATATCATTCCCTCTACAATGGTGGGAAGACACTAAGAGTGATATCAAGATTTTCTTCCTACATACAGGAGGAAGAGAACACTGAGTTCATATCTTGATACCTCACTCTTAGACAAAAACTACAACAGGCCATATCTCTTTCTTTCGCATCCCACATGGACTACTCTCACACAATAAAGTCCATTAAGAGAAATGGAACAGTTCCAGTATCACCGAGCACATTCTTTACAGATGGAAGCTCAACATGGGACACAAGGCTCCGGTCCCTCCTTAGATATCTATAAAAGTTGCACTGACAGGGTAAATGCAACCCACATAGAGGAACTTTTTGATCCTGCTTCCAATAATCCCCACAATTCCTTGCTGGACATAAAGCGTATCGCCAGCTCTTATCTAGCTATGATGTTTGGCACCACAACTCCTGTGGATAGTATCATACCTTTCCTTTCAAGTATTTCTATTCCTCCTCCATCCCAAGATACATTGAAACATCTCCTTGAACCTATAACACCAGAGGAAATCCAGCAGGCTATAAAATGCCAAAAGAAGCGCACTTCCCCTGGATCCGATGGCCTTACTGCAGAATTATATATACAGTTTATGTTATTTTTTGCCCCCTTTCTGACATTAATATATAATACCATCATAAGCACTAATTCTACTCCTAAAGGATTTTCTGATGCTATTAAGATTTTATTATTCAAGAAAGGGAACAGAGCAGTTATATGGAACTGGAGACCACTAAGTCTACTAAACATAGACTATAAAATATTCACTTCCATCTTGCTCAATAGGATGCTCCCTGTTGCTGCTCAGATTATTTCTGAGGTGCAGACTTGTGCCCTTCCTGGCAGATCTATCCTTTCCAACCTATCCCTCATTTGAGACATTATTTCAAACAGTACCCCCTCTTCACCTGCCCTGTTACTCTCATTGGACCAAGAGAAAAGGCTTTTGACTGGGTCAGCCATGTTTATTTGTTCCAGGTTCTTGCACACTACCATGTTCCCCAGAAATTCATCTCTTGGCTTAAACTCTTATATAGTACTGCTTGGATACAACCCCATATAAATGGTTCTCCATGCCCCCCTTTTTTAGGTCTTAGAGGAGTGCGACAGAGCCCCTTAAGTCCTCTTTTATATATTTTCCAACTGGACCCTTTATTATGAACCCTACTGCTGCACCCATCTTTACCTAGAATCTCTTCCCCCATTGGAAGACCTCTACCTTCAGTATATGCATATGCTGATGATTTGTGCATTTGTACTACCCCTATCTTCAGGAGATAGTACTTCCCTATTTTCAAAGCATTTGAGACAGCTTTGGGCTCCAAATAAATATAGCAAAAGTACAGCACTAGTGGTGCCAGCTTCAGCCAGCATAGACTTACCAGCATATTGTAGATATCCCTCTGGCAATCACTCCAATAAAATCCTGGGATTATATTATGGCACCTCAGATGATGCCAGCTATAACTGGAACATAGTATTAAATAGGAGCGTACTCCTTTCCTTTTGGAAAGGACATAGTATTACAAAATGGAAAAGAGTGTTTTATTGAAAACTTTAATACTTCCTCTTCTTACACATGGCATCAGTGTTTCCGGTCAGTTTTTCTCTGGAGGCAAGAGTTTACTATATTTTTTTTCAAGGCTTCTGGGGCAGCCATTTAAATCCCATAAAAAGATTATACACATACATGGATTATTGTCATGGTGGGGTAAGGATGCTGAACCCGATAGTATTTTTCCATAGCCTATTCCTGAAAATCACGATACCCCACTTACTCCATGATCCACCCCTATTTTGGCATTTAATTATATATTCTTTTACCATTAAGGTATGCCAAATATGGCAACAACTCCCGCATGACATCCCTAGGCACTTCAGAAAACTAGGTATCCCCAGCTTCCTCTTCCCCCCTTTTCTGAAGATCCGGCAATGGAAACTCTCCCCAACACATATATTGACTAAAACCAGGAGACAGCTTTATAACTTTGTTTTAGATACCCATTTTTCTGACTTACCACAGATAGTATCTACACAAGGTTCCCTTCTGGAATTAGAAACGCCCTTCTCTCAGTTAACTGACCCCAGGATCCCAACACAATTTTGGGATATCTCCTGGCTAGCTTGTCATGTAAGACTGGATGTCAAGAACAACCTAAAACACAAATTAGTAGAGGAGCAAATATGCCCCCGAGACTCTTGCACAGCGGTACTGGAAACCATGCATCATTTTTTTATTGATTGCCCATGTAGTCAAGTTGTTTGGACCCTCCTTTTACATAAATGGAAAGAAAAGGCACTTCAGAATGTAACATATGATATCCTGGTGTACGGGATATACCACCACCCGGATTACAGAAATATCGCACAGGGACCTTATGTCTCATCTTTGCATCCTGCCGCTATTATTTATGGCAGGCCAGGTGCGCCTTTCTCCTGTAACAGAAAGTGTTTTCTGCAAGCTAAATAGTTACACAGATTGTTTCTAGCCTTGTGTTAATCCAAAATGCGGAAAAAAGTTGTTAACTTCTGCTGTATACAGTTCATATTGGAACAATTGTGCATGGATTGAAACTGCAGTACCCTGAAGATGTTTTTCTTTTTTTCTCTCTGTATTAGTAAGCATTTATTTTGCTCCATTTAAACTAAAATGTTTCTTTTGACTTTTTTCCTTCCCCCCAACCCTTGTTTATTGGTTTTATTTGTGGGTTGATTTCATTTTGTCTTTCTTGCAAACCTTATTTACAGTTTCTGTAAAGTTGACATTGTATTTGTTTATTGAGGTACTGCACTAATTTTTATTTAAATAAAACATTCCCCTACTCTTTTCGATAAGTGCCATGGGATCTTTAACATCCACCTGAACTACCACCAATCCAGGTAGATGGGACCTCGGTTTACTGTCTCATCCGAAGAGCGGCACCTCAGAAGTGCAGCACTCCTCTCATGCTGCACTACAGTGTCAGTACTGGGATATTAACCCATGTGCCATATGTGGGAACTGAACCCACAGCCTCTGATCTCCCGGCCTCAGAGGCGTGTGCAGTATATAAAAATAAAATATGGGTTGGTTGTGTAAAACTCAATTTTACACCCACCCTCATTGTGGGATGCATTCATAAACTCCTTGGGCTTCACCCTCGGGGTTATGTATCATTCCACAACTCGGGTGTGTGTAAAACTCATTACACACACCACCCCATACATTATTTTCTATATTATGTACACTCCCCTATGCACATCTCCCTAAATTCATTCATCTGTTTCTATTTTAGCTTTGTCAGTTTTAACTTTATTGATTTTATTTGTACAGCATCTACTAAATGGAAGCGCTGAAGCTGCCCTTTAGGGATACATCCTGTCTTTGGTGTTCCCCTTATATAGATAAAAACTGACAGAAAAGTTTTATTAATTTAAAATAAAGTATATTATTTTAATTCATTGTTTTAATTTAAACAGTTCATCTCTTTTTGTAGCTTCACAACAGCTTGGCTCATTCTCTAATGCTGGCATAGAACACACTGCTGCTCCTTGATTTCTCTCACTAACCGATAAGTATTTACACCTCATAATTTGGTAACTGGGTAGGCCCACAGAGAAAACATTTGGGGCACTATGTTTAATTTAACTGAGATATCAAATATAAAATAAGGTTATTTGCTGCCCATTTATTTGGAGTTACCACGAGGAGCTCTGTCCCATTGCATCTTTCAGCCTTACTAAGCAGAGTGCCGTTGCTACCTACCAACTAATATACTGATAAAGTTATCATAGAAACCATAGCCTTTTTACCCCAAAACTGTGTGCATGCTTAATAGCCTTTATACTAGACTTAGAAATGTTTTTTGTAAAGGCGTAGTCCAGTAAGTTCAAAAAAGGGCTCTGGAGGGAAATCATTTATTTTAACATACGGGGTTTATACTTCAACAGACCATTTTTTACTGAATCTCCTCTACTCAGTAGTGTAAAAATAAACACACCACTCAAATGTTGTCACTTCTAGACACTTATAATTTCCCCAGTAGTGGTAACTGAATGATGATCAGACTAGACAAGTATCAACTCTTAAAAGGCAGGCACACAAAATGTTTGCATAATAGGCTGTATTTATGAGCTATAATATATAAGCTAAGGCATGTTTTACTTGTACAAATAATTTGTCATGATCACCGTAGTTCCCTATGTCACTTAACATTTTTAAAAATTACTATTAACTCTTACCAATGAGGTGTGAAACAGTTCTGTGCCTCATTAGCTGAATGTAAATCACAATTGGACTGTACAAATACCTAATTTTAAAAGGTAGAAGTTGTATCATTATTCTAGTAAATGGAATAAGGAAGGACTAATAGCCTGACTCCAGGTACAAAAAAAACTGAAGGATAAGGGAACTGGTAAGCAACACGGGAAATGGTTAAGAGCTATAGCCACAGGATTGTATCCTTGTGGGGGGGGGAGGAGATTTCAATAAACTCACCTGCCTGTTCTTTTCTTGGAAGCGCCGGAGGTTTAACCTTAAAGTTTGGGGTTGAACGAATGCCATATATTGAACGTTTACATCAGTTCCCAGGAGCAAAGGAGAAAGAAGCATTTCGCATCACTACACCTTACTGCACAAGTAAGAAGCAAATGTTTTGACAAACAGCTGAGCTATAGGGTACACGTGGTCAGTGAGGAGTGGCAAGATCCAATCAATCGGGGTGCACGGGGACCCACAGTCCCAAAATGTGCTGAAGAGTTGTACTTGGTGGGGTGGGGGCAAGCGGTGTTCAAGAAAAGACAAATTGTAGCATCTTCAACACAGAAAAAGAATAAAGTCAATCCAGTCTGATCAGCTCCTACCTAACTTGCTTAATGTTCTACAAACTATTTTGTTTCACTGCCTTGTTGTCTGTCATCGAATCCTGCTTTGACAGAGCAGGCACTGCACATAAGTCATGAGAGAGAGAAAGAGAGACACAACACTTAAGGAGAATGTCCCCATCTGTCTGTCACTGTCTCTCTCTCTCTCTCATCAGTAAGTGATGATGAACAGGGGTGTGTGCCAGCAAGGAGCTTCACCTCTCACTGTCTGTGTCCCGTCTCACTGTCCACAGCTCACACATACAACTCTGCCATTTCGGTGAGCATTAGCTCTCGCTCACTCAGTATCACTGTCCCCCATACCCACAGAGAACACTGGAGGATAACCACACACGCATGGTAGTGGAGGAGGGGACAGACAAGGATAAAAAAAAATAGTGCAAGCGTGGACTTGTCCATGGTGCATAGGCATGGAGGCAGCTATTGTCACGTCATGAGGTTGTTCATTTGCAAGCTGCTTTTCTACTGTCCCAGCTAGAGGACTGCGAGGCTGCACATACACAGTCATAAAAATGGGCACTCACCACCTCAGAAATATGTGCAGGACACCACTGTAATTCCACATAAAAGTAGCTTTATTAGACAAATATTAAAAAACAGCACACATGTGCCCACCTGATGCATTTCGGACAGGGTCCTTTATCAAAGGCTGGGGCAACACTAGACAATACAAACTTTTATACACAAAGACTGTTGACGTCATGGTAATGATTTTAAACTGATTGGTTCATCATTTAACTTCAACAATATAATTTTAAATGATCATGTATAATAAATATAACCTATACATCAAAATACTTGTCTCATGGTATAAAAAAGACATGAATGGGTAGCTAATGAAACTAATTATAGGGGTATAGTAGTGCCCCTATAGTTAAGGTTGAGTAGCCTGGGTAATGTTAAACCTCAAATTTTGCACTTTAATAACTTTGTAACTTATCAATGGATTTGCTCAACATTTGGTATGTGCTGTCCTGAGTGGTAAATCTCTTGATGTGGCAAGTTTCATTCCAGTCAGATGTGTGGATTCTGAAATTCAAACAGTGTAAAAAAGTAAAAAGTCACCCTTTTTTGCAGTTTTTTCCTCGCTGTTTTGTGCCCAGATGGTGTGGAATTTTGGCATGATTTTTTTTAAGGTAGAAAGAACTTGGGTAACAGAACTGCAACTGTTAGTTTGGTGCAAAAATATTAAACTGTTGCAAAGTTATTCAGTTTATTAGTTCCCATTACATCCTATGGGAAATTCATTTTTCAGAATAGATGTCTTGAGTTTGACAAATGATTTGATCTCGTGAAAAAGTATTTAGTTTCATGAAAGCATTTTATTTTTCTTGAGAACAAAATCCTTTTTCCAGAAAAAAATATTCCTTTTCTCCACCGCCATCTTATTTTTTTTCCAGGAAATAACAAACGTGGAAAATAGATAAAAATGCATGTATTTCAAAAACAAACATCAGAATCTAGCTAAGTGGGACTCAATTTAGCTAGATTCTGATGTTATTTTGACAGTTGTGCCTACAAACGCCTTTTCTAGTCACCCAAAATCCCAGTTGCCCAGCTTAGCGAGAAGCACTTCCCTGGTGTACTTTGTTGATTTGCAGGAAGCTGGTCCTGTCATGACAGTATTCACCCTCCATTCATATCTCCTGCAAAGCAAAACAAAACCCCTCCCACTCCCTTCCTATGTGTACTGTCCTTCCCCACCCTCCATTTAATCCCTGGTGTCTAGTGGCACCCCCAATGGCTGTCCCTGTTATGTTTTCATTCCCTGGTATCTGGTGGCCCCCCTAGCCTCCAATCACTGTCCCTCTTATTCATTATTCCCTTGTGTTGAGTAGCACCCCCCCTTTGATCCCCATATATTGTATAACTAATGTTAGACACTGGTTGTTAGTGGTACCTCCCCCACCCTTCCCTGTCCATGTAAAACTGAAATTAAGAAAACCATCCCTCTATGTCTTTTTGTAACTTTTTAACCTGTAAAATATAAAATAAATTGTCCAATGCCGATCACACCTGCTCCAACCACCCAACCTCCCAATGTGCACCCTCCCTTGCCCCCCTACACCCTCCTCACTCACCTAAACTGGTAATACAGTCAACCTCCACTGTCTGATCAAAGACACATCTTGCTTCTGGAACTGGTGACTGCTCTCTGTCATGTAAGGTAAAGTTACCTTACTTGACAGAGAGCAGCTGCCGGCTCCAGCAGCAAGACACGTCTTTGATCAGAGGGTAGAGGTTGACTGTGTTACCAGTTCAGGTGAGTGAGAGCATTGGGATTGCACAGTGGTAGGTTGGGTGGGGGGAGCAGGTGTGATTGGCGTTGGACATTTTTTTTTTTTATTAAACCAGTTTTATTGTTTTCACCATAATCACATCAAAACACGACCAAACAGGCAGAGTTAGAGGTATCTTATTATTGTACCAGTTAACAGATAAATTCTAACTCACAAATTAAACCCCTCCTTCCCCCCTTCCCTCCCAAGGCTACACACATAAGCTGACCCTAAGTCATCGTCCCTGAGGCAGTCTGATCATTAGGTTTCCACGCCATTAGGAGCGCCTCTAATGAATTCCAAGATGACGTATATATCTTAACCCTGCCTCGCATGTAGGCAATATGCCTTTCTAGCTGTAATGCCAAGATGCACTCTCTGTACCATTCCATCAAGGAAGGAGATTTGTCACTAGCCCAATGCCTCAAAATTATCAGTTTAGCGACCGCTGAGATAAGTGACATTTGGGCTTTCTTAATCTTAGCGGTACCTGCTGGGAAAAGACTCATCAAACATACCTCAGGAGTGAACAGAGTTTCTAAGCCAAGGATAGGGTCTAAGATATTATTAATGGACTGCCAGAAGGCCTGCGTACAGGGGCATAACCAGACCATATGGTATAAGGTACCATCGCCCTTTTTGCATTTGCAACAAAGGGGCGTATCCTTTGCCCCATACTTACATAACTGAGTTGGAGTTAGGTACATATTATGCATTATATTGAAATGTACCATTCTCAGCCTGTCTTGCTTTATGAATTTATACATTGAAAGCCAGAGCTTCTTCCAAAGGCTAGGTACCTCCGGTATTCCCAACTCCCTCGTCCAGTAAAAACACACCCCTGACGATAGCCTAAAATCCCACTCCTGGAGTATTTTATACAGCCTGGAGACTGAACGTGGTTGAGAAGCTATACGTAAAAGTGTATTGAGATCTCTTTCCCCAAGATCAAAGGGTGCGACCCGAGAGAAGAAGGAGGAGGTTAGGGCCTTGCTGACTTGCAACAGTTTAAATAATCCCTGATGCGTAACTCCTAAAGATCTCTTCAGCTGATCAAAGGGAAGGAGCCTCCCATTCACCCAGAGGTCCAAGACCCTAAGATGATTTACCTGAGGCCAGAAAGCAGGGGACAATGGCACGCCCCCGACCTTAATGTGCGGGTTACCGATAATGGGTTGGTCAACCGAGTGGTACCATTTTATTGCAAGGTATTTTTGTAACTGATGAAAGGCTTTTAATGACCATCCATAGGATTGCTTTTAAGGGACTTAGGATAGCCGACATTTTTTAACAGGTTAAAACATCACATTAAGACATTGAGGTACGGCTTTCTTAATTTTAGTTTGACATGGCTGGGGAAGGGATGGGTTACCACTAAACATGGATGTTGGCAGGCTGTAGCACTAACCACGGATGTCGGCAGACAGTGAATGCCAATGCATACAAAACATTATAATCTAGGGCAGCATTTTGTCTTCCCTGATGAGTTTCACTTTACTTTTTTGTTAAGTTATTTTCCTTACTGTCCCAGTCCTGACCTAATCTGCTGTTTCCTGTGCAGGGAGAGTTTGACTACAGGGAGAAAACAAAAGACAGAATGAAGGTGGCTCCATTGTTTTTACAAAGTGGGCTTTAAATTGTGTGTTTTCAACGTGCTTTCTCACTCCAGCTGGAGTGGATAGACCACTGGACCTGGCATCGATAAGTGCAGAATGGCCCTTCTCTGTGAACAGATGATGCAGAACAGCAGTAGCAGCACCTCAAGACTCTATCGTTTTAGGTTAGTTAGTGTGTCTTTTTCATGGTCATGGTCACAGACTTCACCTACAGTACCCAGTTATCTACTCTCAAGTCATTCACATACTACTGTATTTCTCAGCCTCAGCCATACTCATCTGTTTTATGTGATTCTTGAAATGTACATTTATAATAAAAATAAATGCATCACTCATAATGGTAAAACCAGCTATGCAGTTCCAACAAATGAAGTCACCCTCAACGAGGGTAAAGGATTGGTGCTGAAACACAAAACTACCAGCCCTTGTCAGATGCAACAAATCCAAAAACATGTAGCATGCTAGTCTTTAAATAGAAGTTAAAAAAATCACTCAGAGGTTTCAAATCCAAAGTGCTTTTAACACAAAAAACCAGTTCTCACAATACAGACTGTAAACATTTTCAGGCTGAGTGATTTTGTTCTGCTATGCTTTACTGTTAATTTAGTTAGAAATGTACGTTTTAACTCTACCAATAGAACTTCTCTCTATATATGAACTACTGAACAAGATGTTCAAAGTATATTATGTCTACCTCTGGAATCTGACATTGTTTTTTTCTACCTTGTGTGAAATTGTCTGTACAATTGTCTGTACAATGTTATGTTGTGTACTGACTATGTGTTTTGAAATTCATTTTATTTTTTATAATATTTCTTTTTATTTTTCTGGAATTTCTTGTTATTTCTTTTTATTCTTTGGAAATTTAGTTTTATTTCTCGTTATCGCATTTATATTCATAAACTACCTCAAAATAACCTTATACACTAGAAATCACATTCCTAGGATACTACACTGTATTGCATGGTCTTGAAAGGTTTTGTGAATGAAACAATTCTGCTGTTGTTTCCTTGTGTACTATCTCTGTGGTATCAATGGAACCTAAACAACAACTGCAGCAAGCATTCATTTAGTTTTTGCCCCTCCAAAGCAATTTGTTTAACTTTATTAATGCGTTTGTTTTCTTTTTATTCATTTTATATGTTGAATTTCTTGTTTTTCTTTTTATACTTTGAAGTTCTTGTTATACAGTGGAATCCACTTAAATGCATACCCATTTTGCACAGAGAAAATGTGCATTTAAGCAGAATGTGCATTTACCTGAAATTGCTGATTTGCTGCTGTATTAAGCACCTGGGACATGCTTAGGTTATAAACGCTTAAATTCTATCAAAATGGTCTCATACAAACTTGAAAAAAGGGTTAAAAAGCATTTGTACTGCATAACTCTAACTAAAATAGTTTCAATAAATACAGTACTATACTGCTATGAATCTGGACATTTAAAAATGCAGTAATTCAATACAATTCAGAGTTGTCCCTCCCCATATTTGCTGTACAAAAAGAACATTGTCCTTGAATTCAGAACGCTTAGTCGGATCCCGCTTCTCTCTCACTCTCACAAATTAACCTATCATTTCCATACACTGCAGCTCTTTAAAGGTTGTTACCTCTTGCTCGAGAGTCTCAGTTTTGGACACTATTCTGAAAACTGCAGTAACATCCACACAGAACTCCTAAGCAAGAGTTCCAAATGCCAGAGTACACTTTTTTCCATTCATGCTGCTCCTAAGTATTGAGTGGGGTGAGTGAATGTGGAAGGTAGGCAGGGTTTTAAACACAACTACACCACCTAGTTAACCCTCATTAACTGTTGTTAAAAAAACCTGTGCACTTACCAGGAATTAACTACATTGCCTGAGATGTATAAATGATTTGAGAAGTCATGCACTTAGCTGAAATGTGCACTTATCCAATGTGCATTAAAGCAGCTTTTTTAACATTAGAAATATAGGGAAAAAAATGGGAAACAAAAATGTTGTGTATTAAAGAGAAATGTGCACTAAACCGAAGTGCATGTAAGTGGAATCCACTGTACCTTGAATTTCTTGTTATTTCTTTTTATACCTTGAATTTCTTGTTATTTCTTATTTAAGAAAAACACGGGTCTCTAATGATGAAAACTAAATTACACAAAAAAAAAAAGAAATTTCTGTGGCTTCTATCACTGACTGCTAATATGGGCAACACTTTCCTTCTCAGCTTAAGAAGATAAAACAGGAGATGTTATTCATGAAGTATCCAAAATGTCATCTCTTTTGAAGGAGCAAAAATACAATACAAAAAGGTAAAACAAAATTCAGACCATTCTACTTGAAGATTGTAAATTTGGGGCAGATTCAAAAACTGTTACTCACTTCCAGGATGATAGAAGAAATCATTTATCTGGTACAAAGGAACATCTAAATTTCTAGGAAAGACATACTCAAAGGGTATTTAGCACTGCAGCCTGTGTTAAGAAGTGGTAGGAAGACTTTCTGACTGAAATTGAAATCCTGGAACTTCCTAGGGATAAGAATGTTCTTTCCAATTTTGCAATCTCTCCAGCAATAGCCTCTCTCAAATTGGGTTCCACTCTGAGTGCTGATGGTTAGTTGAGTGAGATAAATAGTTGAGGAGAGATTTGTTGGTGGAATTAACAGAAGTTGGCAGTATTATTTTGTCCTAGAATTCCATGGCTGGTAGCATGTTCACTGGAATCTTAATTCTACTGCATATAAAAGGGGACAAATCTAATGTATCTAAGACATGGAAAAAAATCACAGCACTCCCAACCAGGAAAAATGAAAGCCCACACATGAAAGGCTTTGCTTGAGATACCTGCAATTTATTTTATCAGCAGTGAGAAAGTGCAAAATACCACAACTTGTGGAGTCCAGATGTGGGTGAAATGTTTTCCTGGCAAAATACATCAATGCACCTATTTTTTTTTTCCTTTTTGTATTCTTTCATTCCAGAATGAAGATAAGAGATTCTGAAGTTTTGTATGTTCTCACTACCTTGCCCACCATGTTTATCATTCAAAGATCCCTAATTATTAGGGTTGTCCCTCATTTCACCCTTCAGATTTGCCCTGTCCCTCATGGAAATTAGGTATGCCTGGTAGTGCAGGGCTCCCACAGTACAATAAGTATATGATTATACCATCTCAAAAAGTAAGGATGTAAGTTGTAAAAAACTGTGTTAATGCTCCATTTAGGGTCAACATGACAAAGTTGGGAAATGAGCTGTTAGGTTTCAACCCCAACCCCCACCTTCAGATCAGGCAGGAGAGCAGGTGGGTGTGCTTCAGTTTCTCAAGCTCCAATACTCACCCCATTCCCATAAAGTCTACACATCTGACCTTATTTACAGATGGAATGGGGCAAGTGTTAGGCTTGAGAAACCCAAGGCACACTCCACACCTTCTCTCCTTCCTGGTTTGTGAGAGTGAGGTGTTAGGGTTGGAAACCCTAATGCCTAATTTCCCAACTTTTGTAACTTTGACCCTAACTGGAGCATTAACAACATTTTTTGCAACTTATATAGATTACAAATGTAAGTTGAAAAAGTTGCGCTTCGGGGTGGGAAGGGGGAAGGAGGTATGGAGAAAAATGGAGAGAAAAGAGGAGAGCAGGGAAGAGGGGAACTGTATAAGAGTGTGAGCAAATAAATACATAGAGGAAGGAATAAAAATTAAAAAAAAATATGGTAAAGCTTGTTGGAAGTATAGTGTTGGGTTCCAAAACATATACACGCAAAGCAGTATAAATATACACAGACACAATGTTATCTCTTTTTTAAAAAAGATTTTAAAGATTACCTGAATTTAAACCTGAGTATCATTGTACTTTTTGCTTTAAGATCCAAAAAGCTTCACGCTGTAAGATGAGATCATTAAAATTCCCCCCTCTAGGTGCTGGGCAAACCTTGCCTATTCCCTTAAATTTAAAAGCATGTTCTTCCCAACTATCAGCCTGAAGTGTGTGTGTAAGGCTGTGTGTAGGTAATGTCCCCTCTCACAGTTGCATGATTGTGCTCCCCCACTCTGACCTTAAAGCCCCATGTTGTCTTGCCCACATAAAATGCTCTGCAACTACATTTGGCCAAGTATATGACATTGCTTTTCTCACATGTAATACATTGTCTGAGTTCAAAAGTTCTGGAAATGTTGGCACTGGTGAATTCCTTGGAATTATGAATTTCCTTTCAGTATATGCATCTTCTACATGTATGGCACCCTTTTCCACTTCTGTCTAGCCAAGTTGTATCTTCAGGCTCTGTGTAATGGCTATGTACCAATTTATTTTTAATAGTGGCGCCCTACGATATGTCATTCATAGAGACTGCATTGCCAAGTTAATTAGCTCTGGATCACTAGTAAGGATGTGTCAATATTAATTAGCTATGTTCTGTAAATACCCAGCATGTGCAGAGAAATCAGATACAACATTTTTCCCACAAGTTATTTCTGGGATGGGAGCAGAGCAGGGTCTCCACTAGGTCAGTAAGGAGTTCTGACTACGTTGACCAACATAGGGGAAAACAAACTCTCTTTGGTTTGAACTGACCCTTAGGTCTGTTAAACTGCAACTGCGAGCTGAATTCCTTGATTTTAGAAGGGCAGACCTCAATAAGCTGAAGGAGCTAGTCAGAAATAAGTTAGCAGGGATGGACAATGCAGATGGGGGGGGAACAGAGATGGGGCAATGTGCATGAGAATGGTAACCAAAAAGAATAGGTTCAAGAGGCCACTACGTTTCTTGGCAAGGGTCAGGAAGTGGTGAGGGCCAAGAAAAGCCCTTCTACAAATTTAAAGGAAAGCAGGGGAGAAGAATGGGAAGAATATTTGCTGAAAATAAGGAGGCAAAAACAGACACAGAGCTCCATATTGCAGAGGAGGACAAGAGTGGAGAAAAAGTTCTTCGGACATATTAGTGAAAAAAGGAAGAAAGGAGGGGAATAGGGTGATTGAGGTGGATGGGCAAAAGGCTGCCATTTTTAATGATTGCTTTTGCTCTGTAATCATTTGGGAGGACAGTGGACTATTGCCAAAGAGTGGCATCAAATCAGCCTTTAAAGGGTCCCAAAGATGAGGCAACCAGCATTTATTAGTGAAATGATTCTGAAAGGGCTGGTAGCCCTAAAGATTGATGAGGCCCCAGGACCAGATGGGGTTGCATCTGAGGATACTCTGAGAATTGGCGGTGGAAATGGCTGATCCCTGGTAGTTGTCTTCAACAGCTCTCTAAGGACAGGGGTGGTTCTGAAGGATCTGAGGGTGGTGCATGCAGCTCTGCTCCATACTCGGGGGGGCAAGAAATAATCAGGGAACTACAGACATGTAAGTCTTACCTTTACCTCTCTAACTGTAGGAAAACTGATGGAGTCATTGGTCAAAGAAGATCTCATGGACTGCTTGGAGAGCAACAGTCTCCAGGATAATAAGCAGCACAGATTTGCAGCAGGGAGGTCTTGTGAGACTGGTCTGATAGTTTTCTTTGCCTGGCTGATGAGGTAATTGGATAGGTGCCATGCTGTG
Organism: Neoceratodus forsteri; assembly: GCA_016271365.2. Lineage (NCBI taxonomy): Eukaryota > Metazoa > Chordata > Ceratodontiformes > Ceratodontidae > Neoceratodus > Neoceratodus forsteri. The sequence continues at coordinate 1,109,376,181 of CM057449.1, read as the reverse complement.
GATTTGCTGTACTTCAATTTCAGCAAGGTTTTCTACTTGATACTCCACAGACCCTTGCTGAAGAAGATGGAGCTCTAGCTCTAGGTGCAGCTAAGACCATAGTAAACTGGATAGGTGACTAACTAAAGGGAGGCAGCAGGTAGTGATCATCAGAGTTAAATCAGAAGAGAGACTGGTCACAAGTGGGGTTCCACAGGGATCTGTCCTGGGTTCAGTCCTTTCAACATGTTCATCAGTGACAATGGTGGGATCAAGGGCATGCTGTGTCTCTGCAGATGACACTAAGCTCTGTGGGAGGGTAGATAGTGATGAAGAATAAAGGAAATGCAGACAGACTTGGAAAAGCTGGAGGGGTCGTCAAGGGTTTGGCAGTTGAAATTCAATGCCAAAAAGTACAAGGCGATCCGCCCAGGGAACAAGCACTCCAAAAACGGAGTACTGAATGGGAGGGATGAGACTCAGTACCACAGCTGAGGAATGAGATTTTGGAGTTACCATCAATGGCTCCCTAAAGCAATCAAGTCAGAGCGACAAGGTTTATAGGAAGGCAAATAGGATACTTGTATGTATCGGGAAGGGTACTGATAGCAGAAAAGGGGAGTTAATACGTCCCCTGTACATATCCTTGGTGAGGTCACATCTGGTGTACTACGTTCAGTTCTGGGGTCCTCTCCTCATCAAGGATAGGAATAGGCTCAAGACTGTGCTGTGCAGGGTAAAAAAAAATGATTCACAGCCAACAGAGCATGTCCTATGAGGAGTGCTTTACGGCATTGAAGATGTACTCGCTGAAGACCAGAAGGAAGAGAAGAGATATGATAGAGACCTTCAAATTTCTAAAAGGAATTAATAGGGGAACTATTTTTTTTTTTACTTTCTTACATTCATTTTTAAATGAGCATGCAGAAAGCATTACAGTCATTGGAGCAAGGTTACATTGGCTCCTGCATTCAGTGCACTGCAGACATGTCAGCATCAGTATACTTATTTCCACTGACATATGATACAGCATACGGGGTATTGTCCGGAATAAAACAGAATCACACTCTACCATTAAACATTTGAGATAGCCAGCTGCATTAAACCTGTGGGGGAAATACCAAATTAGGTAGTTTACTTAAGGTAGTCATTTCCCATGGCCCACTAGCCACTGTCACCACTTAATTGTATAGCTATGTTAAAGGGATTATACATCCTCCCACTGCTACCACAACTCCACAAGACAAAACACCTGCAAAACAGTTCTAATTGAACTTGTACAATCCAAACTGTTAAAATCACCAACTCTCCATGGATCGTTTTTCAACTGCTCACTCCCTTAGCTAGGGTAACCTACAGTCCCCAAATGGGCTCACTTGACCCCTTATATATTATGTTAATTGACATTACTAACACCTTTAATATATTGAATTTCACTTTCTAGTGGTGCCTAATGGGTTAAACGCCTCATGGCAGACACCATTTACAATCTTAACTGTAACATCAGAACACTATGTGATCGTAATTATAAGAACAGAGTCAGCTTGAGACAGGAAACATGTAGTTCAAATGTTTGTTCTTGTCTTCCTTGGAGAGAATAACTTTAAGGATAGTTCTGTTAAATAGTCAAAGAAACACTTTATTTAGGTTTCCTAGTCTCAATGCTGAGCAACCTCCTGGTCAGAGTGGGAAAGAGAAGAAAAACAAAAAATATTGAAATACCCACAGCACATTAATCCCCTTCATCATCTGATTCTTCTGGTAATCCTTGAGTTTCAGGTGGTCATCAGCTTCTTTAGCAATTTTGGTCACAGAGTCTATTTTAATGTCTTGTGTCCCAAGCCATTCCAGGAGCTGCTCTAGGTTATGGTCCATTTCTCTCATGGCACTTAGGGCAGTGCCCCATGGTGGAGAGTCTTTCATGACACTTGGGCTTTCTGTTTGCTCTGGCATGCCTTTTGGAGTTTGTGTTGACTGTGGTGCCAATTTTTGGCCATCTCCTCCAGCCGTTCCCTTCTGTCTACCTATGGTAAAAGTGGTATCTCTTGAATCCTCTGCTCAAAAGTTGTCAAGTTGTATACTTCAATTTGTATTTTAATCACAAAAAAATAGCTTTGTACAAGTTTTAGCAGCACGAGTTGCAAAGCTGCTGAAAGATACTTCATGCCTCAAACGTGGTTCTGTAGCGCTCCCAAATGGGGGAACTATTTAACTTTAATGCCAGCTCACAGTCACATGGTCATGAGTGAAAGAAAATAGGAGGGAGACTCAGGAGGGACCTGAGGAAATATTTTACAGAAAGGGTGGTGGAGCCGTGGAACAGGCTGCCATCGAGGTGGAAGGTGCAAAAGGTTAGTGATTTTAAGCATGGCTGGGACAGAATGAAGGGTATAGTGGTTGCTCAGGGCATCAGAATCGGGGTGGAGAATGCAGGTAGGGTGGGGAGGGCTAGGATCCTGAAGGAATAGTAGTCCACTGGGCTAAATAGGGAACTCAGGCAGACTGGAAGGACTTTTGGTCTTTTTCTGCCATCTTTGTCTATGTTTCTATGGTAGCTCTGTCTGTTTTTGATTCTATAGAGCTCATATTCAAGACAAATTGCAGCCTTAATACCAGACCTTATAGTACAGCTATGCAGAAACTAAGTAATATGCACTAGAATTTTGTTAGCAGTGTGTTTATACATGAAATAAATAATATGGACCTTACACCTATTCTCCAGAGAGATTCATGCCAGTCCATTAAGGAGATCACAGTAGTAATAGTTTTATTTGGTCTACACAATATCACCATAATCTAGTAGTGGGAGTAACAAGAGTAACATACCTTCCACCAGCTTTTCTGTCCCTCAGCAGATATACTAAGCTTTTTTTATTGTACAGGAATCCTATTTGGGGCCTGTCTTTATCAGTATCTGGTTTATATGAAACTTCCATTTCAACTGGGAGCCCATCTAGGCTCCAAGATATTTATACTGGGTCACATTTTTTAGAGGTTTGTTGTCACATGTAGTTTTTATCTTCAGTGATGACTGCTTTGACTTTAAAATGTGGGTGGTACCAAACATCATGATATAAGTTTTAGCTGAGTTTATAACCTGTTTGTCAGTTCTCAGAAATAATTGGATTTGATTGAACCCTTACTGCAGGGATCAATCAATCAATCTTTATATTACCAGGTGAAACACAGTTGAGAAGGACCCATTTACAAGGTGGACCTGGGTTAGGTGCACATTAAATAAAAGTGATACAACAGTTGGGTTCAGTAAAAATTACAGAACATATGTACAACATAAGTTTGCAGAGAATAGCCAATAATATTTATACGTCTAAAGATGCATCGTCCTGTTTACAGTTATACATAATATACACAACATCTATACAATATTAACAGTAGAATCTTGGAAAGAAGAATGAAGTGTTAGAAGGCAAAAGTATAGAGGAAATGAAGTGGTAGAGACAGGTCAACCAAAGGTAGAAGACGCCAAGCATGCTTGCACTAGGTCAGCAGAGCATCAGGCAAAGCAAGTACAGGACTCCTTGAAGGAACGTGAGAATAACGTTTAAATGTAAACAATTTGACAAGGTTCACTAATCTCAAAATTTTTGGGAGGTTATTTCATAAGGCAGGAAGGGCATGACTGGCTGAACTACAAAACGCTGTTCTAACTCTGGGGCTGACAAGTGTAATATAGAGAGAAGCTTTCTCAATGAGTAGCTACCAACAGAGCAAAGCAGGCAAGTAATCTGAGACATACTGGGAAACTTATTGGTGATTGTTCTGTACATCCAGATGGCTGTGCATTATTTTGTCACCTGGGATGAAGGTAAGGACAGTGTATCCTCCTCAGTCACAGATGACTGTATCATTTACATACAGTACATGTGCAAGAATAGCCTGTGTATGCCTCTGTCCAGGTTAATGAATAAGGAGAAGAATAGTGGCACCACTACTGAGCCTTGGGTTATGCCCCTCCCTACATTTAACATGTTGGAATTTACTTTCTTTACTGCTTCTAGTTTTCCTTTTGAGTTAGGTATTGTTCCACACATTTTTTCAAGGTGGGGTTAAAGTCAAAATTATCAAGTTACTGTATCAGTAGCCCATAGGCCACATTCTAAATGACCTTGGAGAGATCAATGTGTATTGTGCTGTCATATAACTTTTTATCTGCTGCCATTTGTTCCTAATTTCCAATGCATATTTAGCTGCAGTGGACATTTTGATGGGTTTGATGGATAAACATCAACAGGAGGGGTCCATCTGAAGAAAAGCTCATCATTTTTAGTGTTTTTAGGCTGTGAATAATTTGTAAGCTTTGTTTACCACACAGGAACCAGGAAGTTGACCATCTTAGCGGACCAAATGACAATGTGGGTGGGACAAAGAACTGGCTGAGCGAATTGAGCTGAAGGAGGAAGTCAAGAGCTAATTATATATTGCAAGGCCTAGAGGTTTGGTGGGTGGGTGCCAATAGGAGGGGTCCATCTGAGGCAAAATACATTAGTTTTAGTGCTTTTGGACTGGGTGTGAATAATTTTTGAAGCTTTGCATGTCCTATACAGAAAACAGGAAGCTAGCCATCTTAGCTTGGCTGAGGAACAGTGTGGGTGGGACAAAGAGCTGGATCAGCTGATTGGGCTGGACGAGGAAGCCAGAAGCTAAATATAAATCCTTCTGCATTGAGCATGTCTCATCAAACTCATGAGTGGAGCATCACAGAAGTTGGACATCTACCTAGAGATGTCTGCAGGACATCTGCAGTCTACAGGACACTCTGCAGGGAACACCAGATCAAGGTAAGGAGTAACACATTACTGGTTACTAGTAATGGTGACTCAGGAAGAGTACAGGTTGTAGCCAAACTACAAGTGGGTAAGGGAGTAGGAGACTCTGAATAAGGTAGATACAAGTAGGAGGGTTAGAAAATGGAAACAAGAGGCACATTCTCAAGAGTAGGATAACAAACTAGTTTCAGGGAAGCAAAGGGAGTGGCAAGACAGCAACACAAGTAGACAGGAGGCAATAAGGTTCAGAGAAGTTTGAATAGACATTAAACAATGGAAGGAAAGATCATGTGAGTGGTGCAATGCAATGGTTGTGGGGCACAGTCTTTTGGGACACCTTCTGGAGACTGAGGTGCTGCCCCAATTTTACTCACCTCTCTGTGTTGTGGACAGAAGTTCCTGGACTCATGGCCAAATTGGCAAGGATACAGAGGACCTTCTGCCCCATCCCAGGGCCACAAAGTTGGCTGCTACTCCCCTAGAGGATGCCTAGGCAGAGGTAGAGCAGATGGATCATAGTGATCTCCAGGAGCCTGGGGTGGCAGAAAGGGTGCCCACTCCTCTGCCTATACCACTTTAGAATTGCTTTGCCATACTGACAAGATGGGGCAACTGAAAGGAGGCACCCATAACAGTGGGAAGGGAGGAGGGGAGTCCTCACAAGTAGAGGTCCCGGTAAGGGAGGAACAGGGCCCCAGAGTAAGAGGATACAGCTGCTGGTGGAGAACTCTATTGTCAGGGGATAAATTTAGGAGTGGGGTTGAGAAGAATAGGGAGTTGGAGTGCCTAAGCAATGCTTTAGCTAGGTGGGACAGAGAGTATATCCAGAGGATCACTAGGACAGCAGGAGCTGGGAGGAAGCTAGATGGCACTGTCCATCTGGGGACAAATAACCAGGCAATGCATAATGTAAGGGTAGTGCAGGAATACCACTTCTCTCAGTGTAGTTTAACCCCTGCAAGGTATATATTTTTTTTAAATCAAGGATGGAAATGAGAAAGGAAAATGTGGACTCACCGGGATTTGAACCTCGGACCTCTGGTATGCTGTCTCAGCATCTAACCATTAAGCTACAGGCACACTGGTTTAAGTGTCCAAGGAACTTCCTTCTTCACAGCACCACACATTCCTTTTTCTAGTGTTGCGCAATACTGCAACCAGGGACCAATTTAGAAATACCACTTCTCTCAGTGCAGTTTAACCCCTGCAAGATATATATTTAGGTAGTATATTTAGAGGTAGTGCAGGGTAACTTCAGGGAGTTAGGAATGGGCCTTAAGTAGATGGTACATGCAGTGGCTTTTTCAAATGTGTTATCTGTGTGCAGCCTGGGAGATGCAAGGGTACGCCACACCAGGACATTTAATGGCTTGTTGAAGCCATGGTGCATAGAGGAGGGCTTGGACTACATCTGGGACTGGGGCCAACCTGAGAAAAAATGGGCCTCTACAGAAGACAGGCTAACCTGTATACCCTTGAGCAAAGGAGGGAGAGAGGTGATATGATCGAAACATTCAAACATGTGATCAGACCATGACAGATAGCCAGATTACATACAAAATTTGTGATTAAAACTCTTATCCGATCTTAGATCAGAGTTCTGAGTGGATTTCAATTTCCTGACTATCCATCAATTTGTGGTCAGATCGGATTTGTTGCAATCTAAGCACCACTATTCCTCATTATTTTCACCCAATCTGCTTTTCTCAGTTTTGAGTTAGCCTTGATTTCACAGATTAGTTTATTTGCAGTCTCAAATTTGACTTTGTTTTCCTCCTTGTTAGTCTCAGTCTGATCCCCTGTAGACCCCAAGCATCTTCTTACTCTGAACTGCCACCCTTACCTGGTCCTCTCACCAGATGGGTCTCCTGTGCTCTTTCCTTTTAGCATATTTTATACATCCCAGTGTGACATCAAGTAAAGCATTCTTAATTTCTGCCCACTTATTCTCCACTCCTCTTCACCCTTAATGTTCTTTTAGCCTATCCTTGAGTACATCCATGGTCCTGACAATGTCCACAGATCTAATGTTAGGACTATGACACTTGATTTTATCCACTGCACTGGTAGAATAATGTTACAGTGCTATAGATACTCTGACCTACTGCATCCTCTACCTTCATGTTAGTTTTAATGACACTACAATGTCCAGAATTGCATTTCTTCTAGTAGCCTGCCTCACTGATTAGCTCAGAAAGCATTCCTGTGGTGTCTCTTCAACCTTCTGGTTTCTCTCACTCTTGGTTGCAAGAGTAGCCCAATCTACATCTTAGAGATTGAAATCCTCCATGGAGCAAGGCTCTGTCCAGATTCAATGCCTTCATTATTTCTTCCTCTAGCAGCTGACCAACCTCCAGTAATTGGTTGAGCACATTTGGTAGACTGCACTCACCTTACTCAGCTTTTGCTCCTGGGATGAAACTTGACCCCCTCCCCATAATATTAGTACACTGCAGTGTATGTTTTGTCTTCTTAACATTTCTAGTATGCTATTCCTATCATTTTCTGACTTTTTCCTGTTTTCTTTCACCTGCCTCCCCTGCCATCTACCCTCCATACCTCCCCTCTCCCACCCTCTCATTCTCTTGCATTATCTCATGCTCCCTGGCATCATGTCATCTTCTTGGCTTCATACTGAAACCCTCAAGTCCCTCCTACCCTCCTTCCTCCCTAACTCCTATGTCTTCCTTCTCTCTCCTCCTTCCTTTTCCATAAGCATCACATAGGTTCTCTTTAGTGTATCATCTCCTTGCTACTTTTGGTTGCAGGAGATACAAAGCTCAGTGCTGGCCCTTCCATATATCTCCTCTCAGCAAAGTTTTGAGAGTGGCCATGTCAACATCCACAACTTTCTCCCTAAGATTGTCCTGTTGCAACCATTTATGGTTATCCTTAAACCTGATGTGTTGGCAATCTTGGAATCTTGGCTCTCCTCCAAGATCCCTGATTCCTGAGTTGCCATCCTCAGTTTTGGCATTATTTGTCAGGATGAAGCAAAGAGAGGAGGTGGTGTAGCCATCTACCTCTACTCAAACATTCATTGTGAGCCTGTGTCCTCTATCTCACTAGCCTCTACATATAAGCTGCTTCTTCTCAAACTGTCCTTTCCTTTCTCTGCATTCATATCTATTGCTAGTGTCTACTGGTGCTTTAGCATGTCCCTACCTTCAGTAATTGAAATGCTTACCTCCATCTCCTCTCAGTCCTCCTCTGGTGACTTACTTATACTAGGTGATTTCAATTTAAATTGACTCTTCCCTCTCTTTCTAAATTTTTCTTAACATAAAGTCCCTATTTCTAACTCAGCTAATTTCTGTCCCTGCTCCCTTTAGTTTCAAATCTTTAATGACTGCCTCTTGGACTGTATCCTTTCCTCCCATCCTCATCCTAGTGTGGATGCTAGCACCTTCCTGATCCCCCAGTTGTCATTGCATGGTCTACTGTGTGCACAAGAGTCATCATCCTAAAGTTCCCCCGCGATAAATCCAGATCCAGCCATTCTGTTCACTGAACTTGTCCTACCTTCATGATGACTTGGTAGCCACAGACTGGTACCCTATTTCTATAGCTGGCAACATGGACAATGCCCTCAAATTCTTCATCTCTAAATTTATGTCTATCACTGCCACTAGGCGCACATGCAGATGGCAGCCTGAAGACGTAGCCCCTGCCTATGAGGGCATTTCCTAAATAATCCATTTGAAAATATCAAACTGAGCTAAATAATCTTGACCAGAGTTGTGTAGAACAGCATCAGGAACTCAGAGGTGCAACAATAATACTAACTCTGTGGATATCCAAGGTACTGAAGATCAACTCACCCGGAGTAGAAGGGACCTGTGATCTGAACATGGACCAGCCCCCACCTCCAGTAACTTGGGACCCTGCAGAGGTGGAATGAATGTTTGGCCAGCTCCTTACTCAAATGGCCCAGGTAATGATGGCCATGAACCACTCAGTACAGGTCCTCCAAGACATGGAAGCCTGGCTCTTCCAAAATGAGAGCCAAATCACTGCAACTGAGGACCGCCTGCACAACCATGCTGCCACCCTCCGAGACTATCAGGCCACTCTAAACAGATTGCAGCAAAAAATCGATAATCTTGAGAACGGGAGATGAAACAACCTCCGTTCTTGGTGTTTCCAGAGAGGGTCGAAGGACGCTGCACTGAGACTTTTCTGCAGGCAGCATTGACCAAGATCATGAATCTCGAGCCTGGGCATGTGATGCAAGTGGAAAGGGCTCACCGCACCTCGCCCTAATGCCTCAGGGACCAATAGGCTAAGACCAATCATTGCCCAGTTCCTGGACTACCAGGACAAAAATGATTACTGCAAAGTCCAGGGAACTGTGCAACCTAATATGGCGATCTCATAAAATTAACATTTGTCCTGACTATTCCAAGGACCTCTCTGATCATTTATAAGCCTACATGGAGGCACGCCAGTTTATGCACCATGTAGGCCTGACTTTCTCCTTGCAATACCCGGCTACAATGCAGGTTGAGCATAATGGGATAGCACACCCTTTGCATATCCCAAGCATTAATGGATTTCCTCTCAAGGAATTGGCTGGAGGAAACACAGCTCTATGCACCACAGTACTGCCCTCCAAGCAACTCAAAAATCAAATGAGCTGGAGCAGGCTTCAGCACCCAGAGACACATGGGAGACCCTGGCCAGAAACAACCGTAAGTGTCAGTCTGGTAGACACCATGGAAAGAGAGACCATCCATTGGAGAGGCCCACAGAGCCAGTCCTGCTCTACAGTTAATGGACACAATGGCACCAGCAGGCCTGGAAGATTTCACTATGCAGAACTGCTACAGCCTTTGAGGCCCACCACACCACAGCCCATGCTGTAGAACAACAATGGCCAGCCCATCCGACACAGCCATCCCAGCCCCAACCAGGAACCTCCAGCTAGATCCTGGGCCGGCTGAGTAGCCTCACCCAGCAATGCGCAGCTTGCCCGACAAGACCAATACTAACACCCAAGATGTCACCAGGCAAGAAGAAAGGAGACTCAAGAGCAGCGGCCTGTCACACCCAACCAAAGAACCTCTCCACATCCAGACCCTCCTTCCCCGGACACTCAGATAAGTAAATCAGAGTTTATTTCTCCTTTTGACAATGGTTAAAATGCTTTCAGTAGTGCTGTGTTGGTACTACGGGAGGGGGAGTATGGGGTTTTCTCCTGGCTTATAAACTGGCAAATTGGCCTGAACATTTAACTTCCCCAGAAAGGACAACGTGCTAATAGATTGCCAGGCTTCTTCCCTCTGGTTTCCCACTGTATCAATCAGCCTTTCTGGAGGGACCTAGTGAGGCAGTGTGGGAGTGCCTAAAGCAGCACTGCTGATCGCCCCTTTCTCAGTTTGCACGGTGGGCCTTGGCCCCTTTTCCACCAGTAATCAGAGAGACCACACAGGAATCATTGACTCCTCTGCGATGGGCTCCTCTGCTCTTCTCAGATCCCCATACCCCCTCTGCCCACCTGTCACCTTGCTCACCTGCATCTACCATGGGACTGCTGACATAGCTGGGTGAGCAACACCCCAAGATGTGCAGGTTTCCTATGCTACCACTTAGTGCAGTGCGGCCCAAACAGAGCTCCGAGAAAGCTAGATGTCCTTCCATGCAGTGGCAGGTTGCTGCAGAACCCCCCACATATGGTGCTACTCCAGTCAATATCGATGGGCAACAATATTCTGGGCACCCATCTTGCAGCAGCTGGGTGGTCAAGGATGCATATGGGAGCTAACCTCCACTACCCCACACTTTGAAGATATGACCCTGAATAATGGGGTCCTCGCAACCCATCAAAATGAATGTAACACAAAACATGGCCCTCTCATTTTAGGCGGTGCATAACTACCATCTACCCCCAAGAAGGTCCCCCCACTTTCTGCACTCTGGGAACAGAGGTAGGCCCTCAGCAGACAGCTGCGGCCTTTTGAATGCCCCTGTCTCCCAAAGGGAAACACCATATGGCAATTGTATATGAGTTATATTTTGTGAAATGTTTGTTATCTTTTCTGCTAGACCAATGTAGATGTGAAAGCATAGAAGCTTATGAGACTGTTCAATGCCTGGCAAAGTTTTCCTCTCAGGTTGCCTGTTGCAGATACCAGCTCCATGCCCTGCCTCACACCAAGCATTTTGGCCTGCCAGGGTCCCAGGGTCTAGCACCTCAATCTCTACTTATTGCTTCCATATTCATAACTCACTTGCTTCCTTCCTAGACCCTAATGGGTGATATAAATGCTTATACTTGGAATGTGCAGGGGTTAAACACCCCATAAAGCGGAGACAGGTGCTTACGCACCTGAAGAGATTGAGGGTGCACCTGGCATTCCTGCAGGAAACAAAACTAAATAGAGAAGATCATGAGAGGCTAACAAAGGACTGGGTGGGGCAGGTGTATGCCTCGGCCCCCACAAAAAAAGAGCAGTGGCAATACTTATCCACAAAAATTGCAATGGGTGATTAATACAGTGGAAAAGGATGAGAATGGTAGATAGGTTCTGGCACAGGTAGACACCAAGATGGACTGCTACTGGGGAACTATTATGGACCAAATGAAGACACTCCAGGTCTCTTTCACTCCCTGGCACAGAAGATAAACGAGTTGTAAGTGAACAACATCCCTGTGCTGATAGGAGAAGATTTTAATTTAACCTTAGACCTATTTGTCGATAGGAGCCCCTCTAATGTGGAACCCCATGCCAGGAGTGCAGCGGCCTGCTGCTCCTCCTAGAGGAACTGGCTCTTACAGATATATGGTGGGCTTTCCACCCATGAGACCGGGACTACACCTTTCATTCCCGGTCCAAAATCCTATAGCCACATTGACTTCTGGTGTGATGTCACCCGGCATCAAAAAGGCATCCTTAGCCACCACCACACATCCCATTATCATATCTGATCACGCTCCAGTCCAGCTCACTTTTGCACTTGGCCCCTGATATACCACTCCCTCATGGTGACTGGACACCCTTCTGCTGAGGGATCCAGACTTCACACCTGGCTGCAAATGAAGCTAATATTTTCTTTAAGGAAAACCCCATGGCTGATACTTCTGCAGGTAATACCTGGGAGGCCTTTAAGTTCACTCTCAGAGGTGCAATAGTGGGGTATGCACACACTAAATGGAAGAATAGGGAACAGCAGCTTTTGGATTTGGAAAAGCTTTGACAGAGGCATAAGACCTTTTCAAGACTTCCTCCATCCCCAGCACAAATCCCATTTAGATCTCAAAGTGGTAGGCCTTCACCTGCAGATAAAGCGAAATGGTTGCCAGGAAGCGGAGATCTCAATTGTTTGGCTCAAGCACAAATGTTGGGAGGCCGGGAAAAAAGGGGCAAGATTCCTAGCATATCGCCTAAGGAAACAGCAGGCGGATAGACATATTGCCGAAGCTAGCTGATGGCACAAGACAGATCCACCTCGCCAGAAAAAGTAAACAAAATAATGGTGGATTTCTATGCTACATTATATACATCCTCTATGGCCCCTAACCTGGTGGGGCAGGCCTTTTCCTACAAAATTAAATCTCCCTAGCAATCCCCTGCAATCTGCAGCCCTAGATGCCCTATAACACCAGATGAGGTAGCCTCTACCCTGTAGTCATTAAAATCTGGCAAGACCCTGGTGGGAGAGCTTCCTGCTTGAGATCTGGCAGCTCCTACATCATACAGTCTCTCAGTTCTATGCCAAGTCTACACTGAAGCCCTGGGGCATGGCTTCCTCCAGATCTCTTTCTGAGAAGCGGCATCACGCTGTTCCCAGGAAAGGGCAAAGACCCCTAAAAGCCTCTAGTTACAGGCCGATCTCCTTGATGAATGCCGACAGCAAAATCCTGGCTAAACTGCTGGCCTCCAGACTTAACCCACTGCTCTCTCAGCTCATTCACCCCTCTCAAGTCAGGCTTGTTAAAGGCTGGTACAGTATGGGCCACTTCCGCTCCTTCTTAATTTGATGTACACTACCAAAGCCCTTTCCACACTGGCGGCGGCGGTGGCCTTCAATTTTGAAAAAGCATTTGACTCCTTTAAAGCTACACTTGGTCCTGCAGACCATGGGTTTCAACTTAGGTTTCAGGCCTGGATAGATGCCATGTACCATCTTCCCACAGCAAAAGTACTGTAAAGTGCCTGGCTGTCTCCCCGCCCACCTGCCTTTAGGAAGAGGGACCAGCCAAGGCTGCCCGCTTTCCTCTTGCACTTTGTGCTGGCTGTGAGCCTTTGCCATCAGGCAAGCACCAGGGGTTGTGGGAGTGAAAATTGTGGATGTAGAGCATACTATCGTCATGTATGTGGACGATCTCCTCCTGCACCTTGTGGACATCAAAAGATCAATCCCCACACTTCTGGACATAATGTCAGACTTTGTGCAGTTCTCCGGACTTTGGCTGAACCAGACCAAGACAGAGGTGCTTTCCTAAATGACCACTGCAATCCCCAGATGGCCACAGCCCACAAACTTTGGTGGGAGCTGGATGGCATCACCTGTTTGGGATCCTATTCACTCCACACCTTTCCAAAATCTGGGAGGCTAATCTGAAGCCCCTATAGCCAGTATTCTACTGGAGCTAGAGAGATGGATCCCACTGGCTCACCCTGGCAGGAAAAATAGCAGCCATCAAAATGATCACCACCCCAAGCTTCTATATATAATTTCACATCTCCCCATATCTCCCCACCCCATATGTCTTAGCAGGATAGACAACCTCTTGGGACATTTCATCTGGGAAGGAAACAACCATGATATGGTAGGAATAAACTAAGGGCCCATTGATCCACAGGAGGGTGGAGCTTGCCATGGCTTGAGGGATATAAGTGGGTTTTCCAGACATCACAAACACCAAAGTGGTTTGCTGCACCAGATGAAGACGCGCACAGTGCCTGGGCATGGCACTTAAATCACACCCACAATTAGCCCCTCCATAGAATACTGGTCCAAAATTTACAAAAACTGAAGGCAGACCCCATCTCTTTAGACCACACACTGCCTGGGGCAATTGGATATCAGGATAGACTGAGGTCCCATAGCATGGTCAGAGTGGGCCAACACCAGCATAAAGCACCTGACAGATCTGTATATGCCAGGCGCTACACAGTGGACTCTTTTCAGGGCCTCTGTGGGCAGTTTGGAATCCCGTCCACTGACCACTGGAAATACCTCCAAATTACAGTACCACGATGCAGTATGTCAGACATTGAGCTAAGGAACCACAGACTGAGTCACCCTTACGACAATGGCTCTTCCTCCCAAAAGGCCGCTCTAGTGCGATATACGTGCACTTAGAACCCAGGTCGCCTCCCAATCCCAGGTCATCAAAGCCAAATGGGAAGTAGTGCTTGGCATCCAATACCAGAAAAGAACTGGGCAGTAGGCTGGAGACTGCACATAAGGCCTACCCAGACCAATGAAGCATGCTAATTCAGAATAAAATCATGCAGTCCTGGTACAGTACTCCAGCTATCTTACACAAAGCTAAATTGCTGATGCACGACAGATGTTGGAGGTGCCAATCCCAGAAAGGGACCTGCTACACATACTTTGGGTATGCCTGCAGATCCAGCCTCTTTGGCAGCACATCTGCTCCTGGGAACCCAGATTCTACATAAGCCCTTTCCTTAATGCCGAAGTCCACCTACTGGGCCTACATGGTGATTCAACACCTTACACCCGCAAGGAGCAGATCTGGATTGCCATTCTCAGCATGCTTGCAAAGCATTTGATCTTCTGTAACTGGAGGATGGCATACATCCCTACTGCTCAAGAGGTGAATGCCCTTGCCCAACAAATCATTCTGGTGAGCATGTCCCATGTGATTGCTAACACACTGCCGCAGTATAACGAATTCTGGGCCCCTTTCCTACTGCTGCTGAAACCTAGAGAAGGGATTGGATGCTACTCACAGCTTCCCTTCCAGATACCCCCAGAGCCCTCCCCCAACAGTGCATCCCAGCAGTTTCTGGCCATCAGGTCTCACTTAAGCACAGCAAAGCAGCACCCAGTTGCAAGAGGTACATTAGCTTCAACTTACATTTCAGGATTTTATAGCAAACTCAGTGTTTATCCTAGATACTCTGTGTGTTTTGTTTTGTGTCTTACACAGGACCCCTTTGGAACCTGTTTAATAGTTTTAGCATTCTGGGAAGCACCCAGAAATCACCTCTCAGAGTTGATCTCCAGTCCACTCCAGGTATGAAAATTACAGTATCCTTTTGTGTCATTTATCTTGCCTTACACTGCTACACTAGGTTTTCAAGGATCCTCCTATCCCCTCATGTAACAAGGCAGATGTTGGAAGCCTGAGGGGTTTAGAGTTTTGCCTCCCAGAAATGTAAGACTGTTTTTACTGCTTGACATCAGTGTTCCAGTTTAAAGTGGTGCTGATTGCCTCCAGCACAGCACACATATGCCTGTAATGCAATTTTCCTGAGACTCATCTTATTTGGAAAATAAACAATTTTAACAACAAAATAAATGTACGTCTGTCTGGGATCAGCATGCCTCGCCCCTCCCCACCAGAAGAACCAGCGGCAATGTTTCTCATCTCTCGGATCTCAACTGAGTTATTGCCTTTTACCATGCATGTGATGGTGCCTG
Source organism: Neoceratodus forsteri (assembly GCA_016271365.2). Classification (NCBI taxonomy): domain Eukaryota; kingdom Metazoa; phylum Chordata; order Ceratodontiformes; family Ceratodontidae; genus Neoceratodus; species Neoceratodus forsteri. Next base: position 1,109,360,795 of record CM057449.1, on the reverse strand, counting down.
GAGGACCTACAAATCCTCTGGCTCCACTTCTGACCTTACTAATTACCAGACCCTTTGTAATGCCTGTACTAAAGCTACTACTAAGGTTGTGAAGTCTGAACACTTTGCCTGCACTCCAAAACAACCTTAATCACCCCTCAAGTTCTGGAAGATAATTCATGCACTTTTCTCCCCTCTGACTCAGTCCCTCTCCTTTTTCTCAAAATGGGTGATACTCCTATCTCTGAATTTGCTGCAGTCACCTCATCTTTCAATTCCTTTTTCACCTCCTTTGCAAGTTCTCTCCTCTATTCCTCCTCCTCCTCTCCCTCTATCTCTCTTTTCTATTCCTCTCACTCTTCTCCTCTACCTGTCCTAATGCCCCCTTTCCTTTCCTTTTTTCACCCATTACCCTGCTGTAGCTCTCAAGGCCCTCTTGACTGTAAATGCTCACTAAGGTGGCAGCCCTGATGGTCTTGATCCTAGACTCCTATTTCTGTCTGCTCATGCCATTGCTCTCCCCATTGCCTACCTACTCAATCTCTCTTTCTCCTTATCCTGTGTTCCTAACTCTTGAAGTCCGCTATTATCATTTCCCTTCCCAAAGGGGAAGACATATTTCCCCTAGTAATTTCTGTCCTATCTCTCTTCTTCCTACTGGTTAAACTCCAGGAGCGTCTTGTTCTCTCCCAACTCTCCCCTATCTTGACTTCATCTCTCCTTCTCTCTCTTTTCCAGCTCCGGCTCTAGAAAGTCACACCCACTTCCACCTATCTCCTCCAGCTCTGTTTTATTGTCCTCTCTGGCATGGATCAGGGCCTTGTCACCCCACCATTTATGTCAACTTAGCCAAAGCATTCAACACGATAACCCACCCCATTCTCCTGGACAAGCTTAAGGTAGCTGGATTCTCAACTTTCTCAGTTGAGTGGTTCCCTCTACCTTGAGGCAGGTCACAAGCTGTTTGTATTGGAGACTCCCCCACACACACACTCCCTAGTAGTTCAGGCATCCCCAAGTGCCTGTCTTTGGACCAGTTCTTTTCTCCATTTTTCTAAATGACCACCTCCCCAATTCCTGCTCTCTGTGTTCATTCATATGTGTGCAAATGATACAGTACTCTTTTCCTCTGGTCCTCTGCCCTATCTCATGAACCAGCTCCACTGGACTTTAACAACATCCAGCTCTGGTTCCAGAAAATCAGTTATCCCTCAAGTATGTAAGAAACAGTCTCTCTGTGTTTTGGCACCAGCATGCTTACAGTCTCTCCCCTTCCTCCTTTATCCCCTTGATGGTCAACTATTGAAGATGTCTCCTCCTTCAAGTAACTCAGGATCTGTCTGGATCACCACCTTGATTTTTCTGTTTGTGTAGATGCTGTCCACAAGAAGATCCACCCAAGCTTGGAGCACTATACAGAAATAAGAGAAGCATTCTGTTTCCTGCACACAAAGAAATCCTCATTAAGATGACTCTCCCCATTTTGACTATGGAGACATTGTTTATAGTCTACCCCAAAGTCCACTTTAGCAGGACTGGACTCTTTCTTTCACTACTTCTTTGCTTTTCCTTTGAGAAACCCCTGCATACACATCCTTGCACTCTGTACTCTGCCTTCTCCTCCCTTCTCTTAATGCTAGGCACCTTACCCACTGTGCTTCCCTTATCTCCAAATATTATTTTGTCTCTTTCCCTCTTTCCTTCTTCTTCTCTCCTCCTTCTTCCTTTTACTGCCTTTTGCAATGCTTGCTGTTGCTCTCTTCCTCTCCTCGAGTGAAATATATTGCTTGCAAGCTGCCTTCTCATTCTGCTTCCCTAAACTATGGAGCCTCTTTCATTTACTCTGCTCCTTCCTTTCCTGCTCTGAAATCTCTGCTCTGTGAGTTTTCTATTCACTTCTGCAGTTGCTTCTGATATTGGGGTGGATTCCTTTTCACTTGCCTTCCACCCTACACTGACACCAGCACTGTCCCTCCCTTAGTATCAATCATTTCTTCCTGTTCATTATTTTTGGGGTTGCTTACTATTTAATGTATTTTTGCCCATTCCACAATTAACTGTTTGAAATGTACTATTTGGCAAATTATTCTTTCAGTGTTCTTAATTGTTTATTTTAATTTATTATTTCCATGTTATTATATTATTTTATACATTATATTTTGTACATGTTCTCTTCTGCTCTTTCCTCACCCCCTCCCAGAATGCATCTGAAATGGCTGATACCAGTTCAGTATGACTTTCCTGGTAAAACTTTTGAATCAATCAATAAATGCATACCTACATACATACATACATACCTACATACATGCATATACATATATACATACATACCTACATACCTACATGCATACAGTACATACAGACATACATACACACATACAGTACATACATACCTACATACCTACATACATACTTACATACCTACATACAGTAATACATATATATATATATGCATACAGTACATAATACCTACATACATACATACCTACATACATACATACATACATACCTACATACATACATACTCTCATACATATAATATATGCATACAGTACACACATACATACATGCATACAGTACATACATACATACCTATATACATACCTACATACCTACATACATACATGTATACATATATACTGTACATACATGCATACCTACATACATACATACATACCTACCTACACACATACATACCTACATACATACATACCTACATACATGCATACATCAATAAATAAATAAAGTTGTATATAGACCACTTCCAACTTCAGGCTTTTACACCCTTCTTCTCTCACTTGAAGCACTATAGATTCTGCTTCCTCTCCTTCTATTATGGTCTTGTCCTAAACCACCCTGCTTGACTCCCTGACATACACAGTCATCTACCCTCTACCATTTCCTCTCACCCTTCTGAACAGGGCATAACCTGCAATGTGAGGTCCCCGCTGTTATTCTGCATTGCTCATTTTCCATAATGGCAACTATAGCCAACTCCTGTCCCACTGTTAGCACCTGCAGTTCTTCCCACTATTAGTAACTGCAGTTCTTCCATCTTCAGTTCTTCCATCTTGTTGCTCAAGTTCCTAGCATTTGTACATAAAATCTTTCATGTCCCCTTCCCTCAGTCCCTTAGGTTTGGAACTGCCCTTCTGTTCCCCACCATGATTCTTCTCTTTATTTACTTCTGGGCCTTCTCCTTTCCTAAATGTGCTTCTACATCCCCACCCAGTGACTGAGTAATCCTAGGAAGGAATGACAGGAAGTCTCAATGGCTTTTTCTGTATCTGTCCTACTGTACAAATGTTGTATGCAATATGTGCACATGCAGTGATTTCCTTGATAACTGTGGTGCAAGATTGGACAGACAGATTAGCCAGTGACTACCTTGCAGCCTACAGTACTTACAATTTGTTGAATCTTAAGAAGCTTAAAATAACTAAAGCCTCATGCTAAGGAGATGGAAGTACAGGTTATTAGGTTGTGTTTAAGTTAGGTTACCTCAACCAACATTTGGCCCCACTCATTTCAACTTGCACAGATCCTTTGACCTGCATTAATTAGTGCTTGCGTGAGACATTATGGAAAACATTATCTGAACCTGCAGGTTCTCAATTTTCACAGCTATTGTTGTAATATGTGAACTGCAGTACTCTGTACTTTAGATGACACAGCAGCAGAAAACAGAGCCATACAGTGTGCTGAGGAATAGTAACATCAACAACCTCTAATTGGAAGGCATTTTATATTAATAAAAGTTAAAAGAGCAGCCTATACTATCCTCCTCATCCACTTGTCACACTTTGCTCAGTCTTAGGATTTTAAACTCTGATTCTGAGGTGTTACTCCCGGAGGAAATATTTATTTTCAAGTACAATCTCCTCTTCATAGCTCCTGTGCTCCCAGCATCAACTCAGGAAAACTGCCATGAATAAGGATGTCTACCTGTACTGTAATTTGCTTTGATAAACCTTATACAAAAGGGAATTAGAACACATGGAGTTGCAGGATGCTATGGAGGCACACCAAAAGCAGGAAGATAAAGTAAAGTTGTGTTGAGCCAGTCCACTGGAGCAGCAGTAGGGCAACTGCTTGCTGCATCAATGACTGGAGTTCAGAAATGAGCCTGTATTGTTGGAAGGATGGCTGAGGGAGGAGGGCTGAGCATCTGATGGACTGCTCTCCTCATCTGGGGAGGGAGGGTTGCAGCACCTGGCAACTGCCTGGCCCCTAGTGGCAGTTGAGGAGCAGGGGCCGACACTGCATAGATCAGGGGTAAAGAAATGGCAGACAGCAATGTGCCATTTATGGAAGTGCACATGGCAATGGCAGAACATCATTGCATGTAGTTTCTCCTGGCAATAATAAGAAAGGGGGGGAAAAGGACTGTCAGCTGTGAGGCTGATGTCTCTCTCCCTGTTCCACTACACCCAAGCTTCCCTGCTTATGTCTAGCATCTCCCAGCCTTCACTTCAGCCAGTGGTCAACCAGATGGAGTGTGGCATATGCCAAGGCACTGAAGGCAGCCTCGCTAAGGAGGGGCGGCAAGCTGAGAGGCCTGACCACCAGTGTATTGCAGGTGGACTGGGGGGCAGTGTTCCTGGCATGTGGGTCTCGGCTGGAAGGAAAAAGGCACTGGGGTATGGTCAAAGGAAGTCCCAGCTGGCAGAGGCATGAGGAAAATAGAGTTAAAAAGAAAACCTGTGGTGTGTTTTTTTTTTTTTATTTGGTAGCAAAGCTGGAGTACTAGCAGGACAAACAGACAATGCAGCATAGAGCACAAAGCTGCCTGAAGTTAACTTCACTAAGATGTACAAACATACTGAAAAGCAGGCTTTCCCACTTGCCTAGTTGTGAGCATGTCCACTCACCATGTAGGGGTCCTGCAGTTATATTCGTGCCCAGAATTTGATGTGGAATGACAGAAAATCAGAAATGTAGTCTGATGGATAAGTGCTACCTTTGGGGAAGGAAGCAATGCTTGCTGCCATTTGGCTGTCACTCACAGCCCAGGCTGACTGAACTGACAGGTACCATCTTGCAAACCAGCTTACAACATCTAGCAGAAACCCCATGCGCATATGTGTACCCTGGAAATGTATCACCCTCCTGGACAGGTGGGGCATCAGTGGGTTGCCCTAAAGGGATAGCTGGGAGGAAAATGGAAAATACTGAAAATCAAGAAACTCACTGGCATCCTGAGGAGTGTACAGAAAGTGAACTAGTTGCAATATTTTGTATTATATATGTTACTACTGGGAATCCTGTGGGTTTCTAAATGCATTGACTGTGCCCACTAGCACCTTAGTAGTTAAGACTAGAGCTCCTGCAACTACAGTACATGCTCTGGTACATTGGGGAGGGGTGTTTTGTATAACTACTGTTAAAAGGAACATCAGTCAGTTCTAGGATTTAGATCAGTTATTGGGAAATTGGAGGAGAGCCACCTGTGGAAGAGCTGTTAATTTGTTCCAAAGCTTGTCACTCCAAGATTTGGAGAATGTCTACTGGTTTGTTGTTTGGGAACAGTGTTCTAATAGAACAGGAATTGTTATTGTTCTTTGTGACTCTGCTACTATTGGGAATTGCTTTGGATTTCCTTACCAGAAACGGTATTGCATATGTTCTACATTTTACCTCTAGTCTAAACTGTGGTTTAGAAAGGTTGTGATGAGTGGTATTTGTCACTTCTGTGAGATCCTTGATGACCAGCATGGATGGTGTTACAAGGGTGGCCTCGTTGCCCAACAGGGTCCTATTAGCTGACATGTTCTGTTTCTAGATCACGGGATATAGAATTGAGGTGTTCAATGCTGGTGCCCAGATGGGCCTGAACTATCCACTTGCCTGCTCACAGGCATAGGAAAGTTACAGAACTCCTGCTTATAATTGTCTACTATGTGTAACAACTTCATTTACTGTCTCTGCCTACTCGACTCTTCTGTTTACTGTGAGGTGTCTATGAATACACAAGATGCATGCCATGTAAACAGCTGTCCTGTGAAAAGGACATAAAAGCTTCAAACCTTTGTTTAAAATGCCTTTCCACAGCATTGCCTTTTCCTTTGGAAGAAGTAACTTTGTTTGCTAAGCAGTCACACAAACCTTACCTGAGTGGTGACTTAAAGAGCAATACTCTACTATAATAAATAGTTTAAAACTCTAGATTTATACCAGTTGTGTTGTAACTTTATTGTTATCTATTTTTACTTCTTCTTGCTGTTTTCTACTAACTATTGTAGATAAAGCAGCAAATATTTAATCGGGTCTTTCAAAATGCATCTGGCTCTCCCTGCTAACCATAGAATAGCTGTTTGTGGCATCACAGTCTGTTGTCATGGTGGGTACTAAGATGTCATATACAAATGTACTGTGAGGTTAACAGATTAGAGAAAATGTTTTCACATGTTTTCTTTACAGACTTTTAGATGGACTACTAAGATGTGCTGTAAATCTTGGAAAGGAACATCGAAAATGAAAACACGTATTCTCTAGTAAATTGTAGCAACTGAAACATCTTACTTATGAAAGCACATGCCAAAGTGTAGAGTTGCTCTTTAAGTGAATGTATGAGCCCTTGCTGTCTAAAGCTCTTAATTTGGACTGAGGTGTCCAGTGTGATTTCCACACACCAACACCTGTCCGTGTGTGAATAAAGGAATATCTAAAATTTGCAAAAGGTGTGGACTTTAAAGTTTGTAATTGTTATTGGCACTGATACCTTCTGGACTGCAGCCCAGTTCATGTGTGAACTGTGTTCTCACACTGGGCTACTCCTATTCTTACATAAGTTCTCCACTCCTGAGCCACCCCTGCTCTTACCTAACTCCACGACTCCTAATAATAAACCTGTTTAACCCTACCTCTTCTGTCCCACCACCTCTATTACATTTATAGCTGATCCTTGTGGCTGATCCGGTGGCCTCTTATGTGTTCCTCTCCTCCCTAAAAGTGGAACCCTCCTCCTCCCTTTCCCCACTCTCCCTACTCTCACTTCTTCTATCCCTCCACCTCACCAGCTCTTCTCATTCCCCAATTTCTTTCTCATTATCTCCTCGTTATCCTGACTAAGCCTTTTCAGGCTGCTACCAAAGGTACTGGCTGGCACTTATTAGAAAGTTAGAGGTCTTATTAGATCCTGTCCATAATGTAAAACAGACTGTGCTTAGTAACTTTGTATTTGAAATGTTATAATCCTGAGTATGCTATGTTATTCTCTGAAGCTGATGTTTGCCATTCTGGTCATCTTGTTGTAATGTATGTTTTGCTCAACTTGGAACCTTTGTAAAAGAGCCTTTATGTGCTCAAAGGTAGTAATCCGATTGTGTAATAAAAAAAAAATTGGTGCCCATTCAATCCCACTTGTCCCCAAGACCCAGAATTCTATTTTAAACAAAACTATGACTGCAGTTGCAATATGTCTCCTCTCTAGAGATATGAAGTTGGCAAATTTCACTCTGCAAAATAATTTCAGACTTTGCCACATTTCATAAGTGCAAAGTATTGATTTTATGAAGTCTGTGGCAGGCAAAGTGACAGCTTTTTGGGGAAGTTTTGTAAATTCACTGGTGAAGTTACAGCTTTGTTTAACTTTTCCTTAACTCGCCTGACTTTGCCTGAAAAAGTGCAATTTCTCCAGGAAACTACATGTGCAGTGGCAAAGTGGTGAGGTAGGCAATTTGCAAATTTATTCAAGCAGGCAAATTTCTCAATTTCACTGGAACTTCAGCGGTGAGATAAAACTTCACAATATCTCTACTCCTATTTTAGGGAACCAAATGTCACCACTTGAAAATTTCCAGTCCGTGGAGTGGACTTACATATTATGTCCCATAGGATGAAAATACAGCATGAAACGGAAGCGCCAGTTATCTTGTTGGCTAGAATGCTGACCTCCCCACAGTGATGGCACAATACTGACACAGGTATTGTGCTGCCTCTTACATGGTTGTTTTCTGTGGGGGCTCTGCCCCCACACCACCCAGAGTTGGTCCAGGAGGGGCGGAACATTAGATTTGTGAAACACAGAAAAGGACCATTACCATGAATGTCACCGTAGTGGTCTTTTTCTGTGTTTCACCGTCGGTGTCAACAACAAGGTGATACGGTATGAACATTAGGAGCAGATGCACTTTTTGCACATCCTTCCATGTGAAATATGCCTCATAACATGCAAATTCACTGCTTTTATGTATCACTGTATCTCTGACAGAACTAAAAGGCACTGTAATACTGTATAGTCAATGTACTTTACACACAACACCTGCTTTCAGTTTATCCCAGTGTGTATACATGCTCTGCAGCCAAAGCCACTGTATTACTTTTTACATATAGAGTAAGTCATTTGTAAGGCCATCTTCTACCACCTAGGCACCATCACCAGAATACAATTTAGTGGTGACACTGGAAATGTTTAGGTGGAGGAACTCTTCTATAGTTGTCAATGGAGAAAGATGATAGAGGTGGTGGAACTGTCAGTTTTTAAGAGGTGGTGGAACTGACTTCTGTGTACTGCTGCTCAATTTAACCTGATTAGATTGTATCTTTCTCCTCCTCAGCCCAAACTATCTTCAAATGTCATCTCTTCTCATGTCAATTACTGAGAATCTTTCTTCATGCCTGCCTCATTTCCCCATCACTGATAAGCTGCAACATGTCCAAAATCAGAAACAACAAGCTGAAACAGCACTGGTACTTGGCCACTGACACATAAACTGGACTTGAGAAAAATCAGCACAGTCCTTTTGGAGCTGCTAATTTTAATTTTAACTTAACTTTGGCTATTAAACAGTGTTAAACTTGTACTGTCTGTGGTGGCTTTTTGGTGGTGATTGCCATGATTAAATTTTTTTGAAAACACGCCTAAAATGCAGCAGCCCACCTCTATGCTATAACACATAAGTGGTAATATACAACCCCATATGGTGAGACATTTACCGTGTCAGTACTTCTCAATGCAGTCAGTATAAAATATCTTATTGTTATTAACTTTTTGTTTTATTGTCTGACTTCTTATCATGCAGTATATTCAATCATCCCAAGAATTGGTGGAGGCTTACCTGGCTCCTTGGTGCTGCCCACTACCAGGACTGTAACTTCACTGTTTACCTGGTCTCCTATATGAGACTGGGAAACAGGACTGGGGAGCATTGGCTAGTTCAGTGCTTTTCAGGCACTTAGATGACTGTGGTTGCAACCATATGTGATTCAGAACCAACACTGAATGTGGTCCCCAATGGAGGGATGTCTTTGTTGGCTCTACTACAGGCAGAGGGCCCAGACTTAAAGGGTGTGTGTCAAGGTGCACTGTTGGCAGGCAGTCAGAATCCATCAATGGAGAACTGAAGTAATAAAATAAAATCACCATCACTATGAGGGTGGCCCCTGACCCATATTGACTTTGGGGGAAAGGGTAAGAGTGCAGAAGCAACCAATTAGGCCACAAGGCTCTACACAGTATGGGCAATGAAGACCAGAATAGCATCATGGGAGTGTGGGCACTGGTATTTGTTGAGAAAGGGACAGCCAACTACAGATCAGAATTTTTCAGACATCCCACCCCATGAAAGGGACTGACTAATTAGTGTCTGCAGCTCTGGAGAGTAAGCTGCTACAAAGCAGAGGATTGGAGAGCTCCTACTTCAACTGTATGATAGGTACTGCAATGTAAGAGGGGAACCTGAGTGCTGCCAGAGAGACCCAAAAGGGCTTGAAGGAGAGACTGTGTGTGTGCACATACAGTATTTGAAGGAGGAACAGTCTCATGCCAGGACTGAGAAGGAGAAAGGACAGATTATTTGGAACTGGGTGGTCCACCCTACAGACTGATCTCAACATGGGGTATTTTCAAACACCAAAGACCAAAGCTGAGCAGGCCTACAACTGGGTAAGTGTGTTCCAGATGGAATCCAGAGTCCACTGAATAGAAAAGGTCAACTGTGAGAATGACTACCTTTAACCACCAGGCACTTTGTTGAAGAAAACCCATGCAGTGTAAAAGAGGAGGAAAATCACTGCCAAAGGGTAAGCAGAGGAATCATGCCTGTTTTTGCATACTTTTCCAACCCCTTTTGCCTTTACTGTTGAACACCTAGTAATAAACATAGAAGCATAGAAATTTATCAGCAGAAAAGTACTGCCTGGCCATCCCAGTCTGCCCAGATGTTCCCTGCCTAATCTGTCTCCACAGACCCAAACTGATATCTCATGACCTACCTTCCTCCTTGCCTATTTACTAACATTCCTGCTCACCCTCCCAGTGGCAGACGAAACTCTGAGCACCCAGCTGGAAACTTTCAGAGTCCCTTGTGAGCATTCCTGTTCACCCACCCCCAGCAGCAGACAGAGCTCTGACCACCCAGCTGGAAACTTTCAGGTACGACATCGGAGCGGCTCTGTGTCCTGCATTACCAGTGGTTTTTCAGACTTGGCACCATTTTCCTCGAGAGCAATGGCATTCTCCTCTGAGGCAAGCACTCTTGCTGAACAGATTTAGTATGTTAAAAGTTTAGCTTAAGGCTCTAACTTCTGTTTCAATTTGCAAGATCCTGCACTGTGCTCTTTTAAAAGATTAGCTTAAAGCTCTAGCTCCTGCCCTGTGCGATTTTAAAAGGTTAGCTCAAAGACCTAGCTTTTGTTTCAACTGTATAAGATCCTGCACTGTGCTCTAGAGACTGATTTTTTCCCTCAGGAGAATTGCATAAGTGGATTTTGTAGTAATTTGCTAAATCATCAGCTTCTGCTCTGTGCAACAGATCATTTTGTTAAGGGGAACCTGTGCCACTGTTTATAATTCTACATTTAAACACCATGAAGTCTTGCTATATTATGACTATATGCAGTCAGCCACTGCAGCTGAACTGCCCCGGAGAGGAAAGAGTTAACTCCAGAGAGTCTGAGTTCCACAGCGCAAGGGCGCTATACCAAAGTTTCATCTGGCCAGTTTCAAATGAAACTGTCAGATTCTTTATCCTTCACTGAACAGTCGCTCCGAGATCAGCTCCTTCACATCGGGTTCATTTCTCGTTCAAGGTATTTTCGGTTCATTTGAACCGCAAAAGTATTTATTTTACCGCATTTCGTTAAAAGCTCTATCTGTAAACCGTAGTAGAAAATTTAAAGTCTGTGGAAATTCAATTATCGGTTCGGTTTGAACCGATCGGTTTGCTTAATTTAACGCTTTAAAGTGTGGTTGGGCTTTTAGAGTGCGGTTCTGGTTCTATCGGTTCTAAAAAACCTTGCTTTTAAAATAGGTTTTTCAAATACCCGTGACACGGTTAGGAACCGATAAGGGTGTCTTGCCTGGCACTGCCATCAAAAGGGCAAGTTTTTGGTTAGGCTGGCATTTGTCTGAGAAACCCAAAAGAAAAACCGGGCCCACTGGGTTTCAACACTGTGATGTCTGTGGGGAAGCCTTTGCCAAGGCTGACCCACACACCACTTGTGTTTATTGTCTGGGGCTGACCACCTCCTGTCAGACTGCCAGGTGTGTAAAATTTCCCTGCAGCCACCCTGGAAAAGAGATTGGGCGGCTCAGGGAACGAGAGGCAAGAAGTCCGCTGACCGGATGGCGCCCGGTCCAGTACCCACTGGACCAGAGGGAGTGCCTCTGACCAGGGTGAGACTTCTCGGCAAAGGAAGGCTGGTTCAGGGAACCAGTCTCAGTGAAAAAGACTAAGAAATCAGTAGGTTTGGAGTCCAAATTGTCTCTCCAACTGCTGCAGAAATAGCTAAAGCCATACAGATTGTCCAGTCACTGTCTCAGGGTCCTGCCGAACCACCTACAGTTGGTAAAAGGTTGGTTCGCTCAGTGCCAGTGGTTCAGGAGTATGATGTTGAGGAATTTTATGAACCACAGGAGAGGGAGGACGAATTTGATCATTACATGTGTGGCTGGAGGGTCTGACGTGCCCATTGAACCGGACGCTTCTTCAGACAGACCTTTAGAATCTCCTCCTATTCTGTCTGAGTCCCCTTCTCATTTTATGTTTTACAAAAAGGTTGCAGAACCCTCCAGCTTCCTTTAGAGGAAGCTGTGGATGAGCAAGAGGAGCCTGATTATGTAGAAATGATGGATATACCAGAGTCTAGGAGGTTGTCTATTCCTTTGCATAAGTCATTTAGGAAGCAAACAACAAAGATTTTAAAAATCCTCATTCTGTCCCTCCTGTAGATAAAAAATGGACAGAAGATATACCTTGTCAGGCTTGATACAGACTTCCTCACTGAGCAGTGTAGTCATGTAGGTGTGGTACAAGCTGCAGCCTGTGACAAGGCTAATATTCCTGGCCTCACACATCCTCTGATAAGGATTCCAGGAAGATTGATGCCATGGCAAAAAACAGTATATGGCAGCTTCTTTGGGACTCAGGCAGGCAAATTATATGGCTTATGTGGCTAGAAATCAGAAATCTAGGTGGGACACAGTATTGCAGTTAGCCAAGCAGGCCCATGGCCAGCTGGCTAGTGAGTTGGAACAGGTGGCTGCTGATGGCATTGAAGCCTCTAAAGTTCAATTTCATACTGCTGTTGATGTTAATGATGTTTCCTAGGGTCATGGCCACTTCTGTAGCTTTCCTAGGTTGGCATGGCTCAGATGCACTAATCTGTCCCAAGATACTCAGTCAAAGGCTATGGATTTTCCTGTTGTGGTAATTCTCTGTTTGGGGAACAAACAGAAAACTATATGAAAAGATGGATGAATACAGAACTACCTACAAAGTGCCCAGGCTAAGGAGAGGCATGCCACTCCACAGAGGCACGCCTCCCAGAGGTAGGGGCAGGCCTTTCCACAGGCCTTTTTACCAATTTCAGGCCTCCTCTGCATTTGCACAGAGGGGTTTCTTTAGAGGCAGAGGTAGATGGGGCACAAGTAAAACATCCCTCCTCAGCCTAAGGTTGTTTTGCCAAGCAGGCACCCTGATGGGGTGCCCAGGGCCGATTCTCCTGTACCAGTGGGGAGCAGGTTGGTTTATTTCAGCCAGAACTGGGTGTCCCTAACTTTGGACAGGTGGGTTCTGGAGGTAATAGGCAGGGTCTGGTTCTCAGCTTCAAACAGTTTCCGAAGATGAGAGCCAGACATTTTCCACCTGCACTTCAGAAGCCCTTGCTTTGGAAGCAGAGGTTTCTTCTCTTTTGACTGCAAAGCAGTAGAAGGGTCCCTCCTGCCATCAGGGCAAGGGCTGTACTCAAGATACTTTCTTACCCCAAAAGACAGGAGAATGGCGGCCCATTTTAGATTTAAGGTACCTGAACAAGCATCTTTTGAAACCAAAGTTCAAAATGTTAACTCTGATAATGATTTTGTTCTCCCTGAGGCCAGGGACTGGTTAGCTTCCTGACCTCAAGGATGCCTATTTTCATGTTCTGATCAGGCCTTCTCACCGAAAGTACCTCAGGTTCGAACTACAGGCTACTCACCAGTTCAGGGCAATGCCCTTCGCTTCCACTCTGCGCCAAGGGTATTCACGAAATGTCTAGCTGTGGTAGTGGCTCATTTAAGAAGGCAAGAGATTGCTGTGTTTCCTACCTGGACGACTGGCTCATAGTGGGTCAGTCCCCAGATCAGGTAAAATCCCACCTGCAAGTCACCCAGCAGCTTCTCACTCCTGGGATTCCTGCTGAATTTACTAAAGTCAGTTCTCTAACCAGTTCAGGTACTAACTTTCATAGGTGCAGAATTGAACACAAGTTAGCCAGGGCATTTCTCCTCGGAAAGGGTAGACAGACTCATTGCCCTGGCATCCTCCTTTACCCTGAGGGTCTCGACCAGCAAGGCATTTTCTGCAACTCCTAGGGCTCATGACTGCTTCCACAGCTGTAGTGCAAGGAGCAAGATTCCAGATGAGGGACATTCAGTTCCATTTGAGGGCCTATTGGTCTCAATGGAGGGACCCCTTTCCAAATTGGTTCCAGTGACTCAAACCCTGATCCTGGCCTTACACTGGTGGCAGGATCAAAGCAATCCAAAACAAGGGATCCTTTCATTCCTGCTTTCCCACCCCTCACCCTCACCACGGATGCTTCCCTGTTAGGTGGGAGCTCACTTGGCGACCTGTCCACTCAGGGAGTGTGGTCTCCCAGGAATCTCTGCTCCACATCAATCTTTTGAACTCAGAGCTGTCCTTTTAGCTCTTCAGGCGTTTTCAGCTTCTGTCCAGAACAAAGTAGTTCAAGTCAGACAGACAACACCACAACAATGTGGTACATCAACAAGCAAGGGGCACTCGTCATCAGCCCTGCCATCGAAGCAATGAAGTTGTGGTCTCTGGCTTACTCCCTGAACACCTCCCTGATAGCAGTTCACCTTCCAGGAAGGACAGTGTCCTGCGGATGCCCTCAGCAGGATTTCTCAGGGCCATCACGTAATGGGCTCTGAATCCTCAGGTGCTGGGGTCAGTCTTGCCAGATGGGGCACCCCCAGATAGATCTTTTCGCATCCCCAGACAACCACCAACTTCCTCTGTTTTGTTGCAGGCCTCCAGTGCTGGATCAGTCCCCTGGACGCCTTTCAGTTGGATTGGAAAGGAAGTTCCTGTATGCCTTTCCCCTTTCCCTTCTTTTCAAGGTACTAGTAAAAACTGATCTCAGCCCTGCAAGGTGATTCTGATTGCTCCAGATTGAGCCAGACAGCCCTGGTACCCACTGCTTCTGTCCTTGACAGTTCACTCCTGCCCTGAGCTTGCCCAGAGTCCACGACTTACTGGCCTGTGCACAGGGAGAGTGTGGTATCCGGACCTCAATCCTCCATCTCAAGGCATGGCTCTTGAGGAGTTAGAATTTGCTGACTTACACCTTTCTCAAGGTGTTTTGATATTTTAAAGGCTTCAAGGAAGCCTTCCACTAGGGCCACTTACAATTCTAAGTGGAAAAGGTTTTCCATCTGGTGCTCTGAGAAGCAGATTATCCCAGAATCTGCTGATCTGCCCATTTTACTGGACTATTTGGTCCATTTAAATTCCTTAGGCCTTAGGCCAGCTACCTTAAAGGTTCATCTGGCAGCTGTCTCTGCTTTTCTGTCAGCAGGGAAGCCTGCTTCCTTTCTTCTCACCCTGTGCTTTCCAAGTTTTTAAAGGGTTACTTCACACCAACCTCCTTTTGAGAACCAGCTCCCGCTGGGGACCTGAATGTTTGCATTGCTCAGTTAATGCAACCCCTTTGAGCCTCTGTCCTCAGCAGAGCTCAAGTTTCTGACTTGGAAAACTGTTTTCCTAGTGGCTATCACTTCTGCCAGACGATAAGTGAACTACATAGCCCTGTCAGTGGAAGAAGATTTTATCTCTTTCCACAGAGATAAGGTAGTCCTCAGGACTAACAGAAAGTTTTTGCTAAAGTGGTTTCAGATTTCCACCTGAACCAATCCATCTCTCTTCCAGTATTTTTCACTGAGCATTCTTCCTCAGGTGAGAGGAGTCTGCACAGCTTGACGTCAAAAGAGCCTTAAGCTACTATTTGAACGCACCTAGGGTCACAGGTTCAATCCTCCAACTCTTCCTTACCTATGGTGAGGTTGGCAAAGGAAACCTGCCACTAAGAGGACAATTGCAAGGTGGATTGTCTCTAGTATCCAATTTTGTTATCAAAACTAGGTAGAGAACCCCTCAGGACTGAGGGCTCACCCACCAGGGGTACAGCTGCATCTCTCAGCTGCTGCTAGAGATATTCCCATTCTGGAAATCTGTCAAGCTGCTACTTGAAAACAGTTCACACTTTACCAAGCATTTTTCCTGGATATTCAGTCCAGGAGAGATGCTCGTTTTGCACAGCTGTGCTTCAGAGCCTATTTCCTAAGTAGGTTCTGACCCTCCTCCATGGAGGTACTGCTTTGTAATCTGCATATAGTAATAATATAGCAAGATTCATGGTGTTTGAAGAAAAATTACTCACCTTAGTAATTGCTTTTCTTCTCATGGAGTCTTGCTATATGACCACCCTCCCTCCTGCCCTCTCAGAACTTCTACTTGGTAGGGGTGGCAAATTAGTGCACTGTGTCATGCTATTTTAGTTCTTCCTTCACCCCTTTATTTAGGTTAGGGAATTAGTATTTCTGTTTTAAGTAATATGTTGGCCCCTTCCTGGACTTGAGTCTTGGGGGAAGGGGGTCTAATAGTGCTTTGTTAGGAGAAACTAATACTATTATTCATTGTTATTATTATTATTGCTGTTTATATTGTTGTTTATATTGTTGTTATTCCTACTAGTAGGTAGCCACTTGGCTAGTGTAGAGCTTTCCACACAGACTTGTTGCTTAGTGTTAGCTTCAGAAGATCTGACAGTTTCATTTGAAACTGGCCAGATAGAGCTTTGGTATAGCACCCTCGCTGTGGAACTCCAGACTCTCTGGAGTTAACTCTTTCCTCTCCGGGCAGTTCAGCTGCAGTGGCTGACTGCATATAGTCATAATATAGTAAGACTCCATGAGAAGAAAAGCAATTACTAAGGTGAGTAATTTTTCTTCTCCACTGTGCCACATAGTTTACTTCATAAGGATCTTGCATAGTTTTGCTCCCAAAGGATTTAATTGATTTTATTTCCGAGAGGCTGCTGTACTTTTTTACCTAAGAAGATCCACTGAGCTTTGCCACCTGAGATTTTAAAGCACAGTACAAAAGATTGCTTTTTTGATAAGGGGATTCTGTGCTACTGTTTTAACTCTAGTTTCTCCCTTGAGCCAGAGATCGACATCATAATAGTTTTCTGCTCAGTTTTTGCTCACAGGGTGATGTAAATTGTCTTTATTTTGTGGGCTGCTGAATTTTTCTTACCAAAGAAGGTCCACAGTCATTACCCCAGGGAAATTTTAAACTGCATAATTCTGTGGGAGTGCTGTTCCTACGGTATTCCACAAGGAACTTACGCTGTTCTAATTAACTTGAGGACACTTAGACTGGCTGATGGAACTAAAATCCCTATCCTCTGATTTTGTCCTGAGGCTTGGGCTTTATGAAATTAAAAGTAACTGCATTTTAGCTTGCAGCACGGCTCTCAGCCTGTAGTTAGAACTGCTTCCCACCTCCAGCCCTATGTTGCCTAATCCCTCTCTCTTCCTCTCTTTCAGAGCCCTCTGTGAGCATTCCTCTCTCCCCTGGTGGCAGATGGAGCTCTGACCACCCAGCTGGAAACTTTCAGGTATGACATCGGAGTCGGATCTGTGTCCTGTGCTACCAGTGGTTTTTCAAACTTGGTGCCATTTTCCTTGCAGAGCAATGGCCTTCCCTCTGAGACAAGCACTCTTGTTGAACAGATTTAGTGTGCTCAGTACCCGCTAACACTGCGTGTGGCTCCCCACCCTCCCACCCCCACCCTTTTCCACCTTACTTTTTATTGCCACTAGTGGTGAGGTGGAGTGGCATGTAGTCAGTGTTCAGATCAGCTAAAAGTACAATCTCCCTAACTTTCCACCTGCAGATTATACGTGGCCACCCTAGAGGGCAGTGATAAAACAACACATCCTAATCATTTTGCTTTCCTCACTCAACCAATCCAGGGTGAATTAATCTACCATCCCGTGTCTTGCCTTCTATATAGAACCTATTTCTTTTGCCTCCTCTGTAGTACACATTCCCTCTTCTGCTCACTCTGACCACACTGTGCTTATGTGCATGTCCTGACACCTATCCCCTAAGCTTGCCCAGCTCCTTCAATAACAATTACACTTCCTCTCAGCTAGGCTTATCACTTGGG
The DNA here is from genome assembly GCA_016271365.2 of Neoceratodus forsteri. Classification (NCBI taxonomy): domain Eukaryota; kingdom Metazoa; phylum Chordata; order Ceratodontiformes; family Ceratodontidae; genus Neoceratodus; species Neoceratodus forsteri. Next base: position 1,109,343,134 of record CM057449.1, on the reverse strand, counting down.
CTACCACATTTCTGGCACCCTCTTTACAAAGTCTGTTAGCTCAAGACCCTGAGATGTACTTCCTTGCCTGTATATTCTGTTCCTGTGGACCTGCTATCTCACAGCTACCTTCCTCCACCTATATGTAGGCCTTCAGAAATTGCACCACTCCCATGATTTTACATCACTCGAATCTTATTGCCTCTGGATCAGCAAATATCTGTCCCTCTGGTGCTTCCACCAAAATCCTTGCAAACTCCCTGCCATGTACTGTGGTGCTTGTACTTCCCTTGAAAAGCCTGTAACAAAAGAGGCTCATTGCGCTGTCTTCTATGGGTCTTTGTTCTCCTTTACTTTGCCAGAGACGCTGAACTGAATCCTGACCAGCTACCTCAAGAGTCACTTAGCCCCCTTCCTGGTCCTCTTCAAGGGTCTCAGAGTCACACACCCAACGCCCACAGTCTCATCCTCAGTCTTGCTGAGCTCACTGTCTGGATTGCCCACTACAACCTGATGTTCTGTGCCTCTCAGAAACTTGGTTGAAACCTACCACCCTGGCTCAGCCCTTACTGTTCCCAACTTCTACCTACTGCATCATGACTATGACAGTAAAAAACAAGTATTTGTCAATGCCGAATGTTGTCTCACTGGCATTGGTAGTGCAGGAGTTAGAGATGCATAACAGGAATGGCAGTGAAGTACTTAAATGATGCCAACCCCACCCCACCCTGCAAAGACCGAAGGCATTGGGGTGTGCCTTTGGGTCATCAGCTATAACGCTCATGGCATTTTATCTCACCCTACCCTGTAGACACTGACAAGTGTCGTGGTGTGCTTTGGGGTCTTTGGGCATTATACTTACCCCATTGCATAAGGAAATACACTGAGGTGGTGCAGTATAGAGAATGGGGTGAACTTTGTGGCCGAACACCTAAGGCACACCACAATGTCTGTCACTGGCTTGCGGGTGTGGGTGGGGTGGAATAGGAGCATTACAGCTGATGATCCCAAGTCACACCCTGACGCCAGTCAGTCTGCACAGGGTGGGATGTTACAGTTGGAAACCCTAATGCCGTAGGTGTGTGTTGGTATTTTCACTCCAAATTTTCAACATGGGCTTTTTGTGACCCCATCTCATGAAAAGCAGCACTATCAGTTTGTTAGCTGAAAGGTGGTTTTGCTCAGCGGCTATATCATTTGGCGACCGCGGTTCGAAAACACGTTTTGGGCAGTATATGTAAAAATGACAACTGTATTGTTCATGAGGAGGTGTAAAAAATGGCAACACATGGTGGATTTGCAGTCCATTTGCATCACCAGGTAAAGAAAAAGGTCCAGCTCCCCAAACGACGACAGGGAAACACCAGACTCACCCAACAACTAACACACTGAAATCTGGCCAATGGAAAATCATGTACACAAATGCTCACAGTCTGGGAAACAAGATCCCAGACATGCAGGCAATAATGACAGAGGCTAAACTGGACATAGTAGCAATTAGCAGACTTGGTTTATACATAAGGAGCCAGAAGAACTGTGGGTCACCCTGAAATAGGAAATGGAGAGCCATAAGAACCAGGGTTGTCTACAGGCCCCAGATCAGGGCAGTGCATAGAAACATTACTGTTAGAAGATATAAAAACATGACAGCTAAAGGGGAGGTTCTGATAATGGGAGACTTCAACATGCCAGATACAGATTGGTCGATACAGCAGGAACATCTGCCAGAACTAGACACATGGTGGATTCCTGCAGGGGAGGGCCTCAAACAACTGGTACAACAACCCACAAAAGACAGGGCTATCCTAGATCTAGTACTGACTAACAGGGAAAGGATCACAGATCTCCAGGTAGAAGGTCACCTGGGTGCCAGTGACCATCACATGGTATGGTTCAATTTGGCCACTACATCTAAATCATCCCATTCCAAGGCAAAAATATGGGACTTCAGAGGAGCTGACTTTGATAAGATGGCCAACAGAGTTAAGCTAGCACTGGCAAAAAGAAACACAGGTGAGGAGGTACAGGCAAAGTGGGCAAGTATTAAGGATGCAATACTTGAAGCAACATCCCATTGTGTTAGACAGAAAAGGAAATGCAAAGAAGGAAACCACTTTGGTTCTCAAATACAGTAGCAGAAAGGTCAGAGCAAAAGGCTGGCCTTCAGGAAATATAAGAGAACACAGCGGATGAAGATAGGAGGCATACCAAACTGCCCTAAGGGAAGCAGGAAGGCAGTAAGGCAGGCAAAGTCCCAAACTGAGGAAACACTAGCATGAACAGTAAAAGAAGGTGACAAGGCTTTCTATAGATATATTAGTGAAAGGAAAGTCCAGAGGGGTATTGCTAAGCTCAAAGGAGAAAAGGGCATGGAGGAGGAGGACCTGTAAAAGCATCTATCCTAAATAGATACTTTTGCTCAGTATTTACTGAAGAGAAGGTAGGGCAGGGCCCAAAGCTCAGCACCATGGACACGGGGAGGGAGGTGAGCACTACCCTTCACAAAAGAAAGGGTCCTACAAGAGCTCGATAAGCTCCAGGGTGGACAAGGCAATGGGACCTGATGGCATACATCCCAGGGTACTTAAGAAGCTAAGGGTGGAACTAGCAGAGTCATTAGCAGAACTGTTTAGTGAGTCTCTGAGCACAGGAGAGGTCCCAGAAGACTGGAGAAGGGTTTATGTGATCCCTGCCCACAAGAGTGGTAGCAGGGAGGAGGCAGAGAACTACAGTCCAGTCAGTCTTACCTCAGTAGTGGGCAAGATTATGGAGGCACCCTTAAGGAAAGGATAGTGCAGCACCTGGAATCCATAGGGGAACAGGATCCAAGACAGCATGGATTTACAAAGGAAGGTCCTGTCAAACTAATCTCATAGATTTCTTTGGCTGGGTAACCAGAGTGGTGGACCAAGGTGGAGCAGTTGATGTCGCCTACCTTGACTTCAGCAAAGCTTTCTACACTGTTCCACATAGAAGATTGATAAATAAGCTGGGTAGGCTCAGGGTGGGTCCGAGTTGGTCGACTGGGTGGCAAACTGGTTGACGGGCAGAGAACAGAGAGTGGTGGTAAATGGTATACAGTCAGAAGAGATGCAAGTCACAAGTGAGGTACCTCAGGGATCAGTCCTGGGGCCAGTCCTCTTCAAAATCTTCATTAGTGACATTGCAGATGGACTAGAGGTAAGGCTTGTCTGTTTGCAGATGACACCAAGATCTCAACAGAGTAGATGATCCAGATGGGTGGGCAGAATGAGAAGAGATCTGGATAAACTAGCAAAATAGTCAGAAGAGTGGCAACTGGGATTTAATGCAAAGAAGTGCAAGATCATGCACATAGGGAAGAGAAACCCTGAAGCCACCTATAGGCTGGGAGAGGAGTTGCTGGCAGTCACAAAGGAAGAAAGAGACTTGGGCATCATCATCACCACCGATGACCTGAAATCATCCAGGCAGACCTCCAAAAGTAGTAGGTAAGGCTAGGGGATGTTAGGTGTATTAGTAGAATTATCACAAGTCGGAAGAGGAGGTAGTAATCCTCTTTACAAGACACTGGTTAGGCCCCATCTGGAGTACTGCGTGCAGTACTGGAGACCACTCCTCACAAGGACATTAACCAAATTGAGGCAGTCCAGAGAGGGCAACCAAAATGGTGCAGGACTGCATCAGAAGACATATGAGGACAGATTAATGGAGCTCAATATGTATACCCTTGAGCAAAGGAGGAGAGAGCGATATGATCGAAACATTCAAACACCTTAAGGCATTAATAAGGTGAAAGAGTCTAACATGTTTAAATATAAGAAAAATAGCAGGACAAGAGGACACAGCATGAGATTAGAGGAGGCTGATTAAGGTGGAATGTGAGAATCCTTTTCACAGAAAGAGTGGTGGATGCATGGAACGGCCTACCTCAGGAAGTGGTGGCTATGAATACAGTGCAGGGCTTCAACAGGCACATGGGATAGGCATAAGGGAGCAATACAGATGAGTATGAATGGATAGGCCATTGACAGAACAAAGGCAGATGGCACATTTATAAGGTAGAAAAGAAATGGGCAGACTGATGGGTCTTGTCGCCCTTATCTGCCGTCTAACTTCTATGTTTCTATGTTGAAAATCTGGAGTGAAATATGAAAAATTGGCAAAGTCATGAGCATGCATAGAAACTGCAACACACATCCATAACCCAATTATTTTGGGATTTTTTACTACATTTTCAACATAGGCATTTTGGGACCTCCTCATGAACAGTGGCAGTGTGATTTTGTTAATTTGTCCCAAAGTTGATTTCCCACAGCGACCACGCCATTGTGCACCAGGTGCAAAACACATTTTGGGTAGGATGTGAAAATGACAGCTGTACTTTTCATAAGGAGGTGTGAAAAATGCCAGTGTTGAAAATCTGGCATGAAAATATTGCAAATTATGGTTATAAGGGTGCGTGGAACTGCACAATGCATGCTTGTAACACAGTCATTCTATAGACTTTCGTCACCAGATTTTCAACATAGGCATTTTAGGACCTCTGCTCATGAACAGTGTCACTGTCATTTCCTCAAACTGTACCAAAAACTGATTTCACACAGCAGCCAGACTATTCTGCGCTGGACATGCGAAATGCATTTCTAGCCAGGATATGTAAAATGACAGCTGTACTGTTCATAAGGAGGTGTGAAAATGTCAATTTTGAAAATCTGGAGTTAAAATATTACAAATTCATGGGTTACGAGTGTGCGTGGAAACTGTGCAACACGCTACATAAAACAGTGATTTTTGAATTTTTTTCCTCAAATTTGCAACATAAGTTTTTGAGAGCCACCTATGAACAGTGGCACTGTCGTTGCTAATCAGTCCGAAGGTGATTCTGCACAGTGACTGCAAAATCACCTTCTGGGACTGAATAATGCCATGACAGTGACATAATTCATGAGGAGGGGTCCCAATAACCCCATGTTGAAAATTTGGTGTCAAAATTCCCAAAATGCCTGAGATATGCACCAAAGTTGAATAAACCCTATTTATGCCATCATACAGCTTACCGCATTTCTTCAGTTCGTGGTCGGTTTTGAAGAGTGCAGATGTGTTCCCGGTCCACCAAAGATCATCGCGCCAGACTCTGGAGGTAAGTATGGGGTGAGGGGGTGTGAGGAGGCAGGGTGCGCAGAGGGTGGGCGCGGTTGAGGAGGGCAGGGAGAGCACGATGGACCTGTTTCGTTTTACAGGTAAAAAAAGGGGAACATTTCGGGACTTTTTTTTTCCAGGGACATTTGATACACTGGGATGGGCTCAGCATGCCACCTGATTGTTTTGGGGCTGTAGCTGACGGGGATTGGGCACCCCATCAGCACATACGAAAGGGGGGCAAGAGCTGAGGGGATTGAGCACCCCTTGGTACACAACAGATGGGGAGACATTATGCAGATGTGGAGTGGGCCTCATCAGCAAAATTAACAGGGAAGGGGGACTGTAGCCTACGGGATTGGGCCTCCGTCAGCAAAGAAAGACTGTTGGGGAGGTGCATGATGCCAAGGAGATTGGGCACCCCTCGGCACACACTTGGGGGCCATTATGCCGACGGGAGTGAGCTTCCTGTTGGCAAATGAAGTGGTCGGGACATGCATAGGGGATTGGGCACCCTGAAGTCGGGCGCGGGCAAGTGCCGCCATGTTACGCCAAGAGAGTGTTATTGTGTTGCTGTAATGAGAAGCTTTCTCATTACAGTGGACCTTTTCTTAGATCCGTGGCCACATTCTGTATTGCTGTTGTGGCGCCTGCATGTTGCTTCCTTATTGAGAATGAGGGAACACCTACTGATGCATGCCCTGCATTCGCCCACAGTGACCGCAGACCTCTAAATCTGGTTACTACTACAATATGTTGACTCATGCGCAAGCTAAACCAACATAAAAAGGGTGGTGGTCTACTGCTGTATTGCAAAGCCACCTCAATATATCTTTAGTCCCGTATGATGCAGCTCCCCTTCAGTAACCTGTGAATTCTGCATGGGCTTCTCCTCCTAGAGAATGCCATAAAAATCCACATCATCTGTGTCTATAACCCTCTTAAGCAGGGTGTCAAAGGACTATCCTATCTGCTGGATAATATTGGCCCAAAATCTCCTCAAATGAGGTACTTATATGTGGTGACCTCAACCTAAACTGGGCTTGTGCCAATGTCAAGCAGTATGAATCAGTGCTGGCTGCCCTTGGCCTTACACAGCTCATCTATGAACCCACATGAACATCCCACATGGTGGTAGTAGTTCACTCCTGGACTGGATCTTCACAAATTGACCCGACAGGATGTCCGCATCTCGATCCTCCCTGATTCTATATCGACCATTCCCCACTTTCTGCATTTGGAGAGTCTCCTCACCTAAAGTGCCTAACAAAATTATACAAGTGAGACTACTCCAGTTTCAACTGAACTCTTTCTTCATGACTTTGCTCTCTGACTGGTCCCCGTACTTTCTGCTATGCAGGCCCCTGCTGCTCTTGGACCATGTCCTCAATGTCCTCCACACTCTGTAGGACAAGCATGCCCTCATATCAGAAAGAGAGTAAGAGATACCATCACAAATGGCTGCATGGTGATCTCTCTCTTTTGAAAGCCAGAGATATGCTATGGGGCAGATTCAAAGCCTCAAACAACCTATCTGATTACCATGAATATCAGCGACTGTGAAATCACTTCAAAAAGCCATAGGAGCTACTAAGAAAGAGTACTGCAAGAATGTTCTGTCATTCTCTGCGGGATCCATGGAACTTTTGGTGCACTATCAATTCTGTTGTTGGTGGTTTTAGCAGGTGTGACACTGTGGATATGATTGCTGGAGGCAAAACTGCAACAATGCTACTATCATTGCCAATGCCTTTAATAGTCAGTTCTCTGATCTTTCGCTTATACCTCCCTGTTCTCCAATGGCAATGCCCTAACATCTGCCACCACTTGTAGCATCCTTCCAGTACCCCTGTCCACCCTCCTCTCTGTCTTAAATCTGTCACAATTGAAAGGGACCTGGGGGTAGTATATCAGATAACCTAAAGGTGGGCAAGCAATGTGAGAAGGCAGTAAGGAGGGTTGGTGGGATACTGGGATGCATATGGAGAGGCATCACCAGTAGAAAACAGGAAGTTGTTATCCTCTGTGCAGAAAGTTGGTGAGACCCCATCGAGTACTGCGAGCAGTTCTAGAGACCCCATCTCCACAAGGACAGAGATAGGATGGAGGCTGCCCAGAGCAGGGCAATCAAAATGGTGCAGGGTCTGCACCAGAAGACATATGAAGAAACACTAAAGGAGCTTAATATGTATACACTCGAGGAAAGGAGGGAGAGGGGGACATGATAGAAATGTTCAAGTACCTCAAGGGAATCAACAAAGTCCAAGAGGGTAGCATCTTTCAGAAAAGAGATGTGCAAGAACAAGGGGCACAATTTGGAGACAGAAACAGAATTTGATGGCAGATAAGGAACGCTGGCCCACCTTGTCCGCCCATTTCCCTACCTGATGGATAAGCTGCAGATCCTAGTTAACCAACAGCCTACTTCCTCCTACCCCCACTAGAATTGCCTTATGTCTGTCCCATGCATTCTTGAATTTCCCACTGTTCTTGACTCCACAACCTCCTCCTCAGGAAGGCTGCTCCATGCAGCCACAATCTCTCCATGAAAAATACTTCCTCACATTACCTCTGAGCTGTCCTCTCTATCTTCAAATTGTGCCCCTTGATCTTGCACATCTCCTTTTCTGAAAGATGCTACCATCTTGGACTTTGTTGATTCCTTGAGGTACCTGGAAAGTTTTATCATGTCCCCTGTCTCTCCTTTCATCGAGGGTATGCATATTAAGCTCCTTTAGTCTCTCTTCATACGCCTTCTGGCACAGACCCTGCACTGTTTTGGTTGCCCTCCTCTGGACAGCCTCCACTCTGTCTATGTCCTTGCAGAGATGGGATCTCCAGAACTGCAGGCAGTACTCCAGATGGGGTCTCACCAACTGTCTGTACAGAGGGATAACAACTTCCTGTTTTCTACTGTTGATGCCTCTCCTGTGCATCCCAGTATCCTCCCAGCCCTCCTTATTGCCTTCTCACATTGCTTGCCCACCTTTCTGTCATCTGATATAATTACTTAGGTCCCTTTCCATTTTTGTTGTTGTTAGTATCTCACCCCATTGTGTACTCTTCCCTGGATTTTTATTCCCAGGTGCTTTACCTTGTACTTCTTTGCATTGAATCTGAGCTGCCATACATTTGAACATTCCTCCAACCTTGCCACGTCCCTTCTCATCCTTCCACCCCACCTTGTGTATCAACCCTGTTGCAGATCTTTGTGTTGTCAGCAAAGAGACATACTTCTCCTTCCAGTTCCTCTACAATGTCACTTACAAAGACATTAAAGAGGACCAGTCCCAGTACAGAACCCTGCAGTACCCTACTAGTAACTACCACTTCTTCACTGTGGACTCTGCTTACTAGTACCCTTTGCATCCTGTTGTCCAGCCAATTTTTTCATCCAGCCTGCCACCTTGGGTCCCAATCCAAGGCTGGCTAACTTGTATATTAATCCTTTCTGTGGACTGTGTCAAATGCCTTGCTAAAATCTAGGTAAACATAAAGTAAACTTACAAGCTCAAATGTGTAGACTGGGGGCTATAGGCCCTTTATCTGCTGACACTGTCTATGTATCTATGTATCTATGTGGGTAGGCCATGTCCACAGCCCTCCCTGGTCTACTACTTTGGTCACCCAGTCAAAGAAATCTATTAGATTCGTCTGACACGACCTTCCTGCTGTGAATCCATGCTGCCTTGGGTCCTATGCCCCACTGGCCTCTAACTACTCAGCAATTCTTTCCTTCAGAAGTGATTCCATTATTTTTCCTACCAGTGAGGTCAAACTACTGTAACTGGTCTGTAGTTTCCGCTTCTGCCCTGCTCCCACTTTTGTGAAGTGGAATCACATCGGCCCTCCTCCAGTCCTCGGGTACCACCCCATCCTCCCATGATTTGTTAAAGAGAGTAGTCAGTGGTGTCACTAGTTCTACCCTTAGTTCCTTTAGAATTCTGGGTGAATCCTGTCAGGCCCCATTGCTTTGTCCACCTTCAGTTTTAAGAGTTCTTTCAGAACCCTTTCTTCATGAATGGACTGGTATCGACCCCCTATCCAGAGTGTTTCTCTTGTTTGATAGAGGCGGGATGGCTCAGAGGTAAGGTAAAGAAGTATTTTTTCATGGAGAGGGTTGAGGATGCATGGAATGGCCTTCCTGAGGAAGTCGTGAATCCAAAACAGTGTGGAATTCAAGAATGCATTGGACAGACATAAGGTAATTCTTTTGGGGGTAGGAGGAAGAGGCCTATTGGTTAACTAGATCTGCAGCTTATCCATTAGGTAGGAAATGGGTAGACTAGGTGGGCCAAGTGGTCATTATCTGCCATCAAATCCTATGTTTCTATGAAAAGATTGCTAGCACTGAGGATAGACAAATCACCAGGCCCATGTAGAGTGCAACCCTAGGGTGCTGAGGAACTGGTGGGGTAGCTTAGTGGAGCCACTGTGTACTTGTTTAGTTATTCGCTGGAGTCGAGCATGGTACCACAGGACTGGAGAACGGTGCATGTGCTGTACTCCGCAAGAGTTGCCCCAGAAATGCCCCCGAGACTTATAAACACAGGAACAGTGACAGAATTGGGAAAATATTCAAAGAACAGCTTCTACTAGGAAACAGTGATTTACTGGTTCAGAAAACACAAACAAGATCCACTAAAAGGTGAAGAGGAGTCAGTGGCTCAGCCGTATAAAGCAACAAATGACCAAAACACAAAAAAGGTGATACACGAGGACTGTGGCTAAATGATTATTTAATAAATATTGACATGAACTAACAGATTGTTCCCCGCGCTCCGAGGTTATCAACCCTCTTCATCAGTAGGGAGCTGGTTCAGCACAGTTCTCCTTTAACAACAGAGTTTTCAGAAAATCTGCCTCTGTACCAGTGACTCCGAAATATGTTTGTATCTATAGGTCAGTCTCACTTCAATAGTCTGCAAACCTATGGAGACCATACTGAAGGAACAGCTGATAGAGCATCTAGAGGAACATGCTCTCCAGGATGCAAGGCAGCATGGATTTACGGGAGGGAGAGCTTGTCAAATGAATCTGACTGACTTCTTTGGATAACCAAAACAGTGGACAAGGGCAAGCAGTGGGCTTTATCTACCTGGATTTCAGCAAGGCCTTTGACTCTGTACCACAGAGGAGGCTGATAAGGAAGTTGGTGGACCTTGGAGTATGAGAGAACATGGTTAGATGGGTGGAAAACTGGCTAAGGAACAGGACCCAAAAGGTGATGGTGGAGGGAGAGTTGTCTATCACCAGGGTGGTCACAAGTGGCATCCAGCATGGCTCGGTGCTAGGACCGTGCTTTCAATGTTTCCATTATTGATATTGGGGATGGCATCAAGGTCAAAATGTGTCTGTTCATGGACAAGACCAAGCTCTGTGGGAAGGTGGACTCAGCTGAGGGGATACAGGATCTTAAAGAGGACCTAAGAAGTCTTGAAAAGTGATGTGTGATTTAGCAACTGAACTTCAATGTCAAAAGTGCAAGGTTAGCACACTTGAGCCATAAACTCCAGGACAGAGTATTACCTGATAGGGGTCCGGGTATCTCCCACAGAGGAGGAGAAGGATCTGAGAGTGATGATAACGAGTAACCTGAAGCATTCTATGCAGACAAGAAGGCAGTGACAAGGACAAACAGAATGTTGGGGTGCATAGCCAGGAGGATCAGCAGTAGGTGACAGGAGGTGGCATTGCCCTTGTGCAGGTCACTGGTGAGACTGCATCTAGAGTATGTATTGTAGTTCTGGAGCCCTCACCTTAAAAGGACATCAACCTAATGGAGACGGTCCAGAGGAGGGCTATAAAGATGATTGCAGGACAGCAGGGAAAATAATACGAGGAGAGACTGAAGGCCAGTGGGGCACAGGACCTAAGGCATCATGGATTCACAACAGAAAGGTTGTGTCAGATGAATCTAATAGATTTCTTTGACTGTGTGACCAAAGTAGTAGACTGGGGGAGGACATGATTGAGTCTTTCAGGTACTTAAAATGGATCAATAAGGTGAACAGGGATGTTCTCTTCAGGCTAAGCTACAGCCACACCATGAGGGGCACAGCCTAAAGTTGGAGAGTGGGATATGTGAGAGGAGGTTACAAGACAATTCCAGAAAGGGTGGTGAGAAAATGGCAGAATTGCCAGAAGAGGTGATCTCATCATGGATGGTGGGCAGCTTCATGAAAGGCTGGGACAGATGTAGGGCAAAGATGAAGGTCATGGGGAGAAGGATGGAAAGGTTGGGAGGGGAGCAGGGACACCAGCCTGAGCTAATAACCCTGCATAATGAACAGACTAGATAGACCAAAAGGCCCAATTCTGATGGCTTCTTCACATATTTGTATCTGTAAGAGTCAGAGGCAGATTTTTCCCAAAACTCTTCTTATTAAAGAAGTGTGCTGAACCAGTAAGTCACTTTTCCTAGTAGAAGCTGTTCTTTGAATACTTTTCCCAATTCTTTCTGTCACCGTTTCTTGTATACAGGTCATTTAGCAAATTTAGTTGGTCTTTCTTGTACATGTTGTTAGCAAGGGCCATTTTAAAACTGTAAGTTGCAGTTTATGCCCAGATATTCAAACTGCACCCAAAAAGTGCGCAATAGCAGGAGCAAGCCAAGTCTATTGCGCCCATGCGCAAGAGACGCGCTTATTCAAAAGGAGCAGGCCAAGCTGCGCCTACAGCCGATTTACACTGAATATCGCACCACCGTGCCATAGCGCAACTAGGGAGGGAAGCTGAGCAGATCTGATGCTCCAGCGCAACAAGGATGTTCAGCTGAGCAGTCCAGAGGTGCCATAGCGCAACCAGGACGCCCCAGCAGCAGAGCAATGCAACTGCACAACCAGGGAGGTAGGGTCCCACCACCATGCCACAGATGGGCAGAGGAACACACAGCAGAACAGACATCATCCCCCACACCCCATGCACTGCACAACTGGGGAGGGCTGGAATAACCACTGGCTCATGGAGACAAGCAAACAACCCACAGCCGGGCCATGGTGCCCCATCACACCTACTGGCAAGCTGTGACTGGCACAGGAGGGCTGACCATGCCGCGCCACACCATCCCCTCAATGCAGAGACACCCTGCACCGTGACCCCCAGACAGCCCCCATGCATGCCACCACCCCACTGTGACACTGCAACCCTGTGCACCACAGAACCATGCAAGCCATCCCCACCACAAGCACCCATCAGCGGGTGGCAGCACACAGCAATGCAACAACAGTAGACACTAGTGCCACCATGCACAGTCCCCAGTACTGCTGAGACCAACCATGAGTCGGCATATGAGGTACCCCACATGGGACAGGGCATGCCCGGACACCACCACCAGTGGTACAGCACCCTGCAAAGTATTCCAATGACACACCCCGACCGCCACTGGCCACAACAGCCAGCACAGACACCCACAGTGGTGCCTGGAAGCATGCACCACACCGGATGCCACACAGTGTATGGACAGACACCCACCCATACTCAAGGGCACAACAACACAGGGACGCAGTGGTGGGCAACCAAGCCCCAGTGTGGGCCCATGTAAACTGTATACACACAACCCACAGTCCTCCATGGCACTGGGTGCCAGCCACCCTGCTCAGGCACTGTGGACCCATACACCACCATCATTTGCCCGGAGCACAAGTCACAGACAGTGGACACATCCCCTGCAACACACACAAGGCACAGCATGGAGGTGGGACAACAACTGTGGTGCCCACGCTACACCAAGCAGACATGCACCACACCAGTGACAGGAGGCAACTCAGAAATGTGACGGGTACAGTGGCTGCCCTGAAGGGCTGCCACCACTGACATGCCAGCGGACCGTGCAGGTCACAGACATGCATGTGTGTCAGCTGAACAGTCCATGGATGGGCTGATGGGTGCACCATGGACACAGAGCATGCACCATGGACCACTGCACACAGTCATCCAGTGCACAGGGCACAACACACACACCACAGACGCTGACTGATAGCTACCCCACACCATAGCCACCTCACTACGGACACACACACGTACTCCATGACCGCACCACCCTGATGCCATGTACACCGCTGCAGCTGAGCACCTATAGCCCGCTGCAAATCAGAGACCACCACAGTATTCATATCAAAATTAAATGTATTGAACAAATATATAAAATTCAACTATTTACAATATTACATACAAACTATATACAAGGTTGGGGGCCACAACAAGGGTGGGGTGGGTAGGGGCAGGGGTGACAAATGGGACGGGAAAGGAGGGGTGGAGGGTGGGCCCAGGGGGTAGGGGAATACAGGGCTGATTGATCCCAGCGGAGCGCCACCCCACTCTGACCTCCGGGTTCTGTGCCTCCTCAGGACCCCGGTGTCATCTATCCATCTGAGGATGTCCAGAGATACCCTTGCCACCAGGCGCACTCTCCCGCAGCACCTCCCTGATTTCCCAGATGGCGGTACCTAGACAAGGGAGCACAGTCAATAGGTGTGAATGCACAACCCCATACAGCCCTCCCACTGTGCATGGCATACGGCTGTGGGACATACCTCTGTGATGGTGTGTGACCACCCGCAGTGATAACATTCACATGACCTGCCCACCCAGACGATACAGCCATGCGGAATGCTGCACACACCACCGCCAAGTCACGACAGCACCACCGGGCCGCTTAGTGACATGGCTATGTGGTGCAAAGGCAGTGGCACAACCATGTAACTGGTGCCTCACAAGGACCACCATTGACGCACTCTCAGACATGCATTGCCACTGGACAGTGTTGACTGTAACAAGTCACGTGCATGGCAGTGGTGTGATGGATGGTGGCCATGCCCGCTGCCCACCCTGTCACACAGCATGCAATAGTAATCATGGATGTATGGCACTCACCTTCATCGGGCCGGTCCAGTGGGTGGTGAGGGCCTCGCCCCGCCTTGCTGCACCCTGCTCTTCCTGCTGCCGCCTTTCACAGGCACGGCGGTGTTCCTCCGGGCCTGTGGGCAAGCATGAAGAGAGGAACATCAGTACAATCCCATAGCAAAGTCCCCCTACCCCAGGTGTGTGCCTCCCACCCAGCCAGACCCACCCACCCCACACCCTGTGAACACCATCACAGCCAACCCCGGATGGTCCCTCCCACATGTGCTGGACACATACAACACTGTTACCCATATGGAAGATAAAAGTGTGTTGATGTAACCCCTACCTGGCTGTGGCACGCGCCCCTCCTGGCATGTGCCCGAGGTGTGCCAGTAGCTCCGGTCCCTCCGCTGCTTGTCCCTGTATTTGTGGCGGCACTGCTTGGCGCTTCTCCCATCCTGTGGCCTCCTCAAGTGCAGTGGCCACCTCCCTGCCACACCTGGGTCCTGGACCTGTCCAGGGTGCCTCCCAAGAACAGTGGCCCATGGTGTGGCTCCACAATGGCCACTAGGTTGGCCATCTCAATTGCAGACCACTGGGCTGCCCTCCCTGTGTCCATTCTCACTGCTCTATTAGGCAATATGGCACTCTGCAGCCCGGCTCCCATGTGCAGATGCTGCGCCGGTACAGAACTGCTATTCCCTATTGCACTGTCACCGAACAGCGGATAGAGATGCATCATGCCTGACGATGGTGCCTAGGGGGCAAAGGTCGGGCACAGGGTCAAGGGTCTCTGGCACATGGACACGCACAGCGCCATTGGAACCCAATGCATGTAGCGTGATTGGCTGCCTGTGTGCCACCGCCATTAGCTGCCTACCATGCAGTTGGCCCAGTGTCACAGTGCCATGTAGTGACCATCGCTATAGCACCACTGGCACAATGGTGGCCATGCCCCGCATTGCCTACCATGCACAGCACATCATCAGCGCAGCAGACACCCGCGTCAGCAACCCGGCATGCGCAGTGAGGTGTGTACTACGATGTCACAGAACTGCGCCATTGGCTCAGCACGCTCAATACATCGCGCAAGCGCAGCAGCACGATATTCAGCCGCCATATGCAAATCATCTAATCAGCCATTCAATGGCGCAGCACTGCAATTTGCATCTACTTAAAGTTGCGCCTCACCCTCATTTGCATGGGTTGCGCTATCAAAGTGCGACATTGGGCTGCACTGGCCATAGTCAGTTACTGCAGTCTATTGGTGAGTTGCATGCTGTTTGGGAGTGTGGACGGTGGATTTAGGGACATGCATGGACTGCACAGTCACAGGTAACAACTGCCATTCTTACAAGCTACATAATGACCGAGCAAGTTGTTGGAGAGGAGGAACACAGTGGTGGGAGGAGGAGGAGGCCTAACTTTACAAGGCTGAAACCAAGCCCTGTTTGAGGCCTACCTGGATCATGAGCCACTTCTCAGTGGATGGCGGGAACATCTCAAGCCTGTGCTGCTGATGGGAGGAGGTGGCACGTGCTGTGAACCTGCATGGCAGCCACCAGTGCTCTGTGCAGGAGTGTAAGAAAAGATGGGCACGGACAGGAGGAGGATAAAGGAGAAGGTGGTTGCCATCAGGCAGCACGTGCTGCAACAGGTGGGGGACAGCTGGAGGTGGTACAGCTGACTCCCACAGGAGGAGAGATGCTGCAGCGAGTGCCATTGAGGGTGTTCTGGGAGGTGGCTTCCAGATGGGTGGTGGCCCATCACTGCATGGTAAGTCATGGTCTGTCTATGGGGGGCAGGGAGGTCACATGCAGTAACGCAACCTTGCTTTCCTTACAGATCCTGAGCATCTGCATGGGTCAGTGGTGGGGGGGCCTGTCCACTGAGGACAGTCAGCTGTAGATGGAGGAGGGCCCATCCACCTCCATGGGTATACGTGGATCATTGTGACAGTGGGGCTGCCTGGCTGTCCACACTGATGTCATTGTAACAGGTGTGGAGGAAGCCCGCCTCTGTCCCAGTGTGCCGGCATCCACGGATGCCAGTATGCTGTGACTGGGGCGCGCAGAGTCCGTCACTCGATGATGATGACGCTAACGCCATGGGCAGTGACACGTGTGTGCCATTGGATGGCTACACAGCAGGGCACTGCACCCATGGCTGTGGGTGGTGCTGCCATGGAGGCCTGCATGTCAGCACAGTCAAAGCCTGTGCCTGTCAGCACCAGCAGGGCAGCACTGGTGTCTGTTCAGGACAGTGGGACTTGCAGCCACTGCGGCAGCACCAATGAGCCCTGGGGAGTGGCAGCCGGAGGGCCAGCATCAGCAGTCGGCCAATCGGCTTGGGGTACAAGGTTCAGTGGGCGCCTGTGCACCACCTGTGGACATGCCCACACCTGGTCCTGGTGTGCAGCACCCACCCTCAAGGGCTGCTGATCATCAGGGCCGGCACGCCTGAGGCACAGGATGCCGAGGAGGCAGATGACCTTTGGACGAGCACACCTGCCTACTGCAAGCATCAGTCCAGCAGCAGATGTGGCTTGCAACATCTGTGGATGCACCTGTGTGGCTCTGGAGTGGGCAGAGGAGCGTTGCAGCAGGACACCGCCTGATCCTGGCAGGGATGGACCATTTGTGGGAGGATGTGACCACTGCCATTGACAGGCATGCACAGGCATACACTGCTGTCATGGCCACAATGGGCACACAGTCAGGTGCCCATGCATCGCGGACACCACGCAGTGCACTGTCCACCCCCATTCCCGGCATTGTGCTACTCCCACCCTGTCGACACAGGCTTCAGCTGTGGGCATCCCGAGCACTCCTGGAGCAGGCATGTTGGTGTGCTGCAGACCTCGCCAGCACAGTCGCTTTCATGCAGTGGAACCCTGGGGACCATCGGTGCCACCCCATGAGGCCAGTGGTCAGCCTGTCAGTGCTGGCGGATCTCGCAGGGCCGCCCATGCATCCGGGCGCCAGGGCACTGTGTCGCATGACTGACCTGTCTCCCAGCATGGCTACTGTCTGGTGCTGCCCTGTGTGCATTGTGTATTTCAGTGGGCAGTGCACGGGTGGGTACCAGCCCTGCATGCAGACACACAGTCCACCTGCACATCCTCCCGGCTGCTGTCCGCAGTTGCGTGTGCATGATGATGCCTGCATTGCACTGTACACCAATGTACAATGGTGCTCAGCATCTGACACATGCACATGGACAGGCAGGGCGGTGGCCTGTGGACATGTGTGTGTGCTAGGTTGGGCTCTGGGTCGGTGTGCCTCCTGCCCTCTGTGCACGCTTTGCATTGTGTGTGTGCTTGTGTGTGTGTCCATCTGCATGGCATGTTAATCCTCTCCCATCCTGGTGTGTGTGTGCTTGTGTGCCCTGCCACTTCCCTTGATGGCATGCACCCCTGGTGTGTGTCCATGCACATTTGTGGGATGTGCCTTAGCCACTGGTGGTTGCACATAGCCCCAAGACTTACCTGGGTTGGCTGAAGTGTCCTCCGTGATGGTGTCCCAGTGCAGCTGTGCCAGCCTGATCAGTCAGGGGTCCCATTGGCCAGGGAGGGCTGCCCATCACCATCATCACCGCGCCCCTCATCGCCCCTATCGCTGTCCCCTCTTCGACCTGTACAGCTATCCCACATGCATTGGCCATGTTGTGCAGGATGCAACAGGCCAGGAATAGCCCACAGGCCTTGAGGGGCTGTACTGTAGGTACCGCCAGAGGTGTCCAGGCAACAGAAACATGCCTTCAGTATCCCGAACACCCGCCGA
Organism: Neoceratodus forsteri; assembly: GCA_016271365.2. Taxonomy (NCBI): domain Eukaryota; kingdom Metazoa; phylum Chordata; order Ceratodontiformes; family Ceratodontidae; genus Neoceratodus; species Neoceratodus forsteri. The sequence continues at coordinate 1,109,325,408 of CM057449.1, read as the reverse complement.
TGACATTATGTGTGATGGTGTGTGCTCATTGTAGCGCTAAGGCACAAGGTGGCCGTGGTGTGAGCAGCCAGGGACAGAGTGGGTATCCACTGTCACCTGTGTGTAGTAGGGTGGAGGTTTGTTTGGTGATCAGCATCGCCCTGCCCCAGGCCATGTAGGCCACTACCCATGTCACTTCTGGCCATGCCCCCAGGCCCTATGATTGTCCATGTGGTTTGCATACTCACCCACTAGGTGTCCAGTGGGATGTCCCCACTCTGAATCTGTGGCACAGTGCTGACTGGTGCCAGATGAAGGCATCGTGTGCTCCCCAGGGTGCGTGGCACAGACATTGATTATGCGCCCACTGGCATCGCACACCACCTGGCAGTTGATGCTGGCATAGCCCTCGCGATTGATGTATCGCGGCCCCCTTGGCAGCGGTGGTGCGATGGCTACATGGGCAGTCTATAGCCCCTAGCATGCCAGGCATACGTGCTACCCTGTGGAACTCCTGTATGTTTACTGTGCGCTCTGCCGGTGTGTTGGGAAAATGGATGTACTCCGCAGCATGTGGCAGCAGTGCACTGAGGAATTGCGTGAGGTGGCGGACGTGGCTGACTGGGTTATGCCTGTGGTGTCCACAGTTGGTCTCTGGAAGGTACCCATGGTGAGCAAGCACATGCAGGCTGTTACTTTAGTCTCCACTGACAGGACATGGCTCCATCGTGTGGGTGCCTGCATCACATCACTGACCAGCTCAAAGAGCTGCCTCTATATTGCCCTATTCAGGCAGTACTGGCCCACAATCTCAGTATCAGTGTACAGCTCAAAGCTGGTGTGGGCTTGGTACTTCCTGTTGGGGCATACCGACGGGCCCTTCCACGGCCACGCCCCCGCCGCCTGCCTTCTCACCCTCCTCATAACGGCCCATCTGAAGGTGGCACTGGCCATGTCCCTGGCTTGTGTTCACCCCCTGCAGCTGTTACTGTATTCCCCGCTGTCCTCCCTGCTACTTCCCTGCACCGGGAACACCTGCCTGTGGTGGCCTCTGTGCTGTGTGGCACTACCCCTTCTGCACTAGCTGTGGCTCCCTACACCTTCCCTGTGCCTGGGTGTTCAGGGTGCCCTTCCTGGCCTGCCCTGTTTGTCCGTCCTGCCCTGTCTGTCTGGCTAGAGTTCTGCCTCATGTGGCTTCCTGTAGCATTCTTGTGCCTCTCCTGCCCTTTTTATTTTGGCTCATTTCCGTATGGCTAACTTCCGCTTTGCTCCCTATTACGCATGGCTCAAGTCGCTGAACATCGCACCGCGCCTTTTATGCATGGTTCCTCCCCTTTGGTTGCGCATGCCTTCATTATCATTGCGCTGTTGCTCAGCATGATTTTGGGGCGAACAGCCTCCTGCTGAATATCGAGAATGGCACAATTTCGACTTGCGAGGCTAACCCTATTGCGCATGGCTCAACTCTTTGAATATCTGGGCCTATGTTTTTGAACCACTCATTCCTGTAGCGGAATGCAGCTGCATTGTGATAACATTGTAAGATCTGAACAAGGACACAAACTACATTATACAGTCAGCATTAAACTTTAATTGAAATGAGTTGATAGCTAGTTTAAGTATGAGTTGATTTTCAGTTGGTTGGTGGTTTTTTATACAGGTTGTCTGTAATCATTTGCTCAATGTGTGGAATAACTTGTGCTTGTGCAAACTTATGATTGTAATTTTACTTTGGCTTTATTCATTCCCATCTTTTGATGAAAGGCCGGGATTGGGAAATGAGGGCCCAGCATAAAGGGTGCAAAGAGTGCCGAGAAGGAGGAGGGAGGATGGAGGATATCTGAATGAACTAAGCGCTTGTGTGTTTGGAAGCATGCTCATATAGTGCTAGTGGTTGGAGTTATTCCCCTTATTGAACCACTGGCTAAAGCCTTCCCATTCAATGTGTGGGAATAACTTGTGCTTGTGAACTTATGATTGTGATTTTACTTTGGCTTTACTCATTCCAACCCATTTGTTGAGATGCTGGGATCGAGGGAAATGAGGTCCCAAAAGAAAGTAGCGACAAAACCTCCTCCAACTCGAGGAGTGTGAACGGCAGCAAGCAGGAGAGGAAGATGATTAATATAGAGTTAGCTGGGTCTAGAGAAGCTGCTAGAAGGATGGAATGAAAAGTTGTGGTGAAGATGAAGTTGTCGCTTATTGAGGAAGTTGTGGGCAATTGACCCTGGAATGGACCGAGCTACAAAAGCTGCATACATTAAGAGATAGTGACAACCATAGAGTGTGTAGCTGGTCATATTGAAGTTATTGCAGACTGCCTTGTTTCCTAATGTAGGCCACTGGTCGACCATGTCTATCTTGGCTGGTGAAAGGAAGAGCCGCTATGATTTGGAATGTTGTAAGTAAGACTCGAGGAGGCAGAAAATGAGTCCCCAAGTGAGATCCATTGAGGAGGATCAGGCAAGTGAGAGACTGACAATGAGCAAAGTGAGGCAAATGGTAATAACAACCACAGAGCTGGTAGGATAGGGATTGTTGATCTGCAAAATGGCAGCAAAATAATTCATTGTCTAGAATGGACAAGCTGAGCCTTGTGTTGAAATAGGCTAAGGCGACTGCTTTAGAAAAAGGAACAGTGGTAGTCATAAAATGAGTTCTCCTGTATCTGATCCCCAAATCCAGCAAAAGATAAAGGTACAAGTCCAGTTCCTAATGCTGAGAGCAGAATACAGAACAGATTATGTCCCTACAGCGACTGAAGGCAAGGATGAATTCTGGGATACTCAATTTCTTGGCGAGTTTGCAGTCCTTGGACTTTAACAACACTGAAACATCACCATGAGATGACCCTTTCTCGAGGGAGTTGTGGGAGGAAATAAGGAGGGAAATTAAATTGACATGTTCTCTCACGTCCTGCACAGGTGAATCAGGAAAAGGTGCATGGGAGATATCATAGGCAGAGGAGAAGCCACATGGAAGAACCAGGATCTTGAGGAGAAGGTGATGCTGAAGAAGATGGACCAGTGGAGGAAAAGGGACAGGAGGAAAAACCACAGTAGGACAGGATGAGCTGGAAGGCAAGGAGGCAGGCAAGCCAGGAGGAGGCAGCAAGGACTGTGTACCAATGAGGGCCTCAAGAGATGAGAGGCAAGTACATATGTCCATTAGAGCAGGATCAGGTTGCTGGTAGCCGGCAGGCAGGCTTTCGAGAGATGAGGGCTGCCAGGCTTATGATAGGGAAGAAACCAAAGGAGACAGAAGATTGCAGAGCTCAGCAAAGGCATTAGGCATGGACTGCAGAGGTGGCACATCAGGAGGAGGAGCATTGCCATGTCTGGATTTATCAGCAAGGAATAAATTAAACAGTTTCTGTTTCTTGGGGAAGGGAAATGAGAAATGTCCATTTTCTTATGTTCTGTTATGAGGCGGGAACAGTCTAGTCTTTTAATAAAGAGTAACATAACTTAATGGATTGTTTTTGATGGGCCAGAAGTTCAAGCAATGGTGGAGGATTAGTTGAAGTACCCTCTTCTGGGTCAGGAAGAGGGATACCCAGCAGAGAGTCAGCCATGGTGTCATAGGACTGAAAGGAACAGGAGTATTTCTGAAATTAAACTGTCTATATAGAAGCAGTGCAAAACTGGAAAAGGGAGCTTATGAGGCAGTGTAGTATGAGACATCCACATAGGTAGGAAGAACAGTGAAGCATGTGGGAAGCAACCTCCACATAGGTCAGCGATAATGGTCTGGCGCTGTGGACGGATGGTATCAAATGAGATATCCACGAGGTAAAAGGTATCGAAGGGACCTCCACGTGGGATGAGGTACATAAATAAACAAGGATGTTGGGGACCACTGCAGCAACTGTGAGGGAGGCAGCAAAGATATTGGATCTCCATGTGGGTCAGCAGATGGCGGGCTTTCTGATGGATATTGGAACAGGAGATTTCTTCGTGGATGGAAGGTAAGAACTGGAAAGCCACTAAGAACGCTAAGTAATGAAAGTTGAACAGCAGTGCTAACCTCTACAGAGGTGTAAAGATGCAATCCTGGTCACAATGGAGACCGCCTGCAGATATATAGCCTTTTGAGGGTTATCCAGAGGTGACTGGACAACAACTGAGACTGGGTCTAGCAGTCCTTGTAGACAGGTACTGTCCTCTTAAATGTAATCCATGAGCTGTTAGATGAGACTGGGATCCAAGACACTGAGTAGGTAAAAGCAGCAGAAAAGAGGTCCAAATTTCAGGGCTATCCCTTTATCTGTCGATTTCCAGCCCACAGGTGATGCTGAGATCAATCACTGGGCACTTGAAGCAGCCAGGAGAAAGGTAACACTGGAGCAAGGAGTTCTCTGTACGAGCATGGACAAGAGCACAGCAGGGTTATGTGGATGGAGAGGTGAGAGAGAAAGGGCAGCAGGGAGAAGCAGCAGTAGGGAAGAGACAGAGGAATGCCCAGCAGTGACATCACCGAGCATGGACCTGGAAGAAAGAGGAGACTTGAGTAGCAAATGTAGAGAGACAGAACAAAAGGAACTCCCCCCACAAAACGCCAAAAGCAATGAACAAGATATGAGGGAAAGGCAGGAAGGGAAGATAGGACAAAAAGGAGACATGGAGGGCCTCAAGTGGTGAGTCAGAGGATGGAAAAGGAGAACAAGAGCAGGCAGGGAGGCAAGGAGTGGATGGAGACAACAGAAGGAAAGGTTGGGCAGCCAGCAGCACACAGCTGTATGGCAGGAGGAAGCAGGGAATAGAAAGAAAGAAGAGATGAGGGAGCAGAGATACAACAGCAGGGGCAAAAGCAAGACAGAAGAACAGTGAGGCAGAAGGTGAACAGAGAACAAGCACAGCCACAAAACACGTAGTGTCTGAATCTGAACAAACTACCTGTAAGTGCTTGTATGTGTTTGGAGGTGTGTTCATATAGTACTAGTGGGGAAAGTGATTCCCCTCATTTAACCATATGCAAAGCCCTTCCATTTCTAGCTGTTAACCTGTTGTCTCTGTTTCTAATATTAATGACTACATCACAGAGCTAATCAACGTGTTTGCACTGCTGCATACTGGATCAGTAATTTCAATATTTAGACTTAGAGCTCATTGAAAATAGGTTTATTAAACCAAATAACAGCTCAGTATCAATGTGTTCATTTTAAAGTTTAGTGCTGACTGTATTGTACAGTTCTAAATTAGATCCTTATCACCAGTGTATAACTCAGAAACATTCACTGGGGTAACAAAAAAGCCTATAAAGATGAAACAATAACAGAAATTGAACCAGTATTTAACAATCGCTTGGAAAATGACTTACGGGTTCAGTGCAATTATCCTTAAACGGCAATGCAATGGTTCTAAAAGTGGAAGTAACCTTCTTGATGACATTGTGGCTCATGGGTCATGCTTTGTGTGTCACACTGTGGGTTAAATTCTCGCCCATGTCATCATGTTGTCTAGTTCAACAATTTATGAACTTTTAACTACTGCAAATAAAAGTCCATGATATCTGCCCAAAGTTCAGTTTTAGTCAATACATTTGAACTAGGAGTTAGACTGGTCTGAATTTCTGATACAGTCCAACTCACAGTCCAAACTGCATTGTTTTAGGTCTGAATTGTATTTGAATCTAACTGTGACACTCAAGCTGTATGTTAGTTAATTAGTTAGTTGGTTAGTTAGTTAGTTGTTCACTGGTAGGTGCAGTGGTCCTAGGGACTATTTTCAGGCATATCATGGGCCATAAATATGGTAAAACACACATTAACAGTAGAACAACAATGCAGGGAAACAAAAAGACATAAGATAGCAAAGTACAGGACAAAAATAACAACAGTCAAGAATATAGCTGCTAAACAAAACTGATGTTAACACAATGGTGACAAGTAGCAAGATATGAATTGCAGAGAATGAGTACCACAGGTATCAAGTTGAGTTATAAATAAAATTGTACACTGCCATAAATCAATGTTTTAAAGTAACCACTAGGCCAAACAAGATGATCAGGGAATCATTTGTAGGCAGAGTTAGCCAGTTGGGTATCCCACAGAGATACTTAAATGGGGACTTGAAATATGGTATAATTGGCTGGAGTTGATAAACCATTATGCTCTAGCGTGTGCAGGGGCTTTCAAAATCTAGCTCTACAATTGAAACTTATATTTAGTCTGAGTACTTGTGCACAGAGACTGTGTGACTACACTTTTGAAATCTCAGTACCCATCCTTAGCTACTGTAGTAGGGACATGCAAATACATGAATGTTGCATTTATCAAACATTCAACCAATACATGCTAGAGATTTGAGTATTCGAGGAAATAAGGATTAAACTGCATTTTGTAGAACTAAACTAAATTGCCTTTCTGGGCAGCCCTCATGCAGCACAAATTATAGTATAATACAGATAATTTACAATAAAATCATCAAACTCATAACAGCTTACTAAAAGGAACATAGATGGAAAATGGGATTAGCGACTTTGCAGTATAACCTTGATTATCCAAACTCTGGGAGAAATCAAATTTGCTCAGATAACTGAGAGTTTTTTTTTTTTTGCATTAGATAAAATCAGATTCATGGGACAATGTCAGAATTCATATAATCAGGAGATCTGGATAATCAGGATTTGGATAATTGATGCTGAACTGTATATTTGATGCTATATGCTTCATCACCATAGCAATTCCATTTGTCATGTATTAAAACACACAAATTGCAGTTTACACTGTTAATTCCAAAGATGGCTGCTTGTGCAGTTTGTGAGCCATTCATCTGTCTGTAGCAGAAATAAAGAGCAGTTTTGTAAGGCTGCAGGTGGGTGTGCTTCTGGTGGTGCCCCCCACCCCTAACACACACAGAGTGGTGAAACTGAAAATGCTTAGGTTGAGGAGCTTTCAACTCTAAATGTGTAGGTGTGGAACTATTGTCATCCCCAGGTGGTGGAACATTCCTATAGTATTCAGTGAATAAAGACAGAGGTGCAGAAACCTCATGCAATATTTCTAAGGATAGGAACTGAGTGTATGCTCAATTGAACTATTGGTACACACTATGCTGTTCTGATACCTTCATTCACTAATTGTTGCTGACAAGCTAATTATGGCTGGATCAACTAACCATCTTCTCCCTGGCCTCAATGAAGATAATCTGGTCAGTTTACCTTTTAAAATTACTTTTAAAATCTATACTATACTCACTACAGGCATCATTTACTCACACAGGCTAGTTTATAGTTTTGCATAGCAGAGAAAACAAAGAGACAAACATTATTACCTATGTCCTTTGAATTACGTGATTATAGCATAGCTGTTAGTGGATATAATCAATACAGACAGTGAGCAGAATCCCATTTTATTGATACCAGGGCATGGAGAGACAAGTCAAACACAAGCCCCAGTGCTTCACCTCCTAGAAATGAGGCTTCTTCAGGCAGTGGGATTACAAAACAATGGCTATATTTTGCCATGAGTTGGTGCCTAGAATGGTGGTGTGAGAAGGTGAATACTACCCAATATTAAAGAAAGTCACAAAAGATTTCTTAGTTACGCAGACAACCAGAGCAGTAATCTGGGAAAAAGATACCAGCAGTTTTGTAATCCCTTTACAAAATACATCTGAGAATGAACACAAATACACACAACACGCACACAAACACACACAAATACACACACACACACACACACACACACACACACACACACCTCTTTTTAAACCCATTGATCATTATACATAGAAAACACCTGGGGCTCAATTTTCAAATGGGAAACTATGATGCAAGGTGCCTGCACTAAAGGTGTATGATGCACGAGCCACTTTGCATCATTGTTTATGGCAATCCAGATGTTTAAGTGTCAACTCATGTGAAATTGGGATGCCATGGACAAAAGCCCCTGTGCCACCCTTGTGCAAAAAGTGCCAGTGCACCAGGTCATAAGGGTGGTTGCACCATGGCAAGGCTGCACAATTCCATTATTTGCCATTATACAAGCCCCACCATGGTTGCAACAGGACGCCTTTAGACCAGCCAGAAGGTGGTCCAAGGGCCATGCACAAACTGCCTGGCAGGGCGGTGATTGAGCGGACTGCACAGAGGGACTGGGAGGCAGACAAAGCATGGGGGTGACTTTATGGGTGATGGGGTCATGGAGCTAATGTGCGGGATGAGGTGGCACCCTGGTGGGGAGCCCTGTGCTATTCCAGGAAGCCAATCAGACCAGGACATGGGACTGGCAGAAAGAGACTGGGACCCGCCTCAGGAGGATACAGCCTGGCACCTACCCCATAGGTGCTACTGACCACAACACTGTCAGTGGGCAGCAGTGGCTGCAGGTTGCTGTGTGAAAGTGATGATTGGGAACAGTCCTGGGGCTATGCAGCATTCCCCTGGTACCATACCTCCTGCATGTAGGCAGGCTGCTGCCCACCGATGGTGTTGTGGTCAGTGGCATCTATGGGGCAGGTGCTAGAGCTGTATCCTCCTGAGGCTGGGTTATTGTCCTTTCTGCCAGAGCCATTTCCTGGAGTGATCAGCTGTCTAGAATAGCACTGGGCACCCTGCAGGGTGCCATCTCATCCCCACATATTAACACCATGCCCCATCACCCACAAGGTCACCTCCCATGTGTCTGCTGCCCTGGTCCCTCCTGGCAGGCATCACCCCACCTTGCAGCCTCTTGAGTGTTGAGCCAGGTGGAAGATGGACAGATCCTTCCATCAAAGCCCACAGGTGCTCCATTACTTCAGTGCAATCCTGTGGAAGTGGTAAATCTCAGGTCTTGGGAGCAGGGACTCTCATTTTTGAAATATGGTGTAGAGTCCCTGACACACCTCAAGACTACCACAGCCCTAGATTGCTGCAGCTTGTGGTGATCTAAGGGCTCTTTGAAATCGAGCCCTGGTGTGAAAATTTAACATGTTTGTGCTAATTACATGGAATCAGAAACAACCATCAATTACAACATTTCTCAATCAAATTTAAAGTATACTGCAGCATGGCCAATTTTTGACATAGCAATTTTTTTTATTTTAAAAATAAGGCAACAAGTAGGCAGAGATTAAAAGAGTTGTTAACTCAAGAGACTATAAGAATATGATGTAAGGAGGAATGGAGGATGTTGGTTTTCCTTTGTGAACCTGTGTAAAAAGAAAAAATAATAATTTGATGGAAACAAAATAAATGATTTCATAATATGATGCAAGCTATATAGGTTGGGGCAAATCTTGTAGTGACAGAGGATGCATATCAAGATGATGTACTGAGACAATTAAGTGACCTCCAGCTATCAGAAGCTTTCCAGTTATCCGACAAGAGCTCTACAGTCCTTACCTGGGCCACATCTATAGATTAGACCATTAGTGTCTTAATTATTTCAACCTAGCTAATCATTCTAAGATTTTATTTTATAAAAATAACAGAAACATTTGTAGAAATAAGGTTTCATTTTATGTACTGAGGTGTTCCATCTACCTATCCTTAAGTAGGAAGAAAATTGTGCTGAGAATAAAATTATATATTGTTGTTTTCACAAAATGTTTTGGCTTGAGATCACAGGAAAGAAACAGCAGTCACAAATGCACAATTTAGTGTGAAGCTACAACATTTTTTTGTAAAATAAAAGAATGTTTTGATATTAATACACATCAGCAGTGAAAATAACACTAAGAAAGTTTGATATTGCCAATCATCTTTAAAAGTTCCTGACTTCTCACTGTAGACTTTAGAAAAATAGTTTTGGACACATGTTAGCTACAGACTTTCATATTCTCTGAACTGTGCTTCCACCATTCCATTATCACTATACATGAAAACAGTGTTTCTGGTCTAGACATCATCTGCCATTGCTGCTTGTCTATACCTGGCAGCATAAGCCTCTGTTTCTAACAACATAATTGCATCCTCAGTATTATACTGTGATGTCACAAACAGAGTATTGTAACATCAGGTAAAGACTCTGCTACTACTTTCTTTATTGTAAATAATTTTCAAGACAAAAACAAAGAACGTCATAAAACAAACTCTGCCTAGAGCCAATAGGGCTGCAGGTGAGGAATTTGGAGCAGCAATATGGAATTATTTATTTATTTATTTATTTTTACATTTTTACACCAAATATTCAACATAGCCTTAAGACCCTGCCTCATGAAGAAGGGCAGAGAACATGTTCAATTCCTGGCCTAACACATTTTGGACCACAGTTTAAAAATGACAGCTGTCACATTCATCAGGTGCTGTAAAGAAATGGCTACTGTATGTTATAAATTTGGGGAAAAGTATTGAAAATTATAAAAGGTATGAGCCTGTGTTCACAAAATCTTTGTTTAACAGTCCCTAAATCAGTGTAAAAAGTAAAGCAGTCAGAGAGGAATTTATACATTGAATTATCTGAACAACTGCTGCTTGGGGCAGCAAAGGTTGATTTTGTTGAAAACGTTTACAGACTCTATCCCCACAAGTGTTTTCATTACAAATTACATTATTTTGACACACAGCCTGACCTCCAATCATAATTCTATATTAGAAGCATCTTCTATGCATTCTAAGCATATTGGCCTAGATATTCAAAAGGGGTTGTGCCATGTGTAATAGGATGCGCTTAAGTCCCAAATGCGCCCATCTGCAATATTCAGCGGAGGCAGATGCACCCCCAAATCACACCGTGCAAGAGCGCAATGATAATGAATGCATGCACAACTGAAGGAGGAACCATGCATAAATAGCGCAGTGCGATATTCAACAACATGCACCATGCGCATTAGGGGAGCAAGCGGAAGTTGTGCTGACAGCAGAAATGAGCCAAAATAAAAAGGAACAAGAGAGAGGCACAAGAACGCTACAGGAAGGCACATGTTGCTGAACCACAGCCAGCCACACAGGCAACACACACACAGGACAGGACAGAGACAGAGTACCTGGAACCCCAGGAACAGGGAAGGTGTGGGGAGCCACAGCCACAGTGCAGTGCAAAGGGGAAGTGCCACACAGCACTGAGGTCACCACAGGAAGGTGTTCCGTGCAGGGAAGTAGCAGCAAGGACAGCGAGGGAATATAGAAACAGCTGCCAGGATGGGAACACAAGCCAGAGACATGGCCAGTGCCACCATCCAGATGGAGGCAGTTATGAGGGGGTGAAAAGGCAGGCAGCAGGGGCGCGGAAGTGTAAGGGCCCGTCGGTGGTATGCCCCAACAGGCAGTACTGAGCCCGCACCAGCTTCAAGCTGTACACTGATACCGAGGATCGTGGGCGGTACTGCCTGAACCAGGCAATTTGAGGCAACTCTGTAAGCTGCAGTGATGGATGCAGGCACCCACAACATTTGGAGCCATGCTCTGGTCAGTGGAGACAAAAGTGACAGCTTGCATGTGCCTGCTCACCACGGGTACCTTCCAGAGACCAACGGGGACACAACAGGCATAACACAGTCAGCCATGTCACGCCACCTCACCCAATTCCTCAGCACACTGCTGCCAATGCTGTGGAGTACTTCCATTTCCCCAGCACACGGCGGAGCGCACAGCAAACATACAGGAGTTCCACAGGGTAGCATGTATGCCTGGCATGCTCAGGGCAATAGACTGCACCATGTGGCCATCCGCACCACCTGCCGCGGGGTCCACATACATGAATCGAAGGTGTATGCAAGCATCAACTGCCAGGTGGTGTCACGATGCCAGGGGTGCATAATCAATGTCTGTGCCATTCACCTTGGGGGAGCACATGATGTCTTCATCTGGCACCAGTCAGCACTGTGCCACAGATTTGAGAGGGGACATCCCCACTGGCCACTTAGTGGGTGAGTATGCAAACCATGCAGAAAGACATGGAGCTTGGGAGGGGCATAGTCAGAGGTGACATGGGTATTGGTCTAGATGGCCCAAGGCAGGCGACGCTGATCACCAAACTAACTTCCACTTCTACACACAGGTGACAGTGGATACCCACTCCGTCCCTGGCTGCTCACACCATAATGGCAGCCTGCGACCCATTGCAGCAATGCTACAATGAGGGACATGCCACCACAAATGTCATCGAAGTGGGTGTTCAGGATGCTGAAGGCACATTTCCGTTGCCTGGACATGTCTAGCAGTGCCCTACAGTACAGCCCTTCAAAGGCCTGTGGGCTATTCCTGGCCTGTTGCATCCTGTACAACATGGCCAATGACTGTGGGATAGCTGTACAGGTTGAAGAGGGGACAACGATGAGGATGATGAGGACGCTGGTGAAGATGGTGATAGGCAGCCCCCTTGGCGAAGGGACCCCGACTGATCCGGCTGGCACAGCTGCACTAGGACACTATCACAGAGGAGCACTTCAGCCAACCCAGGTAAGTCATGGGGCCATGTGCAACCACCAGTGGCAAAGGCATAACCCACAACATGCATGGACAAACACCAGGGGTGCATGTCGTTAAGGGAATTGGCGAGCATGGAACCGCACAGCTGCCAGGGATGGGCAAGGTCTAACATGGTATGTGTCTCACACACACACACACCTCACAAGACATGCACAAAGGGTAGGAGGCACGCCGACCCACCGCCACCCCTAGCCACACACACGTCCACAGACCACCATGCCCAGTGCCTGTCATTGCGGTGTGACGCTGGGCACCATTGCACAGTGGTGGACAGTGCAATGCAGGCATCATCATGCACACACCACAGTGGACAGTAGCCAGGAGGGTGTGCAGATGGAACTAGTGCATGTGCAGGGCCGGGTCCCCACCCGTGCATGCACATTGAACAACAATGCACACAGGGCAGCATCTGACAGTAGCGTGCTGGGAGACAGGTCAGTCGTGCCACAGTGCCATGGCCACCACGGATGTGTGGGTGGCCCTGCGAGACCCACCAGCAGTGACAGGCTGACTAATGGCCTCATGGGGTGGCACCGAGGGTCCCCAGGGGTTCCACTGCGTGAACACGACTGTACTTGTTCAGGGGTCTGCAGCACCGAACATGCCTGTGCCAGGCATGCTCAGGATGCCAGAGCTGAACCCAGTGGTCCAAAAGGAGGTGTCGCATGACGCTGGGAACGGGGTGGACATTGCACTACGTGGTGTCTCGACGCATGGGCAAATAACTGTGTGCCCATTGTGGCCATGACAGCTGTGATTGCCTGTGCCTGCCTGTCAATGGCAGCTGTCACATCCTCCTGCAACTGGTCCATCCCTGCCAAAAGCAGAGCAGTGTCTCTGCTGTGCCGCCCCCTGCCTGGTGCAGAGCCACACTGGAGTGCATCCACCACATCACAAGCCACATCTGCTGATTGACAGATGCTTGGAGTATGCGGTGTGCTCATCTAAGAGGTCATCTGCCTGATTGGCATGCTGTCCCTCATGGTGTTCACAGCCCTGATGGTCATCACCCTTGAGGGTGGGTGCTGCACACCAGGGCCAGTCCTGGGCATGACCACAGGTGGTGCACTGATGTCACCCCTGACACTGTACCCCCTGGCCATTGGCTGACTGCTGACACTGCCCCTCCGGCTGCTGCTCTCCAGTACTCAAGGGTGCCACCGCAGTGGCTGCAAAAGCTCCACTGTCCTGGACACATGCCAGTGCTGCCCACTGGTGCAGACAGGCACAGGCTGGGACTGTGATGTCACACAGGCCTCCATGGTGGCAGCACCCACGGCCATGCCCGTGATGTCATCTGCTGTGTGGTCATCCTGTGGCACACACGTATCACTGCCCATGATGTTAGCTCCATCATCATCAGTGATGGATCCAGCACCAGCCCAATTCTCAGCATGCTGGCATCCATGGACGCTGGCACACTGGGACACGGGCAGGACCTCCTCCGCATCCGCTCCACCAACATCAGTCCAGATGTCCAGGTGGGCCCACTGTCGCCCTGACCTCATATGCCTGTGGAGGTGGATGGAACCTCCTCTATCTCCATGCTACCACCCTCAGTGGAGAAGCCCTCCACCGCTGACCCATGTAGATGCTCAGGAGCTGTAAGGAAAAACATTAGCATTAATGTATGTGACCTACCATGTCCCCTCCCATTGACAGACCAGGACCACCATGCAGTGATGGGCTACCACCCATCTGGAATCCACCACCCGAACACCCTCGATGGCACAATGCTGCATGCTGCCAGCAACCCTCTCTTCTTGTGAGGTCAGGCGTTGCACATTCGGCTGTTCCCCACAGGTCTGAGACCATGCTGCCCTGATGGCAGCCACCTTCTCATTAATCCTCCGTCTGTCCATGCCCATCTTCTTTTGCACTCCTGCACGGACTGCTGGTGGCTGCCATGCAGGTTGACAGCGCCACCTCATCCCATGCAGCAGCATGGGCCTGTGGTGTTCCCTGGCATCCACTGAGCAGCAGCTCCTGGTCGAGGTAGGCCTCAAACAGGGCATCTGTTTCTGCCTTGGTGAAGTTAGACCTCCTCTTCTGCCCACGCCTCTGTTCCTCTTCCTCCACCTCACGATCGGTCATTATTCATCCTGTGAGAATGACAGGTGTTACCTGTGATTGTGCAGTCCCATGCATGTCCCAAACACCACAGTCCACACTCCCAAACAGCATGCAACTCACCACAATAGACTGCAGTAACCGACTATGGCCAGTGCAGCCCAGTGTCGCAGTTTTATAGTGCAATGCATGCAAATGAGGCGAGGTGCATTTTAAGTGGATGCAAATGCAGTGTCTGTGCCATTGAATGGCTGATTAGCTGATTTGCATAAGCCGGCTGAATATCCACTGTTGTGCTTTGCACAATTGGTTGAATATTGCTCAGCCAAGGCGCAGTTCTGTGACATGTGCAGTACAGACCGAACTGCCCATGCCGGGGTGATGACACAGGTGCCTGCTGTGCTGCTGGCGTGCTGTGCGTGGGGAGGCAATGCAGGGCACAGCCACCGTTATGCCAGTGGTGCTACTACACTGTTCCATATATGGTGCTGTGGCACTGGGGCACCGTGGGTGCACTGGACCCTGAGTGCTGTAGGCACCACTACAGGAGGTGGCACACAGACACCCAATTGCACTACACGCATTGGGTTCCAATCGTGCTGTGGCTGTCCGTGCGTGAGGACCCTGACCCTGTGCCCGACCTTTGCCCCCTAAGCGCCATGCATCAGGCATGGTGCACCACTGCTCGTGCTGTTCAGTGACAGCGCGATAGAGAATAACAGTGCTGTACCACACATCTGCATGTGGTGGAACGCGCTACCGGGCGCCATTTGACTCCAACTATCTGCTGAGATGGCCGGAGAAGGGCTGTTATGTGGAGCCAGGTGGAATTAGCGAATCTGGTGGCCATTGTGAAGCCCATGCTGGGGCTCTATGTGATGCACCCTGGACAGGGCCAGGAGTGCAGTTTGGCAGGAGGTGGCTGATCGCTGGAGGAGGCCACGGGAATCGGGTGCATGGCAGAGCAGTGTCACCACAGGTATGGGGACCTCAGGCGCAGGGACCCGGACATGCTTGCCCACCTGGGAACATGCCAGGAGACGCAGTGCCATGGCCAGGTAGGTGCCCCATCCATACACTGTTATCATCCATATGGGTATCACGGTTGCATGTGTCCGGCACATGGGGAAGCCATCCAGTGTTGGCCGTGGTGGTGGTATCGGGTTGGGGGTGGATGGGTATGGCCGTGTGGATTGCACACACATGGAGGTGGGGGACTTTGCTACCAGATTGTACTGATGTTCCTCTCTCCATATTTGCACCATAGGCCCAAAAGAGTGCAGGCTGGTGAGGGAGAGGAGGCACCACCAGGAGGACCAGGAGGCCGGGAGGGGTGAAGGTCTGCAGAGGCGCAGGGACCAGCCTGATGATGGTGAGTGCCCTACATCCATGATTACTATTGCATGTTGTGTAACTGGGTGGGCAGTGGGTCATGGCCACCATCCGATTGACACCACTGCCATGCACACAACTTGTTACAGTCAGCACTGTCCAGTGGCACACTGCATGTCTGGGAGTGCATCAATTGTGGTCCATGCATGCACCGGGTACATGGCTGTACCACTGCCTTCACACCGCATAGCCAAGTCACTGTACAGCCATGGTGGTGCTGTAGCGGGACATGGGCGGTGGGTGTGTGCAGTGGTCCGCATGGCTGTGGGTGCCTATGTGAAGCAGGTCTTGTGGACACCATCACAGGGGCATGCCACATGGCTGTATGCCATGCACAATGGGTGGGCTGCAGGGGCTGTACAATCCACGTATTGAGTCTTCTCCCTCATCCTAGGTGGACGGTGACTTCAGGCCATCAAGAGGGACTGCAGGAGTTGCTACAGGTGGTGAGGGTGACCCTGGAGATCCTCCAAAGGATGGACCGACATGGGGTGAGGAGGTGTAGGAGACATCAGCGCCACATGGAGGAGGAGCAGGGCAGACGACAGCCCATCATGCCCCTGAAAACACCTTCCCCCTGGACCCACCCTCACCCCCTTCTTCCCTCTCCTATTTGTTCACCCTGCCCCTTACCCGCCCCACCTGGTATGTGGCCCTTCCCCATTGTACATAATTGTACATAGTTGTTTTGATTACTAGTTTTTAATACATTTGTTTTGTTATGACAACTGTGGTGGTCTCTGATTTGCAGTGGGCTACAGGTGCTCAGCTGCAGTGGTGTGCATGGCGTCAGGGGTGGTGCACGCATGGGCATCTGTGTGTGTGTCCAGAAGGAACCACCTATGGTGTGGGCAGGGAGATCCGTCATTGTCTGTGGTTTGTGTGTTGTTCTCTGTGCACTGGATGCCTGTGGCAGTGGTCCATGGCCTGTGCAGCTGACACCTTACATGTCTGTGATATGCACAGTCTGCTGGCATGTCAGTGGTGGCTGTCCATGCTGGATAACAACTGTACCCGGCACAATGCCATGTTGCCTCCATCACCAGTATGGTGCATGTCTGCCTCCGGTGGCACTGTGGCCTCCACTGTTGTCCCTCCTCCATGCTATCGCTTGTGTCTGTTGCAGGGGATGTGCTCCAGTGTCTGTCACTTGTGCTCCGGCCGCATGCTGGTGGCATACAGCTTCATGGTGCCTGCGCGGGGTGGCTGATACACCTTGTGCCATGTAGGGGTGCTGGACGTGTGTACACAGCAGCCGTGGTCACACGCCAGTGGCTTGCTGACCCGCTACTGTGTCCCTGTGATGGTGTGCCCTTGGGTATGGGTAGGTGTTTGTCCATGCACTGTGTTGCATCCTGTGTGATGCGTGCTTCCATGCAATACTGTGTGTGTCTGTGCTGGCTGTTGTGGCCAGTGCTGGGATGGGATGTGTCCTTGGGAGGTGTGCAGGTGTTGTACTGCTGGTGGTGGGGTCGGGGCATGCCCTGTCGCGTATGGGGTACCTCATGTGGTGCGCCTTGTAGTCAGTCTCAGCTGTACCTCAGGGGACATGCAGGGTGGCACTGTGTATGCTGTTATTGCATCGCTGTCTGATGCCGACAGCTGCAGGGTGCACATGGTGGGGCTGCCTTGCATGGCTACATGGTGCACAGGGTTGCATTGTCACAGTGAGGGTGGTGGCATGCATGGGGTGTCCTGCACTATTGGGCACTACGCCTGGGAAGGGTGTATGATGATCCTGGTGCAGGTGTGCTCTGCATTGGTGGGATGGTGTGGCATGGGGTGGTCGGCCCTACTTGTGTGCCAGTCATAGCTTGCCAGGGGTGTGCTGGGGCACCATGCCCCGGCTGTGGGTTGGTTGCTGGTATCCATGGGCTGGTGGTTACTCCAGCTCTCCTCCAGTTGTGCAGTGCATGGGGTGTGGGGATGATGTCTGTTCTGCTGTGTGCTCCTCTGCCCATCTGTGGCATAGGTGGTGGTCCCCTGCATCCCTGGTTGTGCTGTTGCATTGCTGCCCTGCTCCACGGGCATCCCTGGTTCGCTTATGGCACATCTGGACTGCTCCATTGTGCATCCCTTGTTGTGCTATGGTGCATCAGAAATGTGCAACTGCATATCCCTAGTTGTGCTATGGTGCAGGTGGTGTGATATTCAGTCATGTGCTGTAGACGCATCTTGGCCTGCACAGTTTTGAATATCGATCTTCTTGCGCGCGTGGCAGTGGACTCACGCTTGCTCAGCTGTTGCACACTTTTGGGTGCAGTTTGAATATCTGGGCCATTATGTCTAATATACAATAGAGCCAGTTTTTTATGGCTCAGTTGAATTTGCAGCTGTTGGGAAGATTTTCTGAAAGGAGTAGAACAAATAAAACTTAAATTTAAACAGAAAGGTTACAATAAAGCAGTGGTAAATGATGCTATGGATAGGCCTAAAGGAAGAAAAAGAGAATCTGATAGTAGTGAGTAGGGGACAACCGCATACAGGCAGAAAAGAAATGGACGATTGCCCTTTCTGATTGTTCTACTTTCTACACTGATTTACACACTGTTAAAAAGAATGTCATTGCATTTATGAGTTGCAAAGGAATTTTGTCAACTGTATGTGCATCAGGTTTGAGGATTGTTACTTGCCACAGGAATATAAAATAATAAAAAATGCTTTCACCAATTTGGTTTTAAATGGTATAAAGTTACATTTGTTTCCAAAGTGCAGATAGACAGATTCACTTTGGTGTGGCTAATTGTAACTTGTGAATACTCTGCTATTATTCACTGGCTATCTCTAGTCCAAACAAAAAGTGCCCTGACATTCCACCCTGCTAATCTTCCTTACCAATTAACCTTATCAGAAGTTTGCCACGCCAAAAGTAAAGCTGTTCATCTGCACTTCAGAAAAATTAATTGAACTTTACCATTTCAAACCAAATTGATCAAAGCATATTTATTGATTATGTTACAGTACTCTGAAACCAACATTCTTCAATCTTATGCTGCATACAGTTGACATAATTCCTTTGCAACTGCATAAAGACAATTAAATTCTTTTTTACAATGTCTAAATCAATGTAAAAAGTAAAACAGAGAGGACAGTTTACAGCTTCAGTGTAAAGACCATCTCCGTGGCTCAGTTGTCTAATCCTTTGTGCTTTAACTTCTCAGTGTCAATTGTGTGTCTACATCTTCAATCCCGATGAATCGTATCTACTTTTATTACCCTGGCAAGAGGCACTTCTCATATGTAGTACAGCTGGTCTGAGATAGATGAAGGAGAATGCCAGTTCAGGTTACTGGTAAATGACGCTATGGACTGCAGTAAAGAAGAAACCAAATCAGTTAAAAACTAGAACAGTCAGAAAGGGCAATTGTTCATTTCTTTCTGCCTGTTCATGTGTTGCTCCATGTTCTCTGCTATCTCTTCATTTCTTCCTTTAGCCACATGCACGTGAACCCCACATTGATCCGCCTCTCACCATGTAATTATAATGATGTTTCTTTGTGCCCCTCCACACCCCAACTCTGCCTGGAGTAGACCAGACATTTTCTTCCTTCTGACTTAGATACATACCGAAAGATACAACTCTGTATGGTGTTTAACAGTTTGCAGCCCAATGAACATGAACCTAACAGTGTTCTGCCTTCTTGCCATGTATTACAATGTATTACAATGGTGTTTCTTTGTTTCTTTGTCCCCACCCCACCCCTCCCAGGATATGGGTGGCCCCTTTTATTAGACACTCCGATGGCAAACACGGAAAATTACCACTACAGCGACAGTCTCTGTAATGGTCCATTTCTGTGTTTCACAGTCCCCAGTGTTCTTCCCTCCCTGAACCAATTCCAACCTGGAGTTGAGAATCTTAAAGTCCAGGGGTGTGGGGGCTAAGTGACACAATACCTGCATCGGTATTGTGCCATCGCTGTGTGGGTGGTCGCATGTTTACTGTTGACCAAACTTGGTGCTTCCCAGGATATAATTAAATCAATTGGAAAAAATTAAGATTGGTAGGAATACTATCTTAGTGACACGTGATGTGGAAAATTAACATACCCCACAAAGCTGGGTTGGAAGCAATCAGAAAATGGCTTTCAGAGTGACCAACAAACATGGTACCTCCCATAAAATTCATTGTGGAATTAGCTGACCTTGTACTGACATCCAGTTATTTCATGTTTGGACAGGAATTTCTCCTATAGATACATGGGACTGCAATGGGCACAATATTTTCCCTTCACTAGTTAGTATTTATGTTGGTTAATGGAGGATGAGGACTTATGGGTTGTAAATAAAAACAAATGGCAAGCACATATATTGAAATGACTACAATTTGTTGATGACGTGTTCCTGGTGTGGAAGGGATCAGAAACAGATTTGATTGTTTTTAAACTATAAAGGGAGCTCTGTCCATGGAGGGAGGAGAGGTGGACACCACTTCAAACCAAATTGGTTAAAGCACATTTTTTCATTATTTTATATTCTTCTGGCAATCAACCTTCCTTGACCTTGTGGTACACACAGTTGACATAACTCCTTTGCAACTTCATAAAGACAACAACATCCTTTTTTAACAGTTCACTTACACATTACAACACTATGTTTTGATGAATGACAACCTTTGAGAAAAAAAATGATCAGGGTGATGGATAGCAGAACTGGCATCCTGCTCTAATGCTATATCTAAATGGAGGTAAAGCTACTTTTTAAAGTGGGGTGCATTTAAAGGTACCAAATAAACAAGTATAAAACTACATAACTATCACAAATGTGGATGTATCAAATATTATGTATTTAGTAACTTTAATGATCGCCATATTAATTGCTATAAAGATCACTTTGTTAACAACTCTGACCATAGTAACAGCTGTACATCAGTAAAGCTAAAAAATTAACCATAATATTTTTATAATTACTGGTATGCAGCTTTTTCCATAGGAAAACCTGGTTGCAATTTTCCATCATAACCAGCTGGTTGTAACAGCAAACACATGCCGGGTTTCCTCTTACCACCCGTGCACCACTCGGCCGGCCCTTCACTAGGGAGGGGTTCAGATAGAGGTCAAAGAGGAGGAGAAGGACCTAGGGTGATCATAACAGGTAACAAGAACAACTCAGCTCAGTGCAGGAAGGTGGCAGCTAAGGCCAACAAGATGATGGGGTGTATCATAGAGAATCTCACCCAGAAATAGGGATGTGATCCTGCCACTGTATAGGTCACTAGCAAGGCCACATTTGAGTACTGCGTGCAGTTCTGGCATCCCTTTCTGAAGAAGGATATCAGAGTGTTAGAGGGGTGCAGCATAGGGCAACTAAGATGATCCAGGTGCTGGAGGCAAAACCTATGAGGACAAGCTGACTGAGTTGAATATGTACACCATGGAGGAGAGGAGAGGTTGGGAGAAAATGATTGAGACCTTCAAATATTTGAAGGGTGTTAACAAAATGGGCACAGAAGGGATATTTAAGCTGAGGAGAGGAAGGGACACCAGAGGGCATGGTCTCAGGTTAGGGTGGAAGATATCGGACAGAGATGAGGAGACATTTGTTAACAGAGAGGTGGTGAAGTGGAACACTCTACCCAAGAAGGTGGTATCCTGTATCAGAGTGGGCAGTTTTAAAAGTGCAGGACAGGGTGTGAGGGGAGTAAGGTGAGGGGAGAGGGGTGGGGCAGCTGCAATACAAGGATGCCAGCTGCGCATTCAAGCAGACTAACTTGATGGACATTAGGCCTGTTTCCTGGCCGGCAGATTCATGTTTGTATGGCTGCAGACCAACCCTCGATTCAGCGGTAAGTTTAATTTTATTTATTTATGTAGTTTTTGTTGACGGGTAAGTGCACTAGACAAATCCTGCCTATTTTCAGAGTCTGACCAGAGAGGGGATACAGATGAATGCCAACTGACCTTGAACCAGATTAAGCTGTTTGTGGTATTTTTAGTGAATGAGGGAAATTTGGCCAGGACACCGGGAAATTCCCTACTCTTTGCCTGCAGGGGCCTTGCTTCCTGTGAGCAGTGGGGACCCTTTGTCTGCGGTACCAAGATGGCGGATGACAGTGTGGTTGCTGGTGAAATTGCTGGAGATATTTTGGATTCTGGCCTGATTACAGGTTCACCCATGGAGTCAAGAATACCTGACATTATCTCTGAAGAAACTACAAGGCTGCAATCTGCAGAAAGAAATACTGAAGGTACCACTTTAAATGAATTGCCAGACAATTATCAAGAAGACTTGCCTCAGACACCACTTTACCCAGTTTCAGGAACTCAGAGCACTTTATAATGACACAGAAAATTATCTCGAAGCATGTGTTTTACATACAAGGACTTTCTTATTGGTCTAATGCACTCTGATTCACAGTTTTCCCACAGCCTTTTTGTCAACTTACCCTGCAGCAGCCACTTCTGATATGACTCCTAGCACCAGAAATGCCACAAACTCTGCACGGGATCTCCTCTCTCTTTGCATCTATGGGACAGTCATCGCACCACAGAGGACATTGAGAGCATTGGGTCACCCATGGCAGTGCTCCATGCTGCTGGCTGGCAGCAACATTCAGAAGGAGCACCCTGGACCTCCCCAAGGGCTGTTTCAGCCCAGGAAATCATCTCTGAGGCTCCAGCGAACTCTGATCTTCAGGAGACACACCATTATCGACGAAAACAGCTCCAGAACCTGTATCTTTCCCTATGTAATGCTTCAAGCACACCTGCTATCTCCCGAACAACACCTGACGTCACAGATAGTGTCACGGGCTCCAAATCTCAGCCAGACATGAATCTACTTCATCCTCCTCGACTTCAGAACATAATTTAGCTGGTACATCTGAGCCATTTGGTCCAGAGCCTGCAGGTGAGGCACTAACTCGACCCCATTTAAACTCAGTGATCTGTTCACAAACTTAGATGAGCCAGCACAGCGAAGGAATGCTGTATGTAGAAGTTCATGGGGACATTGCTACAAGCTCTGACAGAAGAACTGTATTGCATAGTATGTTCTGGGACTCTTTAGGGATAGAGGCAACAGAATTATTTGCCTGCATTCATGTGCATGGGGAATCTCTGAATGACTTAAGTTTTTAAAATGTGTACACTTTGGAGACATTCTGGGAGAAATATGAGCATGTAAAACATCTGCCACTCTGGGCTCCCTTTATGGTCATCCCTAACGAAACCAACAGTGAAAATTGTTACCTTATTGTTTCATAGTGAGGGGTGAGCATACGGATGTCCAGTACTGCTCAGGCAGCGCTATGACGTACTAGAGGTCCCTCGACCTATTTTGGATGAGGACCTAGTATGGACTGGGGATGGAAAGTAAAGGTACAACTTAAAAACACGGATAAAGGTATCTCTCATTTACCAGGCAGCTTTCACATAGGCAGGGACCGTGGCTTATGTTTTACCCTGGACAACCACGGACCTGTCATAAGTGTGGTTCTGCGCACCCACCTGAGCAGCAATTGCGACAAGCCCAGATGTACTGTGTGCTTATCCATGGACATGTGAGTTTAGGTTGTCCAAACCCTCTATACTGCAATCTGTGTGAGGCTGGGGCACTCCTATCACCAGTGCCCTTGGGCGGATCATAATAGGCTCGACCGCCCTCCCCAGGACCAGATAGCACTTATAGCGGTTTCCCAGACTCAGGCCTTATACGCAGGGAGGCCCTGGCCTTGCCACTTCTACCCTGGCACAAGAACCTCCTCTCCTGCAAGAGCCTGAACCTCGGCGCGGACAAGAGGCCATTCCCAAGTCCCTGGCACCCCTATAGCATCAGTACCCCTTCTGAATCAGTCCCTGCTAGTACCCAGGCTACCATGCCTTCTCCCCAAAGGACTCAGATCACTTTGTGGTAATCCCCCTTCTAAATGGGGTAAAGGCAAATGAAAAGCAGAAGCTTTCACCCCAAGATAACAATTATCATGAGGAATAAATTTCAGGCCTTAGCCAAGAGACGACAATGGCAAGACACGGAAGGGAAGATGAAGACTCGGATTCTTCTCTAGCCTCTTCCTCCCGTATGGACTTCTCCTCTGACTCCCAGCTTGATCCCCCCTTCAGCAGATGGAGGTAGGACCCATGCTAACATTACCTGACACTAGCTCCTCCAGAATGGCACTGTACTTTCTGGGATGAACCACCACCAAGGACTCCGCTGCTTCACCCTAACATGCAGCATTAAATCCTATAGAAAACAACTCTCTTCAATTCAGTACCTTTCTGACTTACACCACGACATCTATTTTCTCCAGGACACCCGTTAGAAATCTCCTCATGAGCTTTCTCAAATTAAAACTCATTGGCATCAGGGCTCTTCCTTCTGGTCATATGGAGAGGATAGGTGTGATGGCCTAGGAATTTGTTTGCAAATTTTAATTTCCAAATTTCCTGGTTGGTAGACATAATACCAGGATGAGCCATGCTTGTAGACTGTACATACCAACAACACAAACTCAGGCTCATTAATGTTTATGCCCCCAGAGCATTGCCTCCAGAACAGACTTATTTAGCAAAATACAGCCATACCTGTATTCCAACCAGCAAATCTATATGGGAGGTGATTTCAACTGTGGTCTTACTCTCTCAGATCAGGTGGCTCCACCCAAAACTTTCATGATTCAATTGCCCTGAACAAAATTATTCAGACTGCGGCCCTCATAGATGGACATAACGCTTTACATGGTCCAGGTGCCAAAACCTATCATAGAGGCCCATACGCTACCAGGATAGATTTTCTTTTGTCTCACAGAATATTTCATTCACACAGGCAAGAATCATACCCTGTGAGACTTCAGACCATCTGGGGATCTCTCTAGTTTGCTCCCCTCAGGGAACTCCTTTCCTGGTCAACCCATCTAGGTGGAAATTGAATAGTTCATTGTTGACAGACCCGGCCATTTCAATGTATTGCACAGACCTTCTAAGGGCCCGGCTGTCTGTATTGGAAGCATATCATTCCCTCTACAATGGTGGGAAGACACTAAGAGTGATATCAAGATTTTCTTCCTACATACAGGAGGAAGAGAACACTGAGTTCATATCTTGATACCTCACTCTTAGACAAAAACTACAACAGGCCATATCTCTTTCTTTCGCATCCCACATGGACTACTCTCACACAATAAAGTCCATTAAGGAAGAAATGGAACAGTTCCAGTATCACCGAGCACATTCTTTACAGATGGAAGCTCAACATGGGACACAAGGCTCGGTCCCTCCTTAGATATCTATAAAAGTTGCACTGACAGGGTAAATGCAACCCACATAGAGGAACTTTTGATCCTGCTTTCAATAATCCCCACAATTCCTTGCTGGACATAAAGCGTATCGCCAGCTCTTATCTAGCTATGATGTTTGGCACCACAACTCCTGTGGATAGTATCATACCTTTCCTTTCAAGTATTTCTATTCCTCCTCCATCCCAAGATACATTGAAACATCTCCTTGAACCTATAACACCAGAGGAAATCCAGCAGGCTATAAAATGCCAAAAGAGCACTTCCCTGGATCCAATGGCCTTACTGCAGAATTATATATACAGTTTATGTTATTTTTGCCCTTTCGACATTAATATATAATACCATCATAAGCACTAATTCTACTCCTAAAGGATTTTCTGATGCTATTAAGATTTTATTATTCAAGAAAGGAACAGAGCAGTTATATGGAACTGGAGACCACTAAGTCTACTAAACATAGACTATAAAATATTCACTTCCATCTTGCTCAATAGGATGCTCCCTGTTGCTGCTCAGATTATTTCTGAGGTGCAGACTTGTGCCCTTCCTGGCAGATCTATCCTTTCCAACCTATCCCTCATTTGAGACATTATTTCAAACAGTACCCCTCTTCACCTGCCCTGTTACTCTCATTGGACCAAGAAAAGGCTTTTGACTGGGTCAGCCATGTTTATTTGTTCCAGGTTCTTGCACTACCATGTTCCCAGAAATTCATCTCTTGGCTTAAACTCTTATATAGTACTGCTTGGATACAACCCCATATAAATGGTTCTCCATGCCCCCTTTTTTAGGTCTTAGAGGTGCGACAGAGCTGCCCTTAAGTCCTCTTTTATATATTTTCCAACTGGACCCTTTATTATGAACCCTACTGCTGCCCATCTTTACCTAGAATCTCTTCCCCATTGGAAGACCTCTACCTTCAGTATATGCATATGCTGATGATTTGTGCATTTGTACTACCCCTATCTTCAGGAGATAGTACTTCCCCTATTTTCAAAGCATTTGAGACAGCTTTGGGCTCCCAAATAAATATAGCAAAAGTACAGCACTAGTGGTGCCAGCTTCAGCCAGCATAGACTTACCAACGCATATTGTAGATATCCCTCTGGCAATCACTCCAATAAAATCCTGGGATTATATTATGGCACCTCAGATGATGCCAGCTATAACTGGAACATAGTATTAAATAGAGCAGCGTACTCCTTTCCTTTGGAAAGGACATAGTATGCAAAATGGAAAAGAGTGTTTTTATTGAAAACTTTAATACTTCCTCTTCTTACACATGGCATCAGTGTTTCCGGTCAGTTTTCTCTGGAGGCAAGAGTTTACTATATTTTTTCAAGGCTTCTGGGGCAGCCATTTAAATCCCATAAAAGATTATACACATACATGGATTATTGTCATGGTAGGGTAAGGATGCTGAACCCGATAGTATTTTTCCATAGCCTATTCCTGAAAATCACGATACCCCACTTACTCCATGATCCACCCCTATTTTGGCATTTAATTATATATTCTTTTACCATTAAGGTATGCCAAATATGGCAACAACTCCCGCATGACATCCCTAGGCACTTCAGAAAACAGGTATCCCCAGCTCCTCTTCCCCTTTTCTGAAGATCCGCAATGGAAACTCTCCCCAACACATATATTGACTAAAACCAGGAGACAGCTTTATAACTTTGTTTTAGATACCCATTTTCCTGACTTACCACAGATAGTATCTACACAAGGTTCCCTTCTGGAATTAGAAACGCCCTTCTCTCAGTTAACTGACCCCAGGATCCCAACACAATTTTGGGATATCTCCTGGCTAGCTTGTCATGTAAGACTGGATGTCAAGAACAACCTAAAACACAAATTAGTAGAGGAGCAAATATGCCCCGAGACTCTTGCACAGCGGTACTGGAAACCATGCATCATTTTTATTGATTGCCCATGTAGTCAAGTTGTTTGGACCCTCCTTTTACATAAATGGAAAGAAAAGGCACTTCAGAATGTAACATATGATATCCTGGTGTCGGATACCACACCCCGGATTACAGAAATATGCACGGGACCTTATGTCTCATCTTTGCATCCTGCCGCTATTATTTATGGCAGGCCAGGTGCGCCTTTCTCCTGTAACAGAAAGTGTTTTCTGCAAGCATAAATAGTTAACAGATTGTTTCTAGCCTTGTGTTAATCAAAATACGGAAAAAAGTTGTTAACTTCTGCTGTATACAGTTCATATTGGAACAATTGTGCATGGATTGAAACTGCAGTACCCTGAAGATGTTTTTCTTTTTTCCTCTCTGTATTAGTAAGCATTTATTTTGCTCCATTTAAACTGAAATGTTTCTTTTGACTCTTTTTCCTTCCCCCACCCTTGTTTATTGGTTTTATTTGTGGGTTGATTTCATTTTGTCTTTCTTGCAAACCTTATTTACAGTTTCTGTAAAGTTGACATTGTATTTTGTTTATTGAGTGTACTGCACTAATTTTTATTTAAATAAAACATTCCCCTACTCTTTTCGATAAGTGCCATGGGATCTTTAACATCCACCTGAACTACCACCAATCCAGGTAGATGGGACCTCGGTTTACTGTCTCATCCGAAGCGGCACCTCAAAGTGCAGCACTCCTCTCATGCTGCACTACAGTGTCAGTACTGGGATATTAACCCATGTGCCATATGTGGGAACTGAACCCACAGCCCTCTGATCTCCCGGCCTCAGAGGCGAGTGTGCAGTATATAAAAATAAAATATGGGTTGGTTGTGTAAAACTCAATTTTACACCCACCCTCATTGTGGGATGCATTTCATAAACTCCTTGGGCTTCACCCTCAGGGTTTATGTATCATTCCACAACTCGGGTGTGTGTAAAACTCACTACACACACCACCCCATACATTATTTTCTATATTATGTACACTCCCCATGCACATCTCCCTAAATTCATTCATCTGTTTCTATTTTAGCTTTGTCAGTTTAACTTTATTGATTTTATTTGTACAGCATCTACTAAAATGGGCGCTGAAGCTGCCTTTAGGGATACATCCTGTCTTTGGTGTTCCCTTATATAGATAAAAACTGACAGAAAAGTTTTATTAATTTAAAATAAAGTATATTATTTTAATTCATTGTTTTAATTTAAACAGTTCATCTCTTTTGTAGCTTCACAACAGCTTGGCTCATTCTCTAATGCTGGCATAGAACACACTGCTGCTCCTTGATTTCTCTCACTAACCGATAAGTATTTACACCTCATAATTTGGTAACTGGGTAGGCCCACAGAGAAAACATTTGGGGCACTATGTTTAATTTAACTGAGATATCAAATATAAAATAAGGTTATTTGCTGCCCATTTATTTGGAGTTACCAGAGGAGCTCTGTCCATTGCATCTTTCAGCCTTACTAAGCAGAGTGCCGTTGCTACCTACCAACTAATATACTGATAAAGTTATCATAGAAACCATAGCCTTTTTACCCCAAAACTGTGTGCATGCTTAATAGCCTTTATACTAGACTTAGAAATGTTTTTGTAAAGGCGTAGTCCAGTAAGTTCAAAAGGGCTCTGGAGGAAATCATTTATTTTAACATACAGGGTTTATACTTCAACAGACCATTTTTACTGAATCTCCTCTACTCAATGAGTGTAAAAATAAACACACCACTCAAATGTTGTCACTTCTAGACACTTATAATTTCCCCAGTAGTGGTAACTGAATGATGATCAGACTAAACAAGTATCAACTCTTAAAAGGCAGGCACACAAAATGTTTGCATAATAGGCTGTATTTATGAGCTATAATATATAAGCTAAGGCATGTTTTACTTGTACAAATAATTTGTCATGATCACCGTAGTTCCCTATGTCACTTAACATTTTTAAAATTACTATTAACTCTTACCAATGAGGTGTGAAACAGTTCTGTGCCTCATTAGCTGAATATAAATCACAATTGGACTGTACAAATACCTAATTTTAAAAGGTAGAAGTTGTATCATTATTCTAGTAAATGGAATAAGGAAGGACTAATAGCCTGACTCAGGTACAAAAAACTGAAGGATAAGGGAACTGGTAAGCAACCGAGAGAATGGTTAAGAGCTATAGCCACAGGATTGTATCCTTGTGGGGGAGGAGATTTCAATAAACTCACCTGCCTGTTCTTTTCTTGGAAGCGCCGGAGGTTTAACCTTAAAGTTTGGGTTGAGCAGATGCCATATATTGACGTTTACATCAGTTCCCAGGAGCAAAGGAGAAAGAAGCATTTAGCATCACTACACCTTACTGCACAAGTAAGAAGCAAATGTTTTGACAAACAGCTGAGCTATAGGGTACACGTGGTCAGTGAGGGTGGCAAGATCCAATCAATCGGGGTGCAGGGGACCCACAGTCCCAAAATGTGCTGAAGAGTTGTACTTGGGTGGGGTGGGGGCAAGCGGTGTTCAAGAAAAGACAAATTGTAGCATCTTCAACACAGAAGAATAAAGTCAATCCAGTCTGATCAGCTCCTACCTAACTTGCTTAATGTTCTACAAACTATTTTGTTTCACTGCCTTGTTGTCTGTCATCGAATCCTGCTTTGACAGAGCAGGCACTGCACATAAGTCATGAGAGAGAGAAGAGAGACACAACACTTAAGGAGAATGTCCCCATCTGTCTGTCACTGTCTCTCTCTCTCTCTCATCAGTAAGTGATGATGAACAGGGTGTGTGCCAGCAAGAGCTTCACCTCTCACTGTCTGTGTCCCGTCTCACTGTCCACAGCTCACACATACAACTCTGCCATTTCGGTGAGCATTAGCTCCGCTCACTCAGTATCACTGTCCCCATACCCACAGAGAACACTGGAGGATAACCACACACGCATGGTAGTGGAGGAGGACAGACAAGGATAAAAAAAAATAGTGCAAGCGTGGACTTGTCCATGGTGCATAGGCATGGAGGCAGCTATTGTCACGTCATGAGGTTGTTCATTTGCAAGCTGCTTTTCTACTGTCCCAGCTAGAGGACTGCAGAGGCTGCACATACACAGTCATAAAAATGGGCACTCACCACCTCAGAAATATGTGCAGGACACCACTGTAATTCCACATAAAAGTAGCTTTATTAGACAAATATTAAAAACAGCACACATGTGCCCACCTGATGCATTTCGGACAGGGTCCTTTATCAAAGGTGGGGCAACACTAGACAATACAAACTTTTATACACAAAGACTGTTGACGTCATGGTAATGATTTTAAACTGATTGGTTCATCATTTAACTTCAACAATATAATTTTAAATGATCATGTATAATAAATATAACCTATACATCAAAATACTTGTCTCATGGTATAAAAAGACATGAATGGGTAGCTAATGAAACTAATTATAGGTATAGTAGTACCCCTATAGTTAAAGGTTGAGTAGCCTGAGTAATGTTAAACCTCAAATTTTGCACTTTAATAACTTTGTAACTTATCAATGGATTTGCTCAACATTTGGTATGTGCTGTCCTGAGTGGTAAATCTCTTGATGTGGCAAGTTTCATTCCAGTCAGATGTGTGGATTCTGAAATTCAAACAGTGTAAAAAGTAAAAGTCACCTTTTGCAGTTTTTCCTCGCTGTTTTGTGCCCAGATGGTGTGGAATTTGGCATGATTTTTTAAGGTAGAAAGAACTTGGGTAACAGAACTGCAACTGTTAGTTTGGTGCAAAAATATTAAACTGTTGCAAAGTTATTCAGTTTATTAGTTCCCATTACATCCTATGGGAAATTCATTTTCAGAATAGATGTCTTGAGTTTGACAAATGATTTGATCTCATGAAAAAGTATTTAGTTTCATGAAAGCATTTTATTTTTCTTGAGAACAAAATCCTTTTCCAGAAAAAAATATTCTTTTCTCCAGCCGCCATCTTATTTTTTTTCCAGGAAATAACAAACGTGGAAAATAGATAAAAATGCATGTATTTCAAAAACAAACATCAGAATCTAGCTAAGTGGGACTCAATTTAGCTAGATTCTGATGTTATTTTGACAGTTGTGCCTACAAACGCCTTTTCTAGTCACCCAAAATCCCAGTTGCCCAGCTTAGCGAGAGAAGCACTTCCCTGGTGTACTTTTGTTGATTTGCAGGAAGCTGGTCCTGTCATGACAGTATTCACCCTCCATTCATATCTCCTGCAAAGCAAAACAAAACCCTCCCACTCCCTTCCTATGTGTACTGTCCTTCCCACCCTCCATTTAATCCCTGGTGTCTAGTGGCACCCCAATGGCTGTCCCTGTTATGTTTTCATTCCCTGGTATCTGGTGGCCCCCTAGCCTCCAATCACTGTCCCTCTTATTCATTATTCCCTTGTGTTGAGTAGCACCCCTTTGATCCCCATATATTGTATAACTAATGTTAGACACTGGTTGTTAGTGGTACCTCCCCCACCCTTCCCTGTCCATGTAAAACTGAAATTAAGAAAACCATCCTCTATGTCTTTTTGTAACTTTTTAACCTGTAAAATATAAAAATAAATTGTCCAATGCCGATCACACCTGCTCCAACCACCCAACCTCCCAATGTGCACCCACCTCCTTGCCCCCCATACACCCTCACTCACCTAAACTGGTAATACAGTCAACCTCCACTGTCTGATCAAAGAACATCTTGCTTCTGAACTGGTGACTGCTCTCTGTCATGTAAGGTAAAAGTTACCTTACTTGACAGAGAGCAGCTGCCGGCTCCAGCAGCAAGACACGCCTTTGATCAGAGGGTAGAGGTTGACTGTGTTACCAGTTCAGGTGAGTGAGAGCATTGGGATTGCACAGTGGTAGGTTGGGTGGGGGAGCAGGTGTGATTGGCGTGGCATTTTTTTTTATTAAACCAGTTTTATTGTTTTCACCATAATCACATCAAAACACGACCAAACAGGCAGAGTTAGAGGTATCTTATTATTGTACCAGTTAACAGATAAATTCTAACTCACAAATTAAACCCTCCTTCCCCTTCCTCCCAAGGCTACACACATAAGCTGACCCTAAGTCATCGTCCCTGAGGCAGTCTGATCATTAGGTTTCCACGCCATTAGGGCGCTCTAATGAATTCCAAGATGACGTGATATATCTTAACCCTGCCTCGCATGTAGGCAATATGCCTTTCTAGCTGTAATGCCAAGATGCACTCTCTGTACCATTCCATCAAGGAAGGAGATTTGTCACTAGCCCAATGCCTCAAAATTATCAGTTTAGCGACCGCTGAGATAAGTGACATTTGGGCTTTCTTAATCTTAGCGGTACCTGCTGGGAAAAGACTCATCAAACATACCTCAGGAGTGAACAGAGTTTCTAAGCCAAGGATAGGGTCTAAGATATTATTAATGGACTGCAGAAGGCCTGCGTACAGGGGCATAACCAGACCATATGGTATAAGGTACCATCGCCCTTTTGCATTTGCAACAAAGGGCGTATCCTTGCCCATACTTACATAACTGAGTTGGAGTTAGGTACATATTATGCATTATATTGAAATGTACCATTCTCAGCCTGTCTTGCTTTATGAATTTATACATTGAAAGCCAGAGCTTCTTCAAAGGCTAGGTACCTCGGTATTCCCAACTCCCATCCAGTAAAAACACCCCCTGACGATAGCCTAAATCCACTCCTGGAGTATTTTATACAGCCTGGAGACTGAACGTGGTTGAGAAGCTATACGTAAAAGTGTATTGAGATCTCTTTCCCCAAGATCAAAGGATGCGACCGAGAGAAGAAGGAGGAGGTTAGGGCCTTGCTGACTTGCAACAGTTTAAATAATCCCTGATCGTAACTCCTAAAGATCTCTTCAGCTGATCAAAGGGAAGGAGCCTCCCATTCACCCAGAGGTCCAAGACCCTAAGATGATTTACCTGAGGCCAGAAAGCAGGGGACAATGGCACGCCCCGACCTTAATGTGCGGGTTACCGATAATGGGTTGGTCAACCGAAGTGGTACCATTTTATTGCAAGGTATTTTTGTAACTGATGAAAGGCTTTTAATGACCATCCATAGGATTGCTTTTAAGGGACTTAGGATAGCCGACATTTTTTAACAGGTTAAAAACATCACATTAAGACATTGAGGTACGGCTTTCTTAATTTTAGTTTGACATGGCTGGGGAAGGGATGGGTTACCACTAAACATGGATGTTGGCAGGCTGTAGCACTAACCACGGATGTCGGCAGACAGTGAATGCCAATGCATACAAAACATTATAATCTAGGGCAGCATTTTGTCTTCCCTGATGAGTTTCACTTTTACTTTTTTGTTAAGTTATTTTCCTTACTGTCCCAGTCCTGACCTAATCTGCTGTTTCCTGTGCAGGGAGAGTTTGACTACAGGGAGAAAACAAAAGACAGAATGAAGGTGGCTCCATTGTTTTTACAAAGTGGGCTTTAAATTGTGTGTTTTCAGCGTGCTTTCTCACTCCAGCTGTAGTGGATAGACCACTGGACCTGGCATCGATAAGTGCAGAATGGCCCTTCTCTGTGAACAGATGATGCAGAACAGCAGTAGCAGCACCTCAAGACTCTATCGTTTTAGGTTAGTTAGTGTGTCTTTTCATGGTCATGGTCACAGACTTCACCTACAGTACCCAGTTATCTACTCTCAAGTCATTCACATACTACTGTATTTCTCAGCCTCAGCCATACTCATCTGTTTTATGTGATTCTTGAAATGTACATTTATAATAAAAATAAATGCATCACTCATAATGGTAAAACCAGCTATGCAGTTCCAACAAATGAAGTCACCCTCAACGAGGGTAAAGGATTGGTGCTGAAACACAAAACTACCAGCCCTTGTCAGATGCAACAAATCCAAAAACATGTAGCATGCTAGTCTTTAAATAGAAGTTAAAAAAATCACTCAGAGGTTTCAAATCCAAAGTGCTTTTAACACAAAAACCAGTTCTCACAATACAGACTGTAAACATTTTCAGGCTGAGTGATTTTGTTCTGCTATGCTTTACTGTTAATTTAGTTAGAAATGTACGTTTTAACTCTACCAATAGAACTTCTCTCTATATATGAACTACTGAACAAGATGTTCAAAGTATATTATGTCTACCTCTGGAATCTGACATTGTTTTTTACCTTGTGTGAAATTGTCTGTACAATTGTCTGTACAATGTTATGTTGTGTACTGACTATGTGTTTTGAAATTCATTTTATTTTTATAATATTTCTTTTTATTTTTCTGGAATTTCTTGTTATTTCTTTTATTCTTTGAAATTTAGTTTTATTTCTCGTTATCGCATTTATATTCATAAACTACCTCAAAATAACCTTATACACTAGAAATCACATTCCTAGGATACTACACTGTATTATGTAGGTCTTGAAAGGTTTTGTGAATGAAACAATTCTGCTGTTGTTTCCTTGTGTACTATCTCTGTGGTATCAATGGAACCTAAACAACAACTGCAGCAAGCATTCATTTAGTTTTTGCCCTCCAAAGCAATTTGTTTAACTTTATTAATGCGTTTGTTTTCTTTTTATTCATTTTATATGTTGAATTTCTTGTTTTTCTTTTTATACTTTGAAGTTCTTGTTATACAAGTGGAATCCACTTAAATGCATACCCATTTTGCACAGAGAAATGTGCATTTAAGCAGAATGTGCATTTACCTGAAATTGCTGATTTGCTGCTGTATTAAGCACCTGGGACATGCTTAGGTTATAAACGCTTAAATTCTATCAAATGGTCTCATACAAACTTCGAAAAAAGGGTTAAAAGCATTTGTACTGCATAACTCTAACTAAAATAGTTTCAATAAATACAGTACTATACTGCTATGAATCTCTGGACATTTAAAAATGCAGTAATTCAATACAATTCAGAGTTGTCCCTCCCCCATATTTGCTGTACAAAAAGAACATTGTCCTTGAATTCAGAACGCTTAGTCGGATCCCGCTTCTCTCACTCTCACAAATTAACCTATCATTTCCATACACTGCAGCTCTTTAAAGGTTGTTACCTCTTGCTCGAGAGTCTCAGTTTTGGACACTATTCTGAAAACTGCAGTAACATCCACAGAACTCCTAAGCAAGAGTTCCAAATGCCAGAGTACACTTTTTTCCATTCATGCTGCTCCTAAGTATTGTGGGGTGAGTGAATGTGAAGGTAGGGGTTTTAAACACAACTACACCACCTAGTTAACCCTCATTAACTGTTGTTAAAAAAACTGTGCACTTACCAGGAATTAACCACATTGCCTGAGATGTATAAATGATTTGAGAAGTCATGCACTTAGCTGAAATGTGCACTTATCCAATGTGCATTAAAGCAGCTTTTAACATTAGAAATATAGGGAAAAAATGGAAACAAAATGTTGTGTATTAAAGAGAATGTGCACTAAACCAAGTGCATGTAAGTGGAATCCACTGTACCTTGAATTTCTTGTTATTTCTTTTTATACCTTGAATTTCTTGTTATTTCTTATTTAAGAAAACACGGGTCTCTAATGATGAAAACTAAATTACACAAAAAAAAAAAGAAATTTCTGTGGCTTCTATCACTGACTGCTAATATGGGCAACACTTTCCTTCTCAGCTTAAGAAGATAAAACAGGAGATGTTATTCATGAAGTATCCAAAATGTCATCTCTTTTGAAGGAGCAAAAATACAATACAAAAGGTAAAACAAAATTCAGACCATTCTACTTGAAGATTGTAAATTTGGGGCAGATTCAAAAACTGTTACTCACTTCCAGGATGATAGAAGAAATCATTTATCTGGTACAAAGGAACATCTAAATTTCTAGGAAAGACATACTCAAAGGGTATTTAGCACTGCAGCCTGTGTTAAGAAGTGGTAGGAAGACTTTCTGACTGAAATTGAAATCCTGGAACTTCCTAGGGATAAGAATGTTCTTTCCAATTTTGCAATCTCTCCAGCAATAGCCTCTCTCAAATTGGGTTCCACTCTGAGTGCTGATGGTTAGTTGAGTGAGATAAATAGTTGAGGAGAGATTTGTTGGTGGAATTAACAGAAGTTGGCAGTATTATTTTGTCCTAGAATTCCATGGCTGGTAGCATGTTCACTGGAATCTTAATTCTACTGCATATAAAGGGGACAAATCTAATGTATCTAAGACATGGAAAAATCACAGCACTCCCAACCAGGAAAAATGAAAGCCCACACATGAAAGGCTTTGCTTGAGATACCTGCAATTTATTTTATCAGCAGTGAGAAAGTGCAAAATACCACAACTTGTGGAGTCCAGATGTGGGTGAAATGTTTTCCTGGCAAAAATACATCAATGCACCTATTTTTTTTCTTTTTGTATTCTTTCATTCCAGAATGAAGATAAGAGATTCTGAAGTTTTGTATGTTCTCACTACCTTGCCCACCATGTTTATCATTCAAAGATCCCTAATTATTAGGGTTGTCCTCATTTCACCCTTCAGATTTGCCCTGTCCCTCATGGAAATTAGGTATGCCTGGTAGTGCAGGGCTCCCACAGTACAATAAGTATATGATTATACCATCTCAAAAGTAAGGATGTAAGTTGTAAAAACTGTGTTAATGCTCCATTTAGGGTCAACATGACAAAGTTGGGAAATGAGCTGTTAGGTTTTCCATAACTCTACCCTCTCAAACTTAGGCAGGAGAGCAGGTGGGTGTGCCTTCAGTTTCTCAAGCTTCCAATACTCACCCCATTCCCATAAAGTCTACACATCTGACCTTATTTACAGATGGAATGGGGCAAGTGTTAGGCTTGAGAAACCCAAGGCACACTCCACACCTTCTCCTTCCTGGTTTGTGAGAGTGAGGTGTTAGGTTGGAAACCCTAATGCCTAATTTCCCAACTTTGTAACTTTGACCCTAACTGGAGCATTAATAACATTTTTGCAACTTATATAGATTACAAATGTAAGTTGAAAAAGTTGCGCTCGGGTGGGAAGGGGAGGAGGTATGGAGAAAATGGAGAGAAAAGAGGAGAGCAGGGAAGAGGGAACTGTATAAGAGTGTGAGCAAATAAATACATAGAGGAAGGAATAAAAATTAAAAAAAATATGGTAAAGCTTGTTGGAAGTATAGTGTTGGGTTCCAAAACATATACACGCAGTGAGTATAAATATACACAGACACAATGTTATCTCTTTTTAAAAAGATTTAAAGATTACCTGAATTTAAACTCTGAGTATCATTGTACTTTTGCTTTAAGATCCAAAAGCTTCACGCTGTAAGATGAGATCATTAAAATTCCCCCTAGGTGCTGGGCAAACCTTGCCTATTCCTTAAATTTAAAAGCATGTTCTTCCCAACTATCAGCCTGAAGTGTGTGTAAGGCTGTGTGTAGGTAATGTCCCTCTCACAGTTGCATGATTGTGCTCCCCACTCTGACCTTAAAGCCCCATGTTGTCTTGCCCCATAAAATGCTCTGCAACTACATTTGGCCAAGTATATGACATTGCTTTTCTCACATGTAATACATTGTCTGAGTTCAAAAGTTCTGGAAATGTTGGCACTGGTGAATTCCTTGAATTATGAATTTCTTTCAGTATATGCATCTTCTACATGTATGGCACCCTTTTCCACTTCTGTCTAGCCAAGTTGTATCTTCAGGCTCTGTGTAATGGCTATGTACCAATTTATTTTTAATAGTGGCGCCCACGATATGTCATTCATAGAGACTGCATTGCCAAGTTAATTAGCTCTGATCACTAGTAAGGATGTGTCAATATTAATTAGCTATGTTCTGTAAATACCCAGCATGTGCAGAGAAATCAGATACAACATTTTTCCCACAAGTTATTTCTGGGATGGGAGCAGAGCAGGGTCTCCACTAGGTCAGTAAGGAGTTCTGACTACGCTTGACCAACATAGGGGAAAACAAACTCTTTGGTTTGAACTGACCCTAGGGTCTGTTAAACTGCAACTGCGAGCTGAATTCCTTGATTTTAGAAGGGCAGACCTCAATAAGCTGAAGGAGCTAGTCAGAAATAAGTTAGCAGGGATGGACAATGCAGATGGGGGAACAGAGATGGGGCAATGTGCATGAGAATGGTAACCAAAAAGAATAGGTTCAAGAGGCCACTACGTTTCTTGGCAAGGGTCAGGAAGTGGTGAGGGCCAAGAAAAAGCCCTTCTACAAATTTAAAGGAAAGCAGGGGAGAAGAATGGGAAGAATATTTGCTGAAAAATAAGGAGGCAAAAACAGACACAGAGCTCCATATTGCAGAGGAGGACAAGAGTGGAGAAAAAGTTCTTCGGACATATTAGTGAAAAAGGAAGAAAGGAGGGAATAGGGTGATTGAGGTGGATGGGCAAAGGCTGCCATTTTTAATGATTGCTTTTGCTCTGTAATCATTTGGGAGGACAGTGGACTATTGCCAAAGAGTGGCATCAAATCAGCCTTTAAAGGGTCCCAAAGATGAGGCAACCAGCATTTATTAGTGAAATGATTCTGAAAGGGCTGGTAGCCCTAAAGATTGATGAGGCCCCAGGACCAGATGGGGTTGCATCTGAGGATACTCTGAGAATTGGCGGTGGAAATGGCTGATCCCTGGTAGTTGTCTTCAACAGCTCTCTAAGGACAGGGGTGGTTCTGAAGGATCTGAGGGTGGTGCATGCAGCTCTGCTCCATACTGGGGCAAGAAATAATCAGGAACTACAGACATGTAAGTCTTACTCTTTACCTCTCTAACTGTAGGAAAACTGATGGAGTCATTGGTCAAAGAAGATCTCATGGACTGCTTGAGAGCAACAGTCTCCAGGATAATAAGCAGCACAGATTTGCAGCAGGGAGGTCTTGTGAGACTGGTCTGATAGTTTTCTTTGCCTGGCTGATGAGGTAATTGGATAGGTGCCATGCTGTGGATTTGCTGTACTTCAATTTCAGCAAGGTTTTCTACTTGATACTCCACAGACCCTTGCTGAAGAAGATGGAGCTCTAGCTCTAGGTGCAGCTAAGACCATAGTAAACTGGATAGGTGACTAACTAAAGGGAGGCAGCAGGTAGTGATCATCAGAGTTAAATCAGAAGAGAGACTGGTCACAAGTGGGGTTCCACAGGGATCTGTCCTGGGTTCAGTCCTTTTCAACATGTTCATCAGTGACAATGGTGGGATCAAGGGCATGCTGTGTCTCTGCAGATGACACTAAGCTCTGTGGGAGGGTAGATAGTGATGAAGAATAAAGGAAATGCAGACAGACTTGGAAAAGCTGGAGGGTCGTCAAGGGTTTGGCAGTTGAAATTCAATGCCAAAAGTACAAGGCGATCCGCCTAGGGAACAAGCACTCCAAAACGGAGTACTGAATGGGAGGGATGAGACTCAGTACCACAGCTGAGGAATGAGATTTTGAGTTACCATCAATGGCTCCCTAAAGCAATCAAGTCAGAGCGACAAGGTTTATAGGAAGGCAAATAGGATACTTGTATGTATCGGGAGGGGTACTGATAGCAGAAAAGGGAGTTACTACGCCCCTGTACATATCCTTGGTGAGGTCACATCTGGTGTACTACGCTCAGTTCTGGGGTCCCTCCTCATCAAGGATAGGAATAGGCTCAAGACTGTGCTGTGCAGGGTAAAAAATGATTCACAGCCAACAGAGCATGTCCTATGAGGAGTGCTTTACGCATTGAAGATGTACTCGCTGAAGACCAGAAGGAAGAGAAGAGATATGATAGAGACCTTCAAATTTCTAAAAGGAATTAATAGGGGAACTATTTTTTTTTTACTTTCATTCATTTTAAATGAGCATGCAGAAAGCATTACAGTCATTGGAGCAAGGTTACATTGGCTCCTGCATTCAGTGCACTGCAGACATGTCAGCATCAGTATACTTATTTCCACTGACATATGATACAGCATACGGGGTATTGTCCGAATAAAACAGAATCACACTCTACCATTAAACATTTGAGATAGCCAGCTGCATTAAACCTGTGGGGAAATACCAAATTAGGTAGTTTACTTAAGGTAGTCATTTCCATGGCCCACTAGCCACTGTCACCACTTAATTGTATAGCTATGTTAAAGGGATTATACATCCTCCCACTGCTACCACAACTCCACAAGACAAAACACCTGCAAAACAGTTCTAATTGAACTTGTACAATCCAAACTGTTAAAATCACCAACTCTCCATGGATCGCTTTTCAACTGCTCACTCCTTAGCTAGGGTAACCATAGTCCCCAAATGGGCTCACTTGACCCCTTATATATTATGTTAATTGACATTACTAACACCTTTAATATATTGAATTTCACTTTCTAGTGGTGCTAATGGGTTAAACGCCTCATGGCAGACACCATTTACAATCTTAACTGTAACATCAGAACACTATGTGATCGTAATTATAAGAACAGAGTCAGCTTGAGACAGGAAACATGTAGTTCAAATGTTTGTTCTTGTCTTCCTTGGAGAGAATAACTTTAAGGATAGTTCTGTTAAATAGTCAAAGAAACACTTTATTTAGGTTTCCTAGTCTCAATGTTGAGCAACCTCCTGGTCAGAGTGGGAAAGAGAAGAAAACAAAAATATTGAAATACCCACAGCACATTAATCCCTTCATCATCTGATTCTTCTGGTAATCCTTGAGTTTCAGGTGGTCATCAGCTTCTTTAGCAATTTTGGTCACAGAGTCTATTTTAATGTCTTGTGTCCCAAGCCATTCCAGGAGCTGCTCTAGGTTATGGTCCATTTCTCTCATGGCACTTAGGGCAGTGCCCCATGGTGGAGAGTCTTTCATGACACTTGGGCTTTCTGTTTGCTCTGGCATGCCTTTTGGAGTTTGTGTTGACTGTGGTGCCAATTTTGGCCATCTCCCTCAGCCGTTCCTTCTGTCTACCTATGGTAAAAGTGGTATCTCTTGAATCCTCTGCTCAAAAGTTGTCAAGTTGTATACTTCAATTTGTATTTTAATCACAAAAAATAGCTTTGTACAAGTTTTAGCAGCACGAGTTGCAAAGCTGCTGAAAGATACTCATGCCTCAAACGTGGTTCTGTAGCGCTCCCAAATGGGGGAACTATTTAACTTAATGCCAGCTCACAGTCACATGGTCATGAGTGAAAGAAAATAGGAGGGAGACTCAGGAGGGACCTGAGGAAATATTTTACAGAAAGGGTGGTGGAGCCGTGGAACAGGCTGCCAGTCGAGGTGGAAGGTGCAAAAAGGTTAGTGATTTTAAGCATGGCTGGGACAGAATGAAGGGTATAGTGGTTGCTCAGGGCATCAGAATCAGGGTGAGAATGCAGGTAGGGTGGGAGGGCTAGGATCCGAAGGAATAGTAGTCCACTGGGCTAAATAGGGAACTCAGGCAGACTGGAAGGACTTTTGGTCTTTTTCTGCCATCTTTGTCTATGTTTCTATGGTAGCTCTGTCTGTTTTTGATTCTATAGAGCTCATATTCAAGACAAATTGCAGCCTTAATACCAGACCTTATAGTACAGCTATGCAGAAACTAAGTAATATGCACTAGAATTTTGTTAGCAGTGTGTTTATACATGAAATAAATAATATGGACCTTACACCTATTCTCCAGAGAGATTCATGCCAGTCCATTAAGGAGATCACAGTAGTAATAGTTTTATTTGGTCTACACAATATCACCATAATCTAGTAGTGGGAGTAACAAGAGTAACATACCTTCCACCAGCTTTTCTGTCCCTCAGCAGATATACTAAGCTTTTTTATTGTACAGGAATCCTATTTGGGGCCTGTCTTTATCAGTATCTGGTTTATATGAAACTTCCATTTCAACTGGGAGCCCATCTAGGCTCCAAGATATTTATACTGGGTCACATTTTTAGAGGTTTGTTGTCACATGTAGTTTTTATCTTCAGTGATGACTGCTTTGACTTTAAAATGTGGGTGGTACCAAACATCATGATATAAGTTTTAGCTGAGTTTATAACCTGTTTGTCAGTTCTCAGAAATACTGATTTGATTGAACCCTCACTGGTGGGATCAATCAATCAATCTTTATATTACCAGGTGAAACACAGTTGAGAAGGACCCATTTACAAGGTGGACCTGAGTTAGGTGCATTAAATAAAAGTGATACAACAGTTGGGTTCAGTAAAATTACAGAACATATGTACAACATAAGTTTGCAGAGAATAGCCAATAATATTTATACGTCTAAAGATGCATCGTCCCTGTTTACAGTTATACATAATATACACAACATCTATACAATATTAACAGTAGAATCTTGAAAGAAGAATGAAGTGTTAAGGCAAAAGTATAGAGGAAATGAAGTGGTAGAGACAGGTC
This sequence comes from Neoceratodus forsteri, assembly GCA_016271365.2. Classification (NCBI taxonomy): domain Eukaryota; kingdom Metazoa; phylum Chordata; order Ceratodontiformes; family Ceratodontidae; genus Neoceratodus; species Neoceratodus forsteri. The sequence continues at coordinate 1,109,283,152 of CM057449.1, read as the reverse complement.
AACCAAAGGTAGAAGACGCCAAGCATGCTTGCACTAGGTCAGCAGAGCATCAGGCAAAGCAAGTACAGGACTCCTTGAAGGAACGTGAGAATAACGTTTAAATGTAAACAATTTGACAAGGTTCACTAATCTCAAAATTTTTTGGGAGGTTATTTCATAAGGCAGGAAGGGCATGACTTATGGCTGAACTACCAAACGCTGCTCTAACTCTGGGGCTGACAAGTGTAATATAGGAGAAGCTTTCTCAATGAGTAGCTACCAACAGAGCAAGCAGGCAAGTAATCTGAGACATACTGGGGAAACTTATTGGTGATTGTTCTGTACATCCAGATGGCTGCATTATTTTGTCACCTGGGATGAAGGTAAGGACAGTGTATCCTCTCCCAGTCACAGATGACTGTATCATTTACATACAGTACATGTGCAAGAATAGCCTGTGTATGCCTCTGTCCAGGTTAATGAATAAGGAGAAGAATAGTGGCACCACTACTGAGCCTTGGGTTATGCCCTCCCTACATTTAACATGTTGGAATTTACTTTCTTTACTGCTTCTAGTTTTCCTTTTGAGTTAGGTATTGTTCCACACATTTTTCAAGGTGGGTTAAAGTCAAAATTATCAAGTTACTGTATCAGTAGCCCATAGGCCACATTCTAAATGACCTTGGAGAGATCAATGTGTATTGTGCTGTCATATAACTTTTATCTGCTGCCATTTGTTCCTAATTTCCATGCATATTTAGCTGCAGTGGACATTTTGATGGGTTTGATGGATAAACATCAACAGGAGGGGTCCATCTGAAGAAAAGCTCATCATTTTAGTGTTTTTAGGCTGTGAATAATTTGTAAGCTTTGTTTGCACCACACAGGAACCAGGAAGTTGACCATCTTAGCCGGACCAAATGACAATGTGGGTGGGACAAAGAACTGGCTGAGCTAATTGAGCTGAAGGAGGAAGTCAAGAGCTAATTATATATTGCAAGGCCTAGAGGTTTGTGTGGGTGGGAAGCCAATAGGAGGGGTCCAATCTGAGGCAAAATACATTAGTTTTAGTGCTTTTGGACTGGTGTGAATAATTTTTGAAGCTTTGCATGTCCTATACAGAAAACAGGAAGCTAGCCATCTTAGCTTGGCTGAGGAACAGTGTGGGTGGGACAAAGAGCTGGATCAGCTGATTGGGCTGGACGAGGAAGCCAGAAGCTAAATATAAATCCTTCTGCATTGAGCATGTCTCATCAAACTCATGTGAGTGGAGCATCACAGAAGTTGGACATCTACCCTAGAGATGTCTGCAGGACATCTGCAGTCTACAGGACACTCTGCAGGGAACACCAGATCAAGGTAAGGAGTAACACATTACTGGTTACTAGTAATGGTGACTCAGGGAAGGTAAGTACAGGTTGTAGCCAAACTACAAGTGGGTAAGGGAGTAGGAGACTCTGAATAAGGTAGATACAAGTAGGAGGGTTAGAAAATGGAAACAAGAGGCACATTCTCAAGAGTAGGATAACAAACTAGTTTCAGGGAAGCAAAGGGAGTGGCAAGACAGCAACACAAGTAGACAGGAGGCAATAAGGTTCAGAGAAGTTTGAATAGACATTAAACAATGGAAGGAAAGATCATGTGAGTGGTGCAATGCAATGGTTGTAGGGCACAGTCTTTTGGGACACCTTCTGGAGACTGAGGTGCTGCCCATTTTACTCACCTCTCTGTGTTGTGGACAGAAGTTCCTGGACTCATGGCCAAATTGGCAAGGATACAGAGGACCTTCTGCCCCATCCCAGGGCCACAAAGTTGGCTGCTACTCCCTAGAGGATGCCTAGGCAGGTAGAGCAGATGGATCATAGTGATCTCCAGGAGCCTGGGTGGCAGAAAGGGTGCCCACCTCTGCCTATACCACTTTAGAATTGCTTTGCCATACTGACAAGATGGGGCAACTGAAAGGAGGCACCTATAACAGTGGGAAGGGAGGAGGGGAGTCTCACAAGCAGAGGTCCCGGTAAGGGAGGAACAGGGCCCCAGAGTAAGAGGATACAGCTGCTGGTGGAGAACCTCATTGTCAGGGATAAATTTAGGAGTGGGGTGAGAAGAATAGGGAGTTGAGTGCCTAGCAATGCTTTAGCTAGGTGGGACAGAGAGTATATCCAGAGGATCACTAGGACAGCAGGAGCTGGGAGGAAGCTAGATGGCACTGTCCATCTGGGGACAAATAACCAGGCAATGCATAATGTAAGGGTAGTGCAGGAATACCACTTCTCTCAGTGTAGTTTAACCCCTGCAAGGTATATATTTTTTAAATCAAGGATGGAAATGAGAAAGGAAAATGTGGACTCACCGGATTTGAACCTCGGACCTTGGTATGCTGTCTCAGCATCTAACCATTAAGTTACAGGCACACTGGTTTATGTCCAAGGAACTTCCTTCTTCACAGCACCACACATTCCTTTTCTAGTGTTGGCGCACACTGCAACCAGGGACCAATTTAGAAATACCACTTCTCTCAGTGCAGTTTAACCCCTGCAAGATATATATTTAGGTAGTATATTTAGAGGTAGTGCAGGGTAACTTCAGGGAGTTAGGAATGGCCTTAAGTAGATGGTACATGCAGTGGCTTTTTCAAATGTGTTATCTGTGTGCAGCCTGGGAGATGCAAGGGCACGCCCACACCAGGACATTTAATGGCTTGTTGAAGCCATGGTGCATAGAGGAGGGCTTGGACTACATCTGGGACTGGGGCCAACCTGAGAAAAAATGGCTTCCTACAGAAGACAGGCTAACCTGTATACCCTTGAGCAAAGGAGGGAGAGAGGTGATATGATCGAAACATTCAAACACCTTAAGGGCATTAACAAGGTGAAAGAGTCTAACATGTTTAAATATAGGAAAAATAGCAGGACAAGTGGACACAGCATGAGATTAGAGGGAGGCTGATTAAGGGGAATGTGAGGAAATTCTTTTCACAGAAAGAGTGGTGAATGCATGGAATGGCCTACATCAGGAAATGGTGGCTATGAATACAGTGCAGGGCTTCAAACAGGCATGGATAGGCATAAGGGACAATACAGCTGAGTATGAATAGATAGGCCACTGACAGAGCCAAGGCCAATGGCACATTTATAAGGTAGAAAAGAAATGGGAGATTGGATGGGCCTTGCAGTCCTTATCTGTCGCCAACTCCTATGTTTCTATGTAACCACACTTGGACAAGGGTCCTGTACTTAGGAAGCTGGATTTTAAAGAAATGGGAGATTGCCTAAGAAACTGCCTCAAGGGAAGATTGCCAGGAGAGTGGAGGCACAGTTGGGAAAAATAAGGAAGTGTACTTATTTAAAGCAACCAATCTCTGTGCAAAGGAAAGTGAGTAAAAGCAAAAGAAAAGTGACCATTATGGTTCTCATAGGAATGCAAAGGTGGTGAAGGAAAATGGGTGTCATTCAAGAGGTATAAGAAAACACAGAGGGAGGAGGACAGGAAGGTGTACCTAGTAAAGCAGAAGGAAGCAAGCAAGGTGATGAAGGGAGCAAAGGCACACACAGAGGAAAGAATTGCCGAGGGGTCACTAAGGTGACAAGACTTTCTTCAGATACATAAGGAAAACAGGAAACTAAGGGAGAGATAGTGAGGATTTGAAAGGCAGAGGGGGAGACTGCACAGACGAGGGACCAAGAAAAGAGCAGACATCCTTAGCAGGTACTTATGCTCCATCTTCAGTGGGGGGGATGGACCACTATGGTGTAGCAGGCAGGAATGAGGGCAAGGCAGACACAAGTTCATTTTCAGAGGAAAGAGTCCAAAAGGGACTAGCAGCTCTGAAGGTGGACAAAGATAGGGGTCCAGACAGGATACACATAAACAATCTAAAGAACTTAGGCAGGTGCTAGTTGCCCCACTGATAGTCTTATTCAACAGCTCACTGGAAACAGGTGTGCTTCAGGTCTAGAGAACAGCTGACATGGTCCTTCTACATAAGAGGCAGCAGGAGGAGGCTAGCAACTATAGACTGGCCACTTTACTTCAGTGGTAGGGAAATATTCAAAACCCTGCTATAGTAAGGATTGGTAGAGTATCTTGAATCAATGGGCTGCAAGACCACAGGTATGATGGATTTACAGGGTGGAGATCATACCAAATAAATCTGATAGATTTCTTTGACTGGGTGACCAGAAAAATGAATTGGGGGCAGTTGATATGGCCTATCTAGACTTCAGAAAGGCCTTTACCACTGTACCACACAGCAGGTTTACTAAGAAACTGAGCAGCTAAGGGTGGGATCCAAAGTGGTGAATTGGGTTGAAACTGGTTAACGAATAGAAGATAGAGGATGGTGGTAATGGCACTCACTCAAATGATGGAAGAGTGACCAGTGGGTGCCACAGGGCTCACTACTGGGACTGGTCCTCTTCAATATTTTCATAAGTGACACTGCTGAGGAACTGGAAAGGAAGTATGTCTTTTTGCAGATGATTCCAAAATTTGCAGTGGGGTGGACAGTCAAGAGGGGTGGACAGACTGCCCAGGAATCTTGAAACTCATGGAGTGGTCAAGATCATGGTAGCTGGGGTTGAATGCCAAAAATATAAAATCATGCACCAAGGTCATAGGAACCCAGGTGCTGAGAATATGATGGATGGGTGGTACTGACAGTCATTAAACAGGAAGGGGACCTTGGGGTTAGCACATCTGATTATCTGAAAGTGACAGGGCAGTGTGCCAGAGCAGTTGGTTGGGCTAGTGGGATGCTCAGATGCATAGAAAGGGTATCTCCTGCAGGAGGAGGAGGTGGTTGCTACTGTATCATTCACTGGTGAGACCCTACCTGGAGTACAGTTTCCAGTTTTGGAGGTCACACTTGAGAAACAACATAAACAGGGTGGAGGCAATCCAGAGGAGAGCAACTAAAATGGTGCAAGGGTCACACAAGAAGCCCTATGAGGAGACTGAGGATTCAACATGTACACCTTTAGAAGAAAGGAGAGTGAGAGAGACATTAAGAGACCTACAAGACAGGTACCTGATATGGATAAACAGGGTGCAGAATGGGAGTTCTTTTCAAATGAGAAAGATCACTAGTACCGAGGGCATGCAAACTGGGGAGGGGATCTGAGATGTGAAGAAATATTTAGAGATGTAAGGAAATATTTCTTCACTGAGAGGATGGCAGACACCTGCAACTGCCAGCAGAAGTGTTGGAGGTGAACAGGTGCTTCAAGCATGTGGAATTGACATATGGGTGTATTAGAAAACTGGCAAGGAGGAGGGAGGCTGTCAAGACCAGTTGGGGTCTGTGGAGACAAATTAGGCTTTAAACATCTGGGCAAACTGATGGCACAGCAACCCTTTTCTGCTGATAAATTCTATGTTCATGTTAATGTAAATGGCTTTTAATAAACTTCAAGATCTTTTAATTGGAGCATAAACTTTGCTTTTTACAGTTTGGGCATGTGTGAAGTCTGTTTAATGCCTACAGTGTTTTGTTGCATGGTATGTTTGAAATATCCCTAATTTTCTTTATGTAGGTCCCTTTTATGCTGCCTTTTTGTGCATGGTATTCATTTTACTTCTCAGTCCAAAACTTGGTTTTGAGCAGAAGCCCTGCAGAGAAAGCTTCACTCTAGGCATCTGCTCAGCTGATGTAAAAAATGACTACTGGATTGGAAAAAGCAGAATTAGCAAGGGGATCCTAAATAAGAAAACAATAAGGCTATTTCAATACAAATATGAAACTAGGTATTACACTTTGCAAATACCCAAATTTCTATCAAGAATGTAAATAAATAAATGTTATGTTCCTTTTAAAGATATAACACTCTGTAGCATAGAATTCAAGTTGTGGCAGGTGGAGCATATTGTAACTTGTGTCAGTTTGTTTAAGCTAAGTTTAACTGAAACAATTTTCCTCCAGGAATACCATACTTTCTAAAAATATAATAATCAGACACAATTCAGCTCATTTTTCTTTAAGGCTCTGTTGTTATCTTCCATTGTTCTTTACTAATAAGGTAAGTTTTCATGAAAGCATATTCATTTTCCCGGACTTTATCTGCTACTCTTGATGCTACTATGATGAAATTGCAGTCCTCAGTTTGTATCATCATAGCGATTACTGTAGAAATGATTACCAGTATGTAGTCACAAACAGAGGATTGTGATATCATAAGAGCATAAAGGAGGAGGACTATGGGACAGATATCCCATTTTCATGTTAACATCCTCAATAATAACAAATGAAGAGCGATAAAAAGTTAAATATAGCCTAGCACAGTGGCAAGGTGACCACTTTACGACACTGACGCCCTGGGTTCGGGAACAGACCAGAGAATCAGAGGTTAGCTGGGTGGAGAAGGATAGAGCACCTGAGGGTGGCTCTTCTTCTCCAGGTGGAAGGGGGGTTGAGTGTCCGGACTGTTAGCAACCTCTGGCAGAGGCCAGGGATTCACTGGAAAAGCCAGCACCTGCTTCGTGGGAGGCACAACAGAATCTGGCATCATTTCATGCCCAGCCTCCCAGGCAAACACTGCCAAAAATCTCCAGTCCCCAACCGCGACACCCTACTCTGCCACCGCTCCCACTGTCACCAGAGTCCGCCAGGGGTGCTGCTGCTCCGTGGCCCTCCCTGGGGGTAAGCCAGGCTCACTTTCATTGACTATTGGGAGGGGTGCTCACCTGGAAGCCATACTCAGGGGTAAGCCTGGGCATGGTGAGTCGGCAAGCAGGGCAGAGGCCGAGCTCCATTAGGTGCATTTGGGGACTGGACCTAAAAAGAATAAAATAAAAAACTGAAATATAGAAAGACAGAAACATACAGTAGATGTTGATGTCAGATAACGGCCTCCAGGCCCACCTTGTCTGCCCTGTTACCCTACCTAAAGTGACTCTCATCAGCCTGCTGTCCCTCCCATGCTTTTTCTAGATCCGCTTGTGTCTGTCCCATGCTTTCCAAAACCTGTAATGGTTTCTGCCTCCATCACTTCCACTGGTAGGCTATTCCATTTGTCCACTACCCTCTCTGTGAAAAGTACTTCCTCACATTACCTCTGAACCTCCTCCCTCCTCCAGCTTCATATTGTGCCCCTCAGCCTTGAGTTTCATTTTCGGCAAGTTCTTTCAAGGGCAATTGCCTGTTTTAACTTTGTAAAACCACACTATGAACCTATGAACCTATGGTACCATCTTGTACTTATATTTGAATGTTTTGATCATGTCCCCTTTCCCTTCTGTCCTCCAGGGAGTACATATTCAACTCCCTCAGCCTTTCCTCATAGGGTTTATGATGCAGGCCTCTCACCATTATGGTTGCCCTCCTCTGTACCGCCTCCACCCTGTTAATATCCTTTTGAAGATGGGGTCACCAAAACTGGACACAGTATTCGATGTGAGGCCTCACCAATGATCTATACAGTCAGATTATTACCTCCTTCCTTCTGCTGGTGATTCCTGTACCTATGCAACCCAACATTCTGCTAGCCTTCCTGCTGCTTTGTTACACTGCTTTCACATTTTAGGTTATTATAAAGCGCCTGAACGGCCTTAACCAATCACGGCCAACATTACTGTACATCTTATTTAGCGACAGTTGCTGCCTTGGGCTCCTCCCACAGCTGAAACCCACTGCAGTGATGCTGGCTTGTCACACTATTCCTGTCAAAATTTAGCCAAAAAGTTGCTGACAAGCTGTCAGGGCAGGTGCTGAAATGACCAGCCCTTCATCCACATAACTGAACGAGCAATTGTAAGCGGAACCACAAACTTATAATTAAATGAAAACTGTACCTTACAGTTTGTTTTAATGCAGTAAAATCGCTGCTCCACTAATATTCAGTGGTACTAATAAAGCTCAAAGATGTTGGCAAATGTTAAAAAATAAAATGTCCAATGTCCGCTTTCGAATGCAAACTGAAATGCTCCATTTCTGAATGTAAAATCTAGTTATGCTGGCAAAATGTAAAAAAAAGCCAGATGCTACTTGTAAAAGCTCTGTTTCTTGATGCAAATCCAGTTAGCCTTTTTTTCAAATGCAGAATGGAAAATATAGTGGCAAAACTTTCAAATTATTAAAAAGTTATTTTATCTGCAGGCAGCCCTCGCTGCCTGGCAATTACACAGCGTGATGGCTCATGGAATGTACTACTACCATATCCAAAGAGCGGAACAGACCAGCAGAAATGGTACAAATAAAGCAGACATTCTCAATAAAATGTTGTGGGTTTGTTTACACTGGAGGCAGTTCGAGTGCTTCATAATATATTAATATGTATAGTGAGGGTTGTGTCTTGCAGGATAAGAAGGTTATCTTGTGCTGTTTTGGGCTGACAGAACTGCACAGCTTCACTTTACAGTCCTCTTGCCCAAAACAGCATGATATAATCTTTCTTATCCTGTAAGAGACACCTCTCACTATACATATTAATATATATCAGAGATGACTACCCCAGGTCCCTTTCCTGTTTTGAGCCCTGATTGCCTCCCTCTCAGGTGTTGAATTACCCCTGGTTTCTGTCCCCATATGCATTGTTTTACACTTTTTTACATTGAAACCCAGCTGCCAATCCATCAACCAGTTCTCCAGTCTTTTAGGTCTCTTCTCATTTAATCCACCCCCACCACCCTGTTGTAGGGCTTTGTGTCTTAACCCGTGAACAGGCATACTGTTCCTTCCAGCCCTCTGCAATGTCACTGATAAAGACATTGAAGAGTACTGATCCTAACACTGATTCCTGGGTACCCCACTAGTCACCTCTGCCCACCCCTGAGCATGTGCCATTAACCATCACCTCGGGGTCCTATTTTCCAGTCAACTTCCACCCATCTCACAACTTTAGAGTCTACTCCTAGGTTCTCTAGTTTGTTTATTAACCTTCAATGTGGAACTGTGTTGAAGGCCTTGCTAAAATCTAGGTATGCCACATCCACTGCCCCTGATCCACACCTGGTTACCCAGTCAAAGAACTCTGTGAGGTTCACCTGGCATGACTTCCCCTTCAGAAACCATGTTGTCTTGGGTCTTGCAGACCACTGGTTTCCAGGTAATCCACTATCCTTTCCTTCAATAGTTTTTCCATTACTTTGCATACCACGGAAGTCAGACTGACTGACCTGTAATCCGCCTCCTCCTTGGATTCACTTTTGTATAGGGAGCCATATCAGACCTCTTCCAGTCCTTTGGTACATAGATACATACATACATAGATACATAGACAGTGTCGGCAGATATGGGCCTATGGCCCACCTAGTCTGCCCATTTGAGCTTGTAGTTCAGTTTGTTTTCCTAGAAGTCTATTTCCCTTACCCCTGACCTCTAGAATTCCTTTATGTCTATCCCATGCATGGTGCCTCCCTATTTCAAATGACAGGCTAAACATACCTAACAGTTGTGCAGCCAACACCTCCTTTAGTTCCCTCAGTATCCTGGGGTGCAATCCATCTTGTCCCATTGCCTTATCACCTTTTATTGCTGCCAGTTTCCTAAGGACGTTTCCTGAGAAAAAGGACTTGTGTCTGCCTCCATCCTTAATGCCTTCTTCCTTTATTGAAGGTCCTTTACCTGCTCCCACCCTCTTAAATACTGAACAAAGTAATTGCTCAATACATCTGCCTTGTGGTGGTCTTCCTCCACACAGCCCCCATCCTTAGTTTTCAGCCTAACTGTTCCCCTTCTGCCTTCCTTTTTCACTTATATACCTACAAAAATTGATTGTGTTATGAATATTTGAAAATGATTATGTTGAATTGCATCCAAATATATTTTAAATGATTTATTGGATATTGGCAAACTGCTTTTGGATTTCCCTCTGGTACAAAGTGGTTCTGAAAATGGAAGAACAGATCTAGTAATGGAGACATTTCACACTAAGCAAACAAGAATGAGGAACATAGCATCTATCTCTGAAATCTCACTCATTCACTATATTACTGTATATCAAGTTCAATAATTATTCCAATCACGCCATTTAGTTTTTCAACAATTACTGACAAGAAATGAAGCCAACCTAAAATAGAGAACTCGTATCCCAGTGTTGTCATGAAGAGAGACACTGAATTACCATCTGCTTTTGTATTTAATTACACATACTTAAGTATCTCCTAATTATGGTACTCAATAGCCTCAATTTTCTTCATAATGGGCAAATATGTTGCAGTGATTAAGGTTTAAATCCATGAAGTAGTCCTCCTAATTTTCACAACTTCAAAACCCATCTGTTTGTTCAAGGACTGTGACGCACATCTATATTTCTGGGCAAAGGTTGGGAATTAATGGTTTAAAGGACAGATTCAGGCAAATCCTTTGAGGCACATAAGGGTGAAGTATTTTCATCTTGATACAGCCCCAGAAGGAGAGTGATGGACATTCTATAAAGTGGAAATGGAATTAAACTGGTGGACTAGCATGCATGAACAGATCAGTTTCTCATTATTGTCCAATATTTTTTATGGTGGGGTTTCAGTGAGAATATTGATTTAGAGTTTTACCTGACATTTTGTTCAAATGTTTGAAACAAGAACTTTTTATGGGAACACTAGCAAAAGAGCTTCTCCGGTAGGGAGATGGGAGATTGTGACTGGGAGCTCCTGCCACTCTTGAGGACCAACCTTTTCTTAAATCTGTTGCAACAGTTCTTCTATTTCTTAGCCTAATATATTCTTTACAATTTCTAGTCCATAAGGTTGGCTACCTATGGGCACCCTCTCACCTTTCTTAACTATGTTATAGTGTCCTGTTTAATTTTCCTTTTCCTCTCAGGTCCTTATTCAGGAGGTTATTGTTGTGACCTCCGAGTTGATATAAAACAACAGGCTGTGTTCCTTGTTGTTGTATTTAGTATGCAATGGCACTATGTCATAAAATACTTTAATGAGTATACCTTATGTGTATAAAACCTGTAAATGTTGAAAATACCATGGCACTAGGTGTTTTTGATAAAGGTAAAAATTACTAGGGGACAGTATGATAACAATTAAGTTAGTTGTGCTATTTAAAATGCATGTCAACTGCTGTAAACTGAGCCAATCAAAATGTCTGGGTGATTTGTATGTATCCCAAGATGCTTTGCATTATGGAAGTATGTGTGATGTTGTGTTTCTTTGAAACTTAGCTTATTCTCAATGCCCTTTGAGATAACCCTTGTTTCAGTGCTTCTGCACGGAGGTTCTTTTGTCTTTAGCTTGTTTTTTTTTTTTTTATTTGAGCCCCAGCATCCAAGCAAACAAGGCCCGCAAAGGGAGGCTAAATCCAACAGATAAGTTAGATCAGAGATCAGTGACTCAGCAGGTGCTGGCTAAGTGTAGAGGAAAGTCTTGCATAGTTTGTTGCTACAAACTGATATACTGAAGAAGGATATGCCATTACAGAGGGTTAGCTCCTGCATTTTGAATAAACATCACATAGAGATTGTGTGTTGAACTTGAAGTTCGGTGTCTGGTCCATCTGTCATCCCACAATCTCCACAGAGATGTTTGTGAATTCTCTGGGAACTTTTTTTCTATTTGTAAACATCTGAATTTCATGTTCTTCAGATTTGCCTATTTGGCAATCAAGCCAAATAGGCTTAACTGACTAATGCATATCAGTCTTGCTTCTGTGACTGTCAGGCGCTAACCTTCTGTATTCAGTCCCAGGGATTCTATGAGGCAGCAGAAAAGACTGCTGGAAACTGACACAGACTAACTTTTGTTTTTGGAGTAAGAAAAGTAATACTTGTATAACTGCCAAAAGAGGGGTTCAGTTGTATATGCAGAACAGGGCTTCCTAGCCCTATAGGCAGTAACAGACATGAAGGATCTCAGCAGTCATCCCTGCACTAACTAAGTCAAGAGATGTGCATTTGTTTTAAGTTTATGTCAATCAATACATCATTCAAGTGCACTTCTGGTTGACTGGCACTGTGCTCACATACTGAGGCATCTTGCAGGAATTATCCAGCTGGTTAAAAGGATTTGTCTCACCTCACTGTGTTGATCTTTCAGCAATTACCTGTTGAAAACTGTCCAGGCAGCTATGGGGAGGGGAGCACTACATTTATTAGTTGAAAGGAAAAAAGTTGGGTTCGGTTTACAGGGAGAGCTGGTGAACAGGCATCTCTATAATAAGGACCAGATGAGAAATCATAGTGGTCATCAGTGTGCTATATAACACTAGCTTTCCTCACGTGGGCTGAAAATAACCAGTCAGCCCACTTTGCCATCTGCAGGCTATATTTTCTCACCACTAGAGGCCTCCTCATATTTCACCTTTTATTGAACTAGCCTGACTTCCTACAGCTTCCTACTGAGCCGTCCCTGGTTTCTCCCAAAACTGTAACTAGCTCACCTTGCACCACTATCATCTAGCTCTGTCCCCTGGTCACCATTTTTCCAGGTGTATACTCTGATCCACTGGTCACTGCAGCCATTGACCTATACTCTACAGGGTGCTATTTCTGGAAGGCTCAGATCTCCACACCTGAGCTGATGCTTAAGGGTAGCTCCCTTACTGCTCCCGCAAGACCTTAGCATTCATCCTCTGGGCCCAGTCATCAACACCCACTCGCGTAAACTCCTGCTAACCCAGGCCGTGCGGCACTGTCAGATGGGATCCACCACTGGTACCCTACCATCCTCACTGCCTCCTAAGGCTTGGGCCATGGCTCCTCTTACGCAGGCTGGAAACTTAACCTGCTGTCAAGGTCCCTCCGCTACCCACTACCTCTTCAAGCCCCTCGACCTGGCTATCCGCAAAGGCCCAAAAGTAGTGCACCTCAATATCCACAGCATTCTCCAAAACCTAGCGGATCTTACAGCCTGGGCGGCCTCTACAAACCCGGACATTATGGCCATCATGGAAACTTGGCTGAAGCCCTCGCATTCCTGACCCGCATGTGCCATACCAGGCTACAGCCTCATCAGGAGAGACAGGGCAGGTAATAAACGTGGGGGTGTATGTTACTGTACTATAGGGGCACCTTGTCTACTGTCTTCATTCACCCCTGATGCCACAGCCTGTGAGTTCATTCACTCCCTCCTCCTGCTTGGGAACACAAAAAGGTGCATTCGGTTTGTGCCTATAACCCCTGAAAGGAGGTATCCTAGGACTCTCCTCCTACTTGACCACCTTAAAGTTAAGGTAGGCTCAAACAAGCTCCTAATCCTGGGGATTTCAACCTCAATTGGCTGGGGCCCAATTCCAAGCAATACGAGCCTCTTTTCTCTGGCCTCGGCCTCAGTCAGACCATCTCGGGCCAACCAGGATCTCCTCCGGGGACAAAGGCATGCTGATTGACTGGATACTGAGTAACAGACTGGATAAAATTGTCCACGCAGGAATACTCCCGGATGCCATCTCTGATCACCTCTACCTACTGCATCTGGGGCTCCACTTCACCTAAAATCCCCAGCAGAGTGATCCAGGTGAGGGACTTCTCCAAACTCATCCTTGAAGACTTCCATGAGGGATCTACGATGTGCCAACTGGTCCAGAGTCCATAGCACAAATTACCCTGTTGCTGCCCTTGACCACTTCCTGGTCAGATTCATTCCCTGCAAAGCAGGCATGCAACCCTTACAAAAGGAGGGTGAGGGGCACTGTCACGAAGTGGCTCCATGGAGGCCTACTTTCCCTAATTAAGCAAAGAGACAAATGCTGGGGAAACACAAAATCTCCTGCAGCAATAACGACCTCCTAGAATATAGGCGGCCTAGAAACTCTTGTAAGAGAATCATACGTTACCACAAGAGCGTAGTACTGCAACCGCCCCTGCTAAACTTGGCCTATAACCCCCAAGCGCTTTTGGCAAAACATCAGAAACCTGGTCGGAGGTCCCGCCAAGGAAACGCTTATGGACATGAATGTCGGGAGGGTTAACTGCACAACCCCCACACCATTGCCTCTGCATTCAACGGCATGTTCTTGGACCTTCCTGCTCCACCAACCTCCCAATCCTCCGCCTCCAAACCCCGGGTGAGCTCCCCTTCCTGCCTGCCATTCTACCTTAAACAAATCTCAGTTAAAGAGACTCAGGCACTCCTCGGCGGTCTCCCCTACCATACAGGGGCGGGTCACGACAACCTCAAGCCAAAGCTGCTTAGCCTGGGGCGCCCTCCTTGCCGGCCTGTCACTCATATATTCAACTCTACCCTTATCTCAGGAACCCTACCTGACGTATGGAAAGTGGCCAGGGTTGTCCCAGTATACAAGCATGGCGAATCTAAAGAGATGAAAAACTATCGCCCATAGCTATACTCTCTGCTATCTGTAAGATCCTTGAAAAGGCAGTGGCTGCACAAATCTCCCATTACCTACAGGAGTACGGAGTTCTCTCCCTGCACAGTGTGGTTTCAGGAAGGGGCACTGCACAGCTGCAATTGCCGTGGTCACCTCGGAGGTCAGACCCCGATGGACCAAGATAAAATGACTGGAGCCATCTTCGTGACCTCTCTAAGGCCTTTGATTGGGTTGACCATAATTTCCTCCTCTCCACTCTACACTCGATCGGATTCTCCCCAGGCCCTCGCATGGTTCTCCAACTACCTTGGGGGTGACAGCAACACACCAGCTTCAACCGTGCCCTCTCGGCCCTTTCCCCAGTTAGCAGGAGGGTCCCCAGGGTCAGTCCTTGGCCCTATTTTTGTTTCCCTTTCTCATAAATGAGCTGCCCTCGGTTTGCATCCTATGGGCACACTACTCTATATGTGGATGACCTGCAGTACTGGCTAGTTCCCAGGGCATTACAACCATCAATTCCCGTCTTAATTCAGACTTCGTTCATATCCAGAACTGGCTCACAGGACACAAGCTCACCGTAAACTTGGACAAGACCCAAGCCATGCTCTTTGGTTCAGTGGCCAAAACCTCTTCCTGCCCTACTCCATTAGCTATCCTTGGGGCAACGGCTCCCTCCTGCCGTCATTGACTCACAAGTACCTTACGCCACCCTTTGATCCTCAACTGGATCTTACTGAGCACCTTAGGAACATATGTAAAGCCACCAACAGCAAGCTTGGACTAGCCTACAGAGCTAAGGATTGCCTCACTATGCCTGCTCGGCTCAAGCCATGGCCAGGTCTCCTTCCCACATTCTGCTATGGGCTTGTAGCTTTTGGCCCCAATTCCAGTCTAGCAAAATGGGATACAGCATATAACAACATTTGTCGCCGCACTCTCCACACCTCGCCTTACACATCGCTGTAAGCTCTATTCTCAACTGGAGTGGCTCCCCTGAGAAACACCAAGCCTTTGTCCTCAGCAATTTTGTAGATAATATAGTTGGAATGGAGACCCTCTGTGCTTGCCCCACCCTCAAACATATAACCCTGTCTACCACTTAAGGTCTAGTGCTGCCCAGGTCCAGCTGGTCCCAAGGACATGCTCCCTCACTGGTGACCGGCTTTCTCCATCTATGTGCCTCACCTTTGGAACTCCCTTCCCGCCTCTTGTTTGTGCCTCCCTCCCACCCTTGCTTCAAAACATCCCTATGGAACTTCCTCAAAGTGGCTTCTACCTGTCTATGTGCCGCATAGACCCAGGTAATCTCTCCTCACCCCGTCCCTCCCTGCCTAGGTGTTTGTGTGCTGTCTCTCCGGCCACCGTTTTCCTCTGACACTCCGGCCTTAAGCACCTTTCCGCGCCTTCCTTTGGAGAGGCGCCTCCCTTACATATCAGCACTCACTCTAGCTGCACTTTGATGCCCCATTTTTCCCTCTGGTCAAGCATTTTGTATTGTCTGAACATTTGTTTTCGTGGAGTTGTCACCACCATGTAGTCTTTTGATGATTCTGCCTCCCAATACTAATCTTGCATCTTGCTGGCACTCAGCTAACTCTCTGCCTTGTTGTTCCTGTTGATTTTTTACCTCCCATGCTACTTATGTACCCTGTTGATGTACTGTCTACTTTACTGTATAATTTTGCCATGTGTATTGTTGCTGTCCCACCCACTAGTGCATGGGCCTGTATGTTACCCTGACTCTGTATTTTGTATCTCTTGTACCCTGGAACCACCGATATATGGGCCTGTATGTTACCTTGACATTGTATGTTACCTTGACATTGCATAATGTGTCTCATGTACTCTGTAACCTCCCGGGTCACACCTGAAAATAGGCGCTTGTTGTCTAGTGTGCTTACCTGGTTAACAGAAACAAATAACTAATAAATAAATAAACCTGTAGATTCTGCCAATGATCTGCATATGCCTGGTTACTTCAGAAGTAGAGCTTTGCTTCTTAATCTTATCCATTAACCCAGATTTTTTTCAACAGTGTGTATACTGTACATGGAAGAAACATAGCAACATTATTTTTGCTCTAAATCACTTACATAATTTCAGCCAATCAGCAGTTTGTACTCAGCAGCAGTAACAGCATGCATCAGATTTCAGGTGATTGATTTTAAATTGCTTGTGTGTCTGCTGAGTGCAGAGTAGTGGTTTATCCTGTTTTATTCTTCTTTTGTTACCTACAGTTAGCTGATTGTTTCTGGCACACAACTTCTGTCCCCGTGGCAGCAACAGGTAGGAGCAGGAACATCTTGGACTCCTGCATGGGGATCCCTTAAACACCAGGTCATAGAGCCTACATGGGAGGGCACCACTGGACCTGGTGCTCACAAACAGGGTCAGAGTGGCAGGGGTTACAGTAGGGGAACCTTGGGAGCAGTGATCATTGTATAGAGTGGTGTGAAATAATGGAGGGGAGAAACCAAGCCACACAAAGACAAGATTCCTAGACTTTAGGAGGGGGATTTCAGAAAGATGTGATGAAGCACTGGTCAGAGTACGGGAGCAGAAGGGGGTAAAGAAACAGTGGGCAATGATCTAAACAGGGATTGCACTGGTGAGACAATTCTGTACAAGCAGGTCAGCAAGGAGAAGAGGAAGAAGAGGTCACTATGTTTTTTCTAAGGAAGTAGCAGAAAAGTTAAAGAAAAAATAGCATTTAAGCAATATAAAAGACACAGGAGGAGGGGGATAGGGAGTGGTAAAAAGAAAACAAAGGAAGCATGGAAGGCAGTTACTGAAGCTAAGGCACAAACAGAAGAATGCATAGCAAACTTAGTGGTAAGGGGATCAAAACCTTTACAGGAAAAAGGAAGGCAAGGGAGAAACTGTGAGACTGACAGGGGAGGATGGGGTAGTGTAGTAGATGACCATCAGAAATAGGATATTCTAAACAAATATTTCAGTTCAGTTTTACAAAGAAGGGGGCAGGAAATGGACCAGCAATAAGTGATAAGCGAAGGAAGGGCATGTGAATTGACACAGGTCCCTTTCCAAAGGAAAGGATCCTCAGAGAAATGGAGGCAATAAGAGCTGATAAGGCTATGGGACCAGATGGGGTGCACCCCAGGATACAGAAAGAGCTAAGAGAGAGAGCTTGCAGAACCTCTGACTACCCTGTTTAACCTGTCATTAGAAACATGGGAGATACTCAAGGAGTGGAAGAGAGCTGGTGTCCCTTTATACAAAAGTGGAAACAGGGAGGAAGCGGAAACTACAGACCAGTCAGCCTGACCTTAGTGATGGGAAAGGTCATGGAAACACTACTAAAAGAAAGAATGGTGGAACGTCTGGTTGTCACTGGTCTACAGGACCCAACACAGCATGGCTTTATGGGAGGGAGGTTGTGCCAGACTAACCTCATTGAGTTCTTTGATTGGGTAACCAGGGAGGTGGATCGAGGAGGGGCAGGGGATGTAAGGGAGGTTCAGAGGGAATGTGAGGAAGTACTTCTTCACAAAGAGGGTGGTGGACAAGTAGAACAGCCTGCCAGCAGAGGTAGGAGGGCAAAAACGATAACAGGTTTTAAACATGCTTGGGATAGGCACAGCGGATTGCTGGTAGTTGGGTGGGGGTTACAACCTAATGGCAGCCGTGTATGGTAGAGTGCAATTGTTAGTGGCAATAGGGCAGACTAGGTGGGCCAAGGCCCTTATCTGATGACAATTTCTATGTTTCTGTGTAATCAGTGCCCAGAATTGTTGGGCTCATACTCTGCATAGAGGTGTCATCTTGTCAGGAGATAATAGAGTGGATCATACCACTTCAGCGGTGTGGGTGAAACATTACATTTAGGTTTAAAGATCAAACAATCAAATGTAAAATGCATTATAAAACACTGTAGCCAACTTGAGGGCTTAGTAATATGTTTATAAGTGTATTGAGGGTGTATCTCACTGAGTAAAAGTGTTCGCTTGTATTGTCTGGGAGTAACAGAACAGCTCAGCTTCCCTTCAAGATCCTTAACATGCAAGAACGTTCTCATTCAATAAATGAGACACCTCTCAGTACACATAAAAACATATGTATTTGCATTTCTAATTTTCTAAGTTAGTGCCCTCAACCCACCCTTCTCCTGCCACCCTTACCAGATATAATCCTGATTCTGCCATGGTCATGGATCATCTGATTGGGGCCTCTGTCTCTGTTAACCTGATCTAAGCGGAGTAACCCTTCCTGCTGGCAAGTAAAAATTCTACCCTTTCCCCTCATTGGGACGATCAGGCTTGGACACCTATGCCACTGGTCAATAGGTTATTAGTCAGCAAACCGGGGAGGCAACCACCAGAATCAGACATCACAAGAAGGTAAGTGCCGGCAGTGCCCAATGGTGGCATTTTGAAGTGTCCTTGTGATAAGATCATGGTCTGTGGTTTGTGCGTCCAGGCTTTCCCATCTATAGGCTTCCTATGCAGCTGTTGCTAGTGAATCAGAGGCAGAACTAAGGGTGCCTGACAATAAGCGGCTCCTTCCATCCTGGGCCACCAAGGAGCTGCCATTCTGTGCTGGCTGCATGGGATGCACCCCAGCAGGACAGTGTGCAGCCAGAAGACAACCTCTCTGCCTCCATCATTGCTGGATGGAACTGTAGGTTCAAGAATTGAACCTGTGGTCCCCTGAATGAAAGGCACACATGAAATGCTAGGTCATCAGAGCAACTTTGTAACATAATACTGTAGGGGATCATAGGACTGAGGATCCACCTTGTCTACAACTCTCTGGCACATGACAGTGACTGTGTCTCAGTCTGAGTACTAACAAACCTCCAGCCTTAACTGCTAGCGTATTTACCAATTTTCATGCTGTGTAACCTCAGGAACCTGTCTAGTCCTGCTTTAAAAGTCTGAACAGTGCTACCTCCCACTTACTTACAAGGTAGGCTGTTCCACATGCTGACCACCCTTGTGATGTCACCCATTATCTTCAACCCCCTCACAACAGTTTGAGTACTTGCCCTCCGGTTCTGCTTGCACTCACCAGCTGAAACAGCTGTGTATCCTGTGGTGGCTCCAAGCCAGGGCTTGACAGGATACATACTCAGGCAAAAATTTGCAACACCTAGTCTGTGCTCCAGTAGTGACAACAAAAATAGTTGTAGTAATAATGTAATAACTGGCTTATGTTGTTTTCTATGGGAAGAGCAGGTTATAATTTGCCATTATAACAGCAAGCACGCACCACCTGCTCTTTCCCCTGACTCACATTGTGTCTCAGCCCTTCACGAACCTACAATCACGCTAATCTCCTCAGAGAGTTTCATGGCTAACTTAACTACTGCTTCATTCCATATAAAAGAACTCCTGCCGTACAACAAAACAGTATTTACGGTTTTTTCTCAGGATAAAAACTGGACCGAATGCCAGCTGCACCTAAGGTCGGGACCTGGATTTGTATGCTCCAAGGCAAAAGGACTCTAATTTGAATATCTCCATAGAAATGTCAGCTGCTCCTAAAGTCAACACCCTTATTAGCATACTCAGGAGACAACAGTACCCTAATTTGAATACTCCGTGGCAGACTACCTAACAGAAACAGAAAACAAAAACAAGGACTGAACTGCATCAAAATAAGTATACCTGACTGCTTTTCACTGTTTAAAATATTAATATCCTTTTAAGCTTTGCAGTACAATACCAAGTACCTCCCTCACTCTAGTTACAGGTAACCATTTCTGTTTTATCACCACACTGAAACTAAGCAAAATCATACCAAATGGACTCCATTTGAAGATAAATTTTAGGACTACATTGTTGACTGTTGCCAGCGCTGTATTTATTCAAGTTTCAAATGTTTTCAAAGTAACAGTTTCTCAAGTTAACTTTAAAAAATCAGTAAATCTGTTGAAAGAAAAATGCCTACATTTTTTCTCTAGCAAAAAGAAAACAACGTAAGCCAGCAATTACATAACAATGCATCGGGGTGAGTGCATAAATGAGAAATTTATGTGCACCCTCAGTGTGGTTATTTATATAAACCCCGAGGGTGAGTAGCATCGACACCTTGTGTGCACATAATTTCATATTATGCACTCACCCCCATACATTATTGTATATATGACCAATGGGTCATCACAATTCAGCAAGTATGGCTGGAGACCATTTTGATTCTCATTTGCTTGATCCAGGAGAGGTTCTCCTAACTACGTAGCCCTCCTTATTGTACCATGTGCAAAACAGTAGTATAACCCAACTATATCATTTGTATTCTAATGCTTTTGATCATCCTCCTTGTTTTCTGTATATCTCCATTCTATGATTTTATTCCTGTCTGTGCCTATTTTAAAGGCTGTGAAAAACTTCCTTATTTCTGGCTCTGTTAAAGGGAAAAGTATGGTTGTAATCTGTGACATGTCAGTGAATCCTTTAAATACACATTAAATACTGCCACACACCACTAACAAGTCCTGCTGTTTGGCTAAGTTATAGATCTTATTTTTAGTTATTGTGTCATAAGTCTGGCTTATTTTTATTTGCCTTTTATAAGCATCCAAATGGTTGTGGAAGGAAACCTTTTCCAGGTTTGTCTCAGGTCTTGCAGTCATGGTGCTACTAATTTCTGTTCAATTCATTTTGATTGTTCACTGTAACATAATGGCTGCATTCTTAAACTGTTTATAGTTATTAATCACAGCCAATGTTTGATCATTCTGACCTTGGCTTTAGTGTTGTTATTTATAAGGCCAGGTTCACTCTTCACTCTTACTGCCAGGGCTGGCATCTCTACTGACTGCCCAATAAAGGACTTTAAAAGTGTTATAATATTATATTACTTAGACTATTATTATCCTATAGTCACACATTTCTGTTCCATAAATAAACTGTACATTCACTTTAGCAATAGTTGCCTGTAATATTGCCGCCATACTGTTTCCTCCATATCAGTGTGCAAACTACATTAATCTTATCAAGGTTTGTTTAACCATCAGATTGTTATTACTCCAATGTTTTTCCATGTTAAATTCTAGTCACCCATGATCCCCAGGTACTTGTAATTTGCTAAAATCTCAGTTTACACAGTATAACAGCTATCTGTAGCATTTATTTCTGTTACTCCCACAAATCATTGCTTTTGATTTATCTGTATTTACCCTTAGTTGAAATCTTTCAGCTATTTTGCATGCTGTCTAATTGTTGTAATCCTTTTTGTTAATGCAAACAAAACCAAATTTGTTTGTGTAAGCCATTGTGCCTACCTTTTATTTATTATTTTGGAAATGAATTTCTGTCATTGTTCAAATCATTCACCATGTTATTGAAGTATGCATTATAAAGTGTGGAGGCAAAGACACACCCTCGCTTTATCCGTTACTGTCAAATTTCTCAAACAAATACACTCTATTATTATATCTCATTTTTGACCAGGAACAGGAGTATAACTATTAAATAATTATTTATTGCTCTATCTAGCCCTTCCCTTTCAGCGATATTCCAAAATGTAGCTGTATTCAGGGAATTGAATGCAGCCTTAAATCAGTGAAGGCTACACACAATAGATGCTTATGTACAGTGACTGACTTATAGAAAAGAAGAGGAAAGATAAAACATAAATATAATATGGATCTTCCTTCTCTAAACCCTCCTTGTATTTATGACAGTATGTCTTTTTCAGTTGGTCAAAACTGTTACTTATTTAACATAACTTTAGAAAAGATTTTGATTGCATATCAGGAGAGCAGTCTAGTGACACATGGCAGGATCACTCTTATATCCTTTTCATATTTGCAGCCCTTGCACACCAAACATTTTGGGACAAGTGGGAATTCGATTGTGAGGAGGTGTCAGTGCCCACATTGCAGTTGAAACTGCAAGAGGTTGGCAGTCTTGACCAACAACCACGCATTGTGATTGTGATGCAGCTCTCAGCTTGATGGAACTGTATGTACTTCAAGGACTGAAGCTGTTACAATCAGAGATGGCTTCAGTCCTTTGATTTGCATGATGTCGGGTCAGCAAATAGCTGATTGACTTTAAAACAGTTACAGCTGCACACTGGACGTTTGTTACAGACCTAATTGGCGTGCAGTTGCTATCTCAAGCCCTGTTACAACAAAAACATCCATTGATGTCTGCTACTGGTGCCCTGTAACTCTCTCCCTCCTGACCCTCCCTGTCTGCTCCCACCACCACCCCCACACACACAAACATAACACTGACACTAGGGTGCCCAATTCCTCCGTGTCCACCCCATTGTTTTTTTTTATGGTCTGCAAGTAAGAAACATGTCCATCGATGTCTATGGCAGCCACCACTGTAACTGCAACCCCACCCCACGTTTAGTTATGCAGCATCATGAGAGTCCACCTCTGGTGCTGCGAAATATTACCCTGATATTGGGGTTGCCCAACCTGCCAGTGCCCAATGAAATAAAGAAACATTCCTCCTATTTTTTTTCAATACCCTGTAAAAACAACAATTTTGGACTTGGCACTGAAGTCTTAATGCTTGACAGCTTCAATGAAAACTGGTTCATTCCCACTGCTGGCACCTACAAGAATACATTGTCTGACATAAATTATTTCCAGCTGGTGCAACTACCTACAAGGGTAAACTACAGGACAGGTACCAGTACTCTACTGGACTGGTACTTACCAATCATCCTGATCATATTACAGACACTGAGGTTCTCCCTGATACCTTAAATGACCATTCCCTATATGCTGTATCTGGGCAAACAGATTCACTAAACCCCGGCTAAAGTTATAAATAGCAGAGTGTTGTCTCTGCGGCCACCTTGGGCCACTTAAGTGCAGCTGCAAAATCTAGACTGGTCACAAATTGACACTGCCTCGGATGTGGATACTGCTCTGAACTATTTTATCTCTAATTTTAATGCAGCTTGTGATACCCATGCTCCGTTCAAAGATACAAAACTAAGGGCCTCAACAATCCCTGGCTCATGCCTTACTGTACCTTTTCAAACAGTTGAAATCCCAGAACCACCTTTGGTCTCAAGCAAGGGTCTCTGGCAAACCAACTGATATCCAGGCATATAAAATGGCCAGTAATGCCTGCACTAGAGCTATTTGTTTGGAACAAGCTAATTACTACAGAAGTGCCCTAGCAAACTCCTGGAATGACAGTAAGAAATTCTGGAGAAGCCTATCAGAGGTAACTGGGAAAATTCCAGTATTTCTCCACTATGCTAAATACTGAAGGCACCATTACCCTAGACCGCTTAAAATAGCCAACACTTTCAACACAGTGTTCACTGACCTTAGTCATGTGCTACCCCAAACTTTTCAACTCCTCCCCATCACTGCAACTAACGATACTGCCCCAGGTCAGCACCAGAAACACCCACCGTTCTATTTTAAAATAATATCTGAGAGTGCAGCCAAAGTATATCTACTCAAAGTTCTTGGTAAGTCCAGGCTAAGTGGAGATTCTCTTGACTAGAAACTAATTGCCCTCACTCTGGATGTAGTCCTGTCCACCCTCACCAAGATAATTAATCTCTCCCTTAAGCTTTCTCAATTCCCTGAAATGGAAATCTGCAGTGGTCACCCCAATCCACAAAAGCAGTAACAGGACTTTATACAATAATTATAGACCCATCTCCATCCTCCCCTCTCTTTAAAACAATTGAGCGTATTCAGTGCTGACCAGCTGGTAGATTACCCAGATAAATATAACTTGTAAAGTCCACAACAATATGGTTTCAGGAAGGGTCACAGTACCACTAATGCCCCTCTTTAATTCATGAACTCCATCCACCATGCCTTGGACCGTGGCCATCTTGTTGGCACCACTTTTATCAATCTATCCAAGGCATTTGATACTGTCAATCACCCTTGCTGCTGGAGAGCTATCTCAATTAGGCTTTTCAAAGGATACCACTTGTTGGTTTGATAGCTATCTCAGGGATTGGTACCAACAGGTGAGGATCGGTGATGTCCTCTCAACAAGGCAACTGATCAAATCTGGTGTACTGCAAGGTTCAATCCTGGGCACACTACTATTTAGCATTTTTATGAATGTGTTCCCAGCCACCTGCAAAGATAAGAATCTTCTATACACGGACGATGCAGTAATTTACTGAGTAATGCTGATCTCTCCTCCTGGAGTCTCAGCTTCAGTCCAGTTTTGTGATACAGAATCCTGGTTCAGCTCACAAAAGCTGATTCTCAACTACATAAAAAACAAAATCAAGGTATTCCACGGTAAACACAGTAAGCATAAAGACTTTCAGCTAACTATTTGCAACAGGTCTGGTGTTGTCTTAAAGCAGACTTCCTCCTTTAAGTACCTGGGAGTCACATTTGATAGCACTTTATCATATGACACCCATACTGACAATGCCGCCAAGCCATAACATTCATCTCAAACTCTTATACAGGCACAAGCACTGCTGACACCAGATGCCTCAGCTTCGCTATCCATAGCTCAGTAGTCTCTCTTGACTATGGACTTATGATCTATGGTTCTGCAACAGATACAGCCCAACACCACATATCTTTGGCCTAAACAAGGCATGTAGGCTCCTCAATGGGGCAGCACACCTGTCTCATACCTGCAACAACTATGTGCAGGCTAATTGGCTCCAGCTAAAGACAGAGTCACTTACCAGACCTACCTTTTAACCAAGAAGGCCACCCGATCTAATGTCCCCAGGGTCCAGATGATTCTTAGCCCATCCTGTAATCCCACCACACTAGAAGCTCTGAATGTCTAACCTTTCAGGTACTTGGCTGTCCACACTACTCAAGGTCAGTGTTCCTTCATAGCGAGAGCTTCCAGTGGTTTAACTCCCTTCCCATTGATGTCAGCAACACTGCTACTTTGGGCTCTTTTAAATGCAAACTCCAGCAACTCCTTCTTACCAGAGCCACTTGTGACTGTTTTCGTAATATGCCTGTCCTTTACCTCTACCTCCAGTAACTTCCTGCCCCACACCTTTGCCCCTGTCTTTCTCCCTTGCTCCTTATTCATTCCTTACCTCTCCTCCTTCTCCACTGCCACCCCTTAACCACCCAGCCACTGCTACCCCTCTCCTCTATTCTACCCTCCCTTCCCATACTTCTTCTTACCTTCAGCTCCTTCTAATCTGTCTCACCCCATCTTTTGACTCTCCAGTACCTCCCCTATTCTGGTAATTTCCTTCATAGCATCCTCTTCTCTCTCTCTCTCTCTCTCTCTCTCTCTCTCTCCTGACCATTGGCCCAGCATCTCACCTCGAGTCACCTCTCCCATAACCTTTTTAACTGCCTCTTGCTACATTCTTTCCCTCTCCTCTACTCTACCCTCTTTTGCCTTGGGACAATCAAATGTAGATATATAGTATTTAGCTGTAATTACCTTAATCTTCGGTACCCTGGTTTACTATGTACACTATCAGTGCTCACTTTTGTGCTTAGTTTAGCCTGTTTAAGTCTTAACTTGACAATGCCACTGGCTGCATAATTGTACTCTTACTTATGTCCTTGCTTATTCTCTGTTGTACTTGCTGCTCTGTTCCTGTTTGTATCTGTCTGTGTTAACATGACATGGAGCCTTTGTAAAAGAACTTGCAGGCTCAAAGGTGTTAATCCCAAAATTCCAATAAATCAATAAAGAAAGAAAACAGTCCATTGATGTCTGTTGCAGCCACCACTGTAACTGCAACCCCACACATCCCTCATATATTTTATTTTTTACAGCCTGCAAAAAGAAATGGTCCTTTGATGTCTGTTGCTGGCTGTAACTGTCAATTGCTGTAAATGTACACAACCCTCCCACTCAGCACCCACCCTCTCAGACATAACACTGACACTGGGAGTGCCCAACTCGGTGTTGAAACCTGAAATAAAGAAAACCTTTCCTTGGCTTTGCTTTGTTTGTTTGTTTGTTTTGCTTTTTATGCCTGTAAAAAGAAACTGTCCATCGATGTCTGTTGCGTTAGTTCCCCCACCCTTCCTCCCTCACTCAGCACCCACCACTGCAAGCATAACAAGGACACTAGGGGTACCCAGTCCCCAGTGTCAAAACCTGAAATAAAGAAAAACTTCCACTGTCCATCGATGTTTGTTTCCTTAATCCCTCCCCAATCTGACCCTCCCACCAGCACCCCTCAAACATAACACTGACACTGGGGGTGCCCAATCTCAATGTCAAAACCTGAAATAAGGTCAGCCTTCCCTCTGTGAATTTTTTAAGCCTGTAAAAGAGAATCATCCATCAATGTATGTTACACTGTTAGTTCCTTCCCCACCCTCACCTTCCCACTCAGCACTCAACACCCCCTAAGCCCTTACTTATCCACCGGGGTATGATGCCATAATCTTCTCTGGACCACAGACATGTTTTCACTCTTCAAAGCGGACCATGAGCTGAGGAAATCAGGTATGCAGTTCAATATATTTCAATGGGGATTTGAGCTTAGTGGCATAACTTGGCCATGTTTGGATATTTTCCCCAAATTTTCAACTTGCCTTTTTGGGACCCTACCTCATGAACAATCATGTTGACTTTAGGAAAATCTGTTCCAAAAGGTGATTTTATGGTTGCTGCATGAAATCACCTTTCAGCCAGGAGCTGAACATTTTCTCTGCCCTTGTTCATGAGTGGTGTTATAAGATATTATGTTGAAAATTTGGTAAAATATTAAAACAAAGTTAAGAGCCTACATTTGAAATTTGCAAACCCAGGCTCGTAACCTTGGTAATTTTCAAAAATGTTTTCCACAACTTTTCAACACAGCCATTTCTTTACAGCCTATCTGAAAGAATTTCTGGTTCCCTATCACTCAATCGATCTCTCCACTCAGCCAACGAGGGTTGCTAGAGGTTCCAAGGGTGAATTTGAAATCTTCAGGTGCTCGGGCTTTCTTGTATGTTGCCCCCACCCTTTGGAACTCTCTACCCCAGCGGTTGTGGGAGTGCACCTCATGGAGGGTTTTAAGAGAGGTCTGAAGACCTTTCTGTGGGAAACTTCTTTTCTTGAATACTGATTGTTTTAATTGTTTTGGTCTGGTTGGATTTTTAATGATGTTAACTGTTTTAATTGTTATTATGTACGGCGCCTTGACAATCGAAGACACCCTATAAATAAAAATTATTATTATTATTATTATCTCATGAATGTGACAGCTGCCATTTTTCCAAATCCTGGCCAAAATGTGTTTTCACACCCAAAAGGTGATTTAGCAGTTGCTGTGTGAAATTCTCTTTGGGCAAGAGTTGAATATTTTATCTGCATTAGTTCATGGCGTGCGTTCATAAGAAGGCTATGTTGAAAATTTGGGGCAAAATATTAAAAACAACAAAGTTATGGGCTACATTGAAATTTATGAATGCAGGCTTATAACTTTGCGGTAATTTCAATATTTTGACCTCAAATTTTAAACACAGTCATTTCATCACACCACCTCATGAATGTGGTAGCTGTCATTTTCAAATCCTAGCCAAAATGTGTTTTCGTACCTGTGGTGCTGAATGATGTTTTGGTGGTGCAGAATGATGTTTTGGTGAGGATTTGAAAATCTTCACTTGCCAGGCCCATTAGGTGGGGTAATAAAAGGCTATGCTGAAAATTTGATGTACAAATACTATATAATGCCCAGGTTATGACTGAATGTTACACTATTTCAGCGTTCACTAATAACTGTTAATTCTGAATATTTTGACTCCAGATTTTTAACATAGCCATTTTTACACAAACCCCATAGAAGTGATATGTGTTATTTTTAAAATCCTGGAAGAGATGTGTTTTCTCACCTATGGTGCAAAATGACATTTCACTGAATATCCATAAATGATACATGTCACTGTATAAGACAAATCCTAAAACAAGTATCTTCAAAAGTTGAGGTCAAAATAAAAAGAGGTGTATACCAGCAGCAAACATCTGGTATTGACAAATACTTGTTTATAGATTAGCACAACGATATTGCCCATTCAGCTATTAGAAATGCAATTGCTTATTAAACACTCATAGAAAAAATCCAGAATATCTGACCACCAGCTTAAATCAGTGTTATACATTTCTAAGTGAATCCTGCCACTCCCTGGAGCTTTTGTTATTCTTAAATTCCTCATTGTCTTCCTTAATTTTCTTTGTTTCTTATAATTATTGTATTTTCTAAACCATTATTTTGTTGTACAAAGTTCAATGATTGATTAAGATAGTGGAAAGTAATACTGTAGCCATTGCTCTGGGTCTAAATTACAAGGAATATCAGTATCGGATTCAAATATTCCTTTTGCTACTAGCGACAGGAATTTTTCAGTTCTCTATTTTGAATTTCCTCCGTGTCTCATTCCATGACTTACCTCTGAATACTGCATTCCTGTAATTCAAAAAGTGTATTATACTGTCATTAACTGCTGTCTATTTTGTAAATTAAGATGTTACTTTACTCACCTGATCATATTAGTAAGATGTTTTATGCCATTTACATTCCTTGTTGAACCATGTTATTTGTTCTTTTCCCATCTACCCTGTACTAATGAGGAATTATCATGACAAGACACTAACCCACTTGTTCACAGATCATCTCTGAGTGCTACTGACTAGTTACATTACATCTAGATTCCTCTTAACATCATAAGAAAATCAGAGCTGTTTGCAATTTGACACACCATGTCAACCTTCCCTTGTTTTAATTTCTATTTGCAAGTGCTAACTTTCCTTGATTTTTGTTATCTTTTCCTCCAATTTTCTGGTTATTTATATCTGGAAATGATAACTTTTTCCTCTTGGAACCACTCTAAATTCCTGGTGTTTTCTAATGGAAACAAGCATTTGTCAGTGCCGAATGTTGCTTGTTGGCATTAGCAGTGGAAGTGCAGGAGTTAGACAGATGCAGTATAGGAATGGCAGTGAAGTACTGAACTGATGCCAGCTCCACCCCACCCTGCAGAGATGGACAGGCATTGAGGTGTGCCTTTGGGTCATTGCCTATACCCGGTCATGACATTTCACCTCACCCTACCCTGCAGACACTTACAAGTGTCAAGGTGTGCTTTGGGGTGTTCAGGCTTTACACTACCTCATTCCATAAGGAAATATACTGAAATGGGTGCAGTACAGGAGAATGGGGTGAACTCTGGGGCCAAAGGGTTCAAGGTGCACCTCGATGCCTGTCACTGGCTGCAGGGGTGGGGGGTGGAATGGCATGAGCATTACTATCGACAATCCCAGTCACACCCCAACACCTGTTAGTCCCTACAGGGTAGGCGTTATGGTCAAAAACCTAATGCCTTGGGCATGTCTTGGTATTTTACTTCAAGTTTTCAAAATGGGCTTTTGTTACCCCACCGCATGAACAGTAACACTATCAATTCATTATCTGAAAGGTGATTTTGCACAGCGTCTGTGCCATTTGTTACAGGTGTGAAAATATTTTAAACAGGATGTGAAAAATGACAACTGTACTGTTCATGAGGAGGTATGTTGAACATCTGGAGTGAAAATATAAAAAGCTGGTGAAGTCACAAGCTTGTGTAGAAACTGCTCAATGCACACCTGTAATGTAATTAGTTTGAAGATTTTTTTATTGTAGATTTTCAACATAGGCATTTTGGGACCTCTGCTCATGAACAGTGTCACTGTGATTTTCTTAATCTGTCCTGAACACTGATTTCCCACAGCGACCATGCTATCCTCGCCAGAAGTGCAAAAACACATTTCAGCCAGGGTGTGAAAAATGACAGCTGTACTGTTCACTAGGAGGTGTGGAAAAATGTCAATGTTGAAAATCTGGATTAAATATTACAAATTCGTGAACTTTCAAGGGTGCATGGAAATGTGCAATGCACACTGTATTCTATCAACTACATTTCTGCTACACCTATCAATTCTCGTGGTCCAACATGCTGAAACCACTCCCCCACACTATCAACCCTATGATTTCACATTTTCAAATCTACTTATTGGTCCTGCAGTAGCTGTGACTCACACACTTTACTTCTAAACAAGGTCTGATCCGTCTGGTTATCCATGCCCTCAATTCCAGGTCCCCACTAAACTGTAC
This sequence comes from Neoceratodus forsteri, assembly GCA_016271365.2. Lineage (NCBI taxonomy): Eukaryota > Metazoa > Chordata > Ceratodontiformes > Ceratodontidae > Neoceratodus > Neoceratodus forsteri. The sequence continues at coordinate 1,109,252,962 of CM057449.1, read as the reverse complement.
CCCTCTCCTTTTCTGCATCGGAAGCTCTGGTACCTCCTCCTTCTGGCCATTCTGGTCTCTGGAGATATGCAGCCCAACCCTGGACCCTTTGCCCCGACAGCCACTCTAACTTCAAATGCCAAAGGCCTACTTATAACACACCATAACATTAGGAGCCTTGGCGGAACCTTGTGGAACTAGAATCTTGTACCTCACTTTAAAACCAGATATACTGTGCCTTACTGAAATGTGGCTGAAGCCATCCACCCTTTCCTCATGTTGCTCCCTTCCATCCCTAATCTTCTAAGAAATTATAGATCTGCCCCAAAAAGGGGAGGCACAGCTATTTACTACAAATCCACACCTCCAGCCTCTCTGTAATCAGCTCATACCCTATGAACCACTGTGAGGCTCTTCATGCCCTCCTCACCCTTGGCACAAAGAAGTTGCATATTGTCTGTGCCTACAATCTCCCTACCCATGGCCTAAAAGGACTAGAAGAGCTACTCGACTAAACTGCCACCCACTCAGGAAATAATGAAGTTCTTATCCTAGGAGACATTAATATTAACTGGTTGGGAAATACACACATGACTGCCCTGACTAGGCTACAGAGTTTTAACCTACATCATTTATCCCTCTACCCACTAGAACCGCTGCCCACTCAAATACCAGTACCCTGCTGGACCGGATCATGACTAATTGCCCTGAGAATATTGTTGATGCTGGTATTCTATCTGATACCATCACTGACCACTCCCCGCTTTCTGTGTCTAGGGTAAAGGTAGGCCTGAACTTATGAAGCCCCCTCATTACTGTCCTTAATTACACAAGCTTCGACCCTTAGGCCTTCTTGTTTGATGTAGCTTGCACTGACTGGTCCCTCTCTTTAAAACACCAGATGTTCAAACTGCCTTCAATATCTTTCTGACTAAATTCCTAGATCTACAAGACAACCACTGTCAACTTGCTACCAGGCGGGTTAGAAATAGGCAGACTAGCTGGCTAAACTCTGACCTGTTATCTAAATTGCAGCACAGGGAAAAAATCTGGTCTCATTATAAAAATCAGGCCTTCTTGCAGACTTTCTTGCTTACGAGCCCTGAGAAATACTTGTAAGAAAGAAATCAAAAAAGCAAAAAGCTCATACTGCAATGCCCTCTTTATTGACTCCCAGGGTGACCCCCAAAAATGTTGGTCCCATATAAAGTCCTTCTTGGGATCGAACCAGTCATCCACTCCAAATGACATGTCTATAAATGGCATCCATTGTAACAATCCCTCACTATTTCTAACTTCTTTAATAGGCAATTTGCTGACCTTACCCAATATGCTTCCACTTTTCCTACTCCACAAACGCCATCTCACCTATTAACTCTTCCTGGCCCACTTTCCATTTTAAGTCCATCCTAACTTGTGAGGTTCTCAGACACTTAAGACACATCTCAGAGCATGCTGCTGTTGGTTCGGATAACCTGGAACCCAAGCTCCTAAAGCTAGCTGCCCCCACATAGCTGCCCCCTTGCTAAAATCTTTACCCTCTCTCTGTGTCAAAGCACTGTCCCAGATATCTGGAAGGCGATCAGAATTACCCGTGCTTAAAAAGGCGACCCATTTGACCCATTGAATTACTGTCCTATTTACATCCTATCTGTCCTCAGTAAAATACTAGCGAAAAAGTTGCTACCCAAACCACTGACTTTCTACTGAAGCATGACCTCTTAACAGGTGCACAACATGGCTTCCTTAAGAGGTCATAGTACCACTACGCCCTACTCAAACTCACGTCTGACACCCTAGTGGCTATGGACTCTAGCAGGCTCATAGGGGCCTATTTTTATTGATATGACCAAGGCATTTGACCTTGTTGACCACCCATTCTCACTGCAACTCTAAACTCTCTAGGCCTCGCCCCAAATGTTGTTAACTGGTTTGATAGCTATCTAACAGATGGGTCCCAATATGTGAGATTTAACTCCACCCTCTCTGACAAAACTACCATCAACACTGGTGTACCACAAGGGTCTATTTTAGGTCCTTTGCTCTTTTCTATTTTCATTAACAGCATCACCACAAATCTTCTCAGTACATCCTCCCTGCTATATGCGGATGACATTGTTCTTGTACTACAGTTCTAACAGTACTGATGATATTAATGTCAGGCTCTCCTGTGATTATCAGCTTATACAACAGTGGCTTGAAATCACAAACTTGTCCTAAATAAATCAAAGACACAAGCTATGTTATTTGGCTCCAGCCTCAAACTCAAGCACTCCCAAACTCACTTCAATATCTCCTCCCTAGATGGCACATCTGTTGGAGTGGTTAACTCATTCAAATATCTGGGGTCACTCTGACCCGCCCTGAGTTTTGACCTCCACATCCATACTATCTGTAAGCAAGTAAACTCCAAACTTGGTATTGCTTACCGAACAAGTTATGTGCTCACTCCTCCTGCCAGACTCACCATTGCCCATGGGATAGTACTACCCTCTCTCACTTAAGGGTTGCAATGTATGTTTCAGCTGGAATCTCGAGTCTTCATAGGTGGGATGTTACCTACAATAACATCTGTCGCTTTGCATCCTGCTCCCTACGGTTGAAAACATCATTGTCTCCTCTACTCAGATCTAGGATGGCTTCCTCCACTAGAGCTAAGGTCCTACATACTTGGATCCATTACTGATAACATTATTAGATCCTGTACTCCCCAAATCACTGGCCTGTCTCTATTCCTATCAGAAAACCAACTACGCTTTGTGCACTGCAGCAAATGTCTCTGTCCTTATTCCAAGACACCGTACAAATAAAGGTGGTCGTGCCTTTGCCTGTCATGCACCCTATTACTGGAACTCACTTCCTCTAACCTTCGCCAATCTGCATCCCATTTCCTTTCAGAAAGAACTTGACACTATCTCTTCTCCTCCTACATATGCTCTTGCTTCAAACCACCTAGTCCTTGCTCTCTAACTCCACTCTTCTCTTGTCATCACCTAGGGCTTAGGGTCCACCCCAACATCGAAACACTTCCTCTTTATTTCATTTCCTTCTGCTTTCACTTCATTCTTCCACTTCCTTCTCTCCTTCCCAGGTGATCCCATTCACCTTCTCCACCTCTGCCCAGCCCTCCCTTTATTTACCTCTGCTTGAAGGCTATCGCTCTCTCAGCACCTCTCTCCTCTCCTGCCTGCAGCAGCTGTCTGGTCACTTATTTTGACCTGCTTGTATTGCCTTATGCAATTATTAATGCTTGTTTTTGCCTTATGTAATTATTAATGCTATTTTGCCTTATGTAATTATTACTGCTGTTTTTGGTCTCACTGCCACAGCTTCCCAATTCTGACCTTATTGTATTTGCCTTATGTTAACTTAAATGCAAATCTTGGTCTAACTACCTCAATTCTTTGTCACATTGTTGCTGTTATGTAACTTGTACCATGTATTTTGTTGTTCTTTGAAGTTTGTCACTGTACTGTCCAGGTCGTGCCTGAAAATAGTCTTTTGGCTAGTGCACCTACCAGTTAACAAAAACCAAATAAAAAACACAGTCATTTTATGGACTTCTCTCACCAAATTTTCAACATAGCCAGTATAAGACTTCTGCTCATGAACATTATCACTGTGATTTGCTTAATCTGTCCTGAACATTGATTTCACACATCAACTGTGCCATTGTGTGCTACATGTGCGAAACACATTTTGGGAGGGATGGGAAAATGACAGCTGTACTGTTCATAAGGAGGTGTGATAAAATGGCAGTGTTGAAAATCTGGAGTGAAAATATTACCAATTTGTGAAGTTCGAGGGTGCATGGAAATTGCGCACTTACACTCTCATAGCACAGTCATTTAATGGACTTTCATCACCAAATTTTCAACATAGGCATTCTAGGACCTCTGCTCATTAACAGCATCACTGTGATTTTCTTAATCTGTAGTGAATACTGATTTCCCACAGCGACCGTGCTATTCTGCGCTGGAAGTGCAAACACATTTTGGCCGGACATGAAAAATGACAGCTTTACTGTTCATAAGTAGGTGTTGAAAATGCCAATGTTGAAAATCTTGAGTGAAAATATTACAGATTCGTGAAGTTATGAGCGTGCATGGAACCGCACAATGCACGCCAGTAAAACAGTTATTATTTGGATTTTATTCACCAACTTTGCAACATAGGCTTTTGAGAGCCCACTTCATGAACAGTGGTACTGTCATTTTGTTAATCAGGCCTGAAAAGTGATTCCATGCAGTGACTGTGAAATCACCTTTGAGGAGAGAATAATGCCAGGACAGTGGCTGAATTCATGAGGAGGTGTCCCAATAACTCCATGTTGAAAATTTGGTTGCAAAATTCCCAAAAATGTCTGAGATATGCACCAAAGTTGAAAAAAATTGCAATCTGGTGCTGAGGGCCTTAAAATGAGGATTGTTAAATGATTTTATTGTTAAATGATTTTATTAAAATATTTTGATGACTGCCTTACACAGCATCAATACTGTAAGGTAGGGAAGTCAAGTTGCTACATACAGGATCACTGTGCACTCTTAATATAAGTTTCAAGTTCAAGTTTCCAGTTTATTTGCAGGAAAACACAATTGAACACACTCATTTACAAGGAGGTCCTTCTAATATAATAATAATAAGGTGATATAAGCCCTTATGTGATTTATTTTTACATCAAAATCTGAAGATTTAGCCAATATGTGATTGTTTCAGATGTAGTATTACCAGAGGTTAACTCTTCTGCCTATGTTTCTAAGAAACAAATACTGTAAGCATTGCATACTACAACAAATTTACATTTTCACAATTCCAGTAGGGAGTACCTGTACTGATCAGTGCCTCATAGGACTTTTCCCAGTTTGTAGAGAATCATTTTCATTTTCCACTGCAGGGTAATAGTAAAAGAAATCCAGACTCCTGTTAACTTTTCCACCAGTTGACTGCATATAGAGCTATCTTTTGAGTATAACTTCTCTGTCAAGTCACTGGGTGGAATTAAAAAAAAATAATTCCTGAGGCCATATGATCTGTACTGATTGGTCCAGCTGATCAACTGTCCACACTTCCTGCATGTGAGAAACATGTAAGTGGAGTGCTGGACCACTTAATAATTAAATGGGGATTGTAAATTGCTGGCTTTGTCAGTTCAATGCTACCCCACTGTAAAGAATGCAGCTGTTCCCTCTATGCACCGTGTGTGTGTGTGTGTGTGTGTGTGTGTGTGTGTGTGAGAGAGAGAGAGAGAGAGAGAGAGACAATGGGGAGGCCATGGAGATAACAGCTGCAGACTAATGTGTTTACAGAATACAGCTAATCGTGACATGAGTTTCTTTGAGCATAAAGACATCTCATTAACTGGCCCCACTGAAACAATGTGTTTCTTGCACATGCGTGCAAGCAGCACAAAATTAATTGGTTCAATAGCAAAATCTGTAATGAATGGTGCATTTTCTGCCCATGAAACTACACTTATCCATGTTGTCATGTAAGTACCTACTGTACAATTTGGAACTGTATACATATTATTTTCCAACAGATTGATTAGCCTTGTGCCACTCGATGTTCACCACCCATCATCTGTGCACCTTTTCAGTATGTTGGGTGACCCATATAAATGATTTACTTCCTTGTTTCCAGAATTACCAAATGTTCCTATTCTTGAGTTAAAATACCTAATAGTAATATTTCAACTAAAGGCCACTTGAATCTCCAACTGTTTAATATATCCTCAGTTTTCTTCAAAGGTGACTTCAAGCCAGCCCAGTGGTGCTGAGGGTTGAGGCGCTGGATGCCCATCATCGCGCTATGCCAGTGACCCGGGTTTGGAAATGGACTCAGGTCACTTGGGGTCAGCCAGGGAGGTAAGGATTGAGTGTCTGGAGGACTGTTCTCCTTCCTCAGGGTGGGGGTTTGTGCTGCATGCATCAGCACAACAAGAGGAGTTCAGCCCACACCCATGGTGCTTGTCTGCCTCTGCAGAAGTGGAGATAGCTGTGTGGGCATGGGGAGAAAATGGAGGAAAATCAAGACTCATCAGTACCCATGATGGCCCCAATAGGCTGGAGGACATACCTCTCTGAGGGGTCATAGCCTCCAGGTCCATGGCGGTGGTGACAAATAATGTGATAAAAAGGGTGACTTCAAAGTAGTTTGATGTTGTTGGGTGTATAGCTGTTACCTATAATAAGTGAAATGTTCTGAATCATAATATAGAAAAAATCATATGTTCTGATTTTCTAATAACTTCCTTTAATTGTATTCTCATTTCATTTAGTACAGAAAACAGACCCCTCCCCCGTGTCTTCCTAGTCTTGTTTCTTTTCTTGTACTCACTGTTAAGGTTTAATAATCATTTACAGGAACAGCCTGTGTATCCATTGTCCACATTCAGAAGCACTTCTTTATGGAAATAGTGATGGATAAGTATAATAAGCTATTAAAGGAAATGGTAGAAGCCAAATCAATTAGCAGCTTCAAGCAGGGATGGGACAGGCAGATGGGTTTAGTTAGTAAAGAGGAACAGAAAAAGAGGAATAGTGGCATTATGGCAAGGCAAAATAGTTAGGTGGGCAGATTGGATGGGCCAAGAACCCCTTTTCTGTGTCATTGTCTATGTGCTGAATCTATGCATGTTTCTTGCAAGGCTATTATACAATGTACCTTTAAAAAGTCAAATAAGTCACCATCTACTTGTTTGTCACCTAGGCCTACTTTATTCCAACTAACCATTAAAATCTCAGCCCTTTCTTCTTGTTCATTTATCTGATTTTCAAGTTCATTATTTACTAGTCAAGCTGATGTTTCCTATAATGGTTCAAACCTATTCTGAAGTGTGACTAGGTTATTGATGGTGGGGGTATTTGCTTAGATTAATTTATCCCAACCTCCTGTTTACAAAAAAAACATCATCTCTGTCATTCCACAATGTCCAGTAAATATTTCATACACATTCACTATCAGTATTTCCATTTCATCCAATTTCCTTGCTTCGTCAGAATTTATCTGCTAAAGTACAGCTCCCAGCACGACACTTGCCCCCTTTCTTCATTTATTTCTCCTTCTCTAATGTCTTTCTCTATCCCATTTTTCTAGTTTGGTTCCCAAAAGCTTCACATTAAATGGCAGATTGGTTTTAATAGAGAGTGATGGATTTCTCTTTGTGTCTCCTTTAGGCTAAAAACTGAAAGTATTACCTTTTCCTGGACCTCCATTTCCACTTCAACATCTAATAATGTTGAATTATATCCAACAGTAGATTTTAGTCTTGTATTTAAATCTGCTTCTGCATTACTTCCTTTCTGTGTTGTTTCTCTAAATTGTAATTATTCCCAATCTTTACTTTTTGTTGTAAATATCTGTCAAAATTATTCTTTCTTCTGTCATAATTAATACCATATCAGTAATTTCATTGCTCAATCTTTTAGCCAATATTTTTCTAGACTGACCTTCAAAAGCAATCTTTTCCAAGAGATAGATTATTAATCATTTCAGTGTATCAACCGCCTCATAATCTTTTCTGTATATCCTTGCTAATGCTAGAGCTAGCATCAGATGTGTGTAACTACTGCTCCACATAATTTAAATTCTCTTGTACTGTGACTTACAGTAGCAGTGCATGACAGCCATGAAATTTGGGGCTATACCATTTTATTCCATTTTAGATTGACCCAACCTCCTGTCTTGTATGATACCCTTATTTTCCCCATATTGAGTATGCTCTACTTTTTCTTTATTACATTTGAAATAACAAAAGAAGCACACTTTTTAATATGGCTCAGACCAGGTTTTAGCAGCATTCTTTGTCATTTTGTTCACTTTATTCTTGAAGATCACTTTTCTTGTGCCCAAAATGAAAGAACATGCAGCAGACATTGCTATGACTATCAGAAAAGTTAAGCACGCCTCTGAGTATTATTTAAAATATTTTATTAAATTACATTGAGCAAAATTAGCTACATGGAACAAAAGAAAATGCAGTGCAAAGGTCTGTTAAAGTGCTGAACTTTTGTGCAAAAACAAGGTAATACTGCCAGATAGCATTTCTAGCAGGCACCCAAAAGGTACATAAAGGTATTCACATGGCACAAAACACACTGGCAGTAGTAAAGTGCAAATAGAAAAACAGCATCTTCCACCTAAGCAAGCAGAAGCCATAAACCAGAAAGAACCAGTCCTGTACCCCAGTGCTTCGATGGATAACTCTTTCTTCCAGACAGTGCTACCCTAAGCTTTTAGGACTACAAGAAACAGAATAACTTCTAGGCAATTAGTTATATAAAATTGAAATAAGGGGCCACTTGCCTGTCATTATGTGGCTATAAGCATCCCTGCATAATGTGTCCATGCACAAATGTGGGAGTATTATGCAAAGCCCTAGCTACCCCAACACAGGAGCCCTACCAATCTATATCATCCTTGGCAGTCTAGCAAACCCCTTCCTCACCCATCCTTGCTGGCATGGTGAACTTTACTTAACACCTTCTTGAGTTGTCTAGGCCCCCTCCTCACCTGATCAGAAGCTGTGGAAATGTACTGATGTCCATACCTGGCAGTTTAGTGTTGTCACCCAACAAACACTGTCAAAGCCCCTCCCACACCACCCACTGAGCAACCCCCATCCCCATCCTCTTTCACCCCTAACTCACCCATCTATCCATAGGTGAGCTGCCATCAGGTCCTCAGATATTGACTGGCACAGATCCTCCACTCACCCCCAACTGGCTTTCATCTGACTGACAGGAAGTGAGCATGTACATACTGTAGAAACAACTGTTTCCACAGTATGTATGCATTCAATCTAGTCAGTCAGACAGCTGCTGGCTGAGTTGGTGAGAAGAGGGTCTGTCATTTGCCATCTGAGGACCAGATGGTGATTCACCTATGGACAGATGAGTAAATCAGGAGCTGACAGGGTAAAGGTGATGGGTGCTAATGGATGAGCCAGGAAGGGGGCTATGAGAGTGATCTGGTGGGGATAACCCTAGACTATCATTGAAGGGCAATATACATTAATTTCCACAATACCAAATTTGATTAGGAGGTGGGTTCATTACACTACAAAGGAAAAGATTTAATATAGCTACAAAATGCCGACAGGGAGCAGGTGAGGAGAGGTTTCCTAAGCTGCTAGAGAAGGGCTTTAATATAGTTTCACAATACTGACAGGATTCAATTGCAAGGAGTAGGGTCGGTGCATCAGAGCTATCTACTGTGCACATTGCCATATGATCCATTGGATATGGTCCCCATCATTCCCAGATGCACTATTTCCAATTAGTCTGGTGCTATGCTAGTGTGTGCCATGTTAACCTTCATAATATGGGGTCACTTGTGTTTCATTCTACCCTCCTTCACAAACACTAAAGTTTATGAACATATAAAGAAGCCAGCAGAAGACCATTTGATCTATCTAGTCTGCTTATATTGCAAAGTCTTTAGTTTAAGCTGCTGACCCTGACCCTCCCCAATCCACCATTCCTCTTTGTCTGTCCCTCCTATCTCCATCTTCTCCATGAAGAAGTACCTCCTAGCCTCTCTCCTAAACCTCAATCCTCCCACTCAAGACATGCCTCCTAGCCTCTCTCCAAACCTCCTCCTCCCACTCAAGACTGTGTCCCTAGTGTTACTATATCCACCCTATTTACAGTACTCCATTCAAATGCTCAAGATCTCATGCTCTCTCTCTCTCTCTCTCTCTCTCTCTCTCTCTCTCTCTCCTCTCTTCCAGGAGTACACATTCAGGGCCTCCAACCTTTCATGCATTCTACCCTGCAGGTCCATGAACAGCTTCATTGTTCTCCTCTGGACCATCTCCAGCAAGTTAATGTCCCTTTTAATGTATGGGCTTCAGTGCTGTACTCTGTATTCCACATGTGACCTTACTGAAGAGCTGTACAAGGGCAGTATTACTTCATTGCCTGCTGCTTATCTTCTAGCAATGGAGCCCAACATTTTATTTGCCTTTGCTGCTGCTTCCTACACTGTCTGGAGTGCTTCAGGTACTAGTGATCATTACTTCCAGATCCCTCTCCTCCTCTGATACAGAAACCTGACCCCCAGCTGTACTCAATCCAGGGTTCTTGGCTCCAGTGTGCATAACTTTGCATTTCTTTGCATTGAAGCCAGGCTGCCAGATCCCAGACCACCCTCCATTTTCTCCAGATCCTCATTTAGATCTTGTATTCCTTCTAACCCTTAACATTTAAGTATGTAATAAGTTATCTTACCTTAAAGTTTTAAGCCATGTAGGAACGTTAACACTAATTAAAAACTATTATGGAGCATGAAGATTTTGAAAACTATTGTGTAACATGCAGATTTTAAAAACCGTAATGGAGCATACCATTGTATAGATGTTTAACATATTCATGCAGCAGACAGATATCCCAAAATTGTGAGGGATTAATGTATAAACATTTTGTTTTAAATAAAGATATCCAATTATAACCTTGCACAGTTTCTTTTAAAATGTTATATTTTTACATGCGGTTTGTATTCAAAGGCAGCTTGTATATGAGGGTGACTTGTACTGCAAAATCAAAATCTTAAGTGCTAAAATATGAAAGATCCTAGATCTGATTCAATTTCTTGTAATTTGGCTACTTTATATCAAAATAATTAAAATAAATGTCAAGTAAGATAAGTTTTAAAAACTACAATAATGATCAAATTTACACAAATAAAAATCACAGAGTCTCACCCACTGTGATTTATCTGACAAGACTTCAACCCTGACTATAAGCCACAGTTTGTATTTGAGGGTGGCTTTTTATAAGTATTCATTACTTTTCAGACTTTTTAAATTTTTTTATTTAGTTGTTTAACCAGGAGTAGCACACTAAGCTGAAAGCTTTTTACAGGAGCGACCTGTAGTATTTAGACTTTAACCCTAACTAGAAGACACAGCTTGTATTTCAGGGTGTTTTTTATTAAAAGTATTCATTATGACCTGCAGCTAGTATTTGATGGCAGCTTCTATTCGAGGGTAGCTTTCATTTGTGGAAATACGGTATTTAGACATATTTGTTTTAGTGAATTAAGCATGTGTGAACAATAAACTATTAATAACTTCAAAATAAATTAACATTTTTAACATTTTAGTCACCAAAACACCAAAGGACATATGCCTCTATAACATCTAACACACCTGTAAGTTCCAAAAGTAAACAACAGATTGAAAAGTTAAAGAAATCTAACCCACAGAAGTGGTGGTAAGAACAAGAGAATTCCTGGGGAAAAAAATTGAAAGGGCAACTAGATAAATGGAAACAGACTTGTGGTTATAGCACAGAAATTGTAAATGAGTCTTTGTAACAAAGTTAAATAAAGTACTGTGGGATGTTCATTGACAACTGATACCATTAAAGGAAAAACAAGCAGAAAATTGGGATGGCCAAAAAGTATTTAATAGAAGTTGCAGATGTAGCAAAAGAAATGAAAAGATTAAGGAAAATGAAGCAATTGGACCAGATTCAATATCCAGCCGGTGTGGAAGGAGAGTACAGATGTGTTAGCACCCTCACTTTGTAATACATTTAATAAATCAATGATTTTGGAAAATTCCACAGCAGTGGAAAAAGGCTAGGGTAATCCCCATCCCAAAGATAACTACTCCCAAACACATACTGCAGCTAAAGACTTCAGATCAATTTCACTCACTTGTGTTATATCTAAAATGTTTGAAATCTTTATTACTAAATGGATTATGGAATGGGTACATGGTAAGATTGCTGTAGATCAATTTCAGGTCTTTGAGGGCACCTCCACCACAGATGCTGCCTTGAAATATCTTGAACTGACTATGAGAGCATGGGACAGTAAACCATTTGTTAGAGCAGTCTTAGTGGATTACAAGAAAATATTTGATTTAATAGACCATAAAACACTAATTGGTAAATTAAAGCCTACCCAGTCAAAATAGTGCTTCAAGAATAGCTCAAGTTAACACAGTGTGGTCTATACCATGCTACCACATCAGCAACAGGGACATTACAGTGCCATGTGTAAGTGCTCCCTGGCCACTGTCCATGGTGTTAGCAATGAAGACAAGTGTTGAGGAATGGAGGAGGTCAGCCAAGCTGCTCCCATGGTGTGGAGTGGTAATGCAGGAGTAGCTCGGATGGAAGTAGGTTGAGACCAGGATTCTAATCCTGGTCTCCACAATTTACTTTTCCCCATAATCCTGCTCTGACTCAGATTTGATTATTTTAATTAGGTGGGGTGCAGGGTGGCATAGCTCCCTGCATTGAGGGTGTGGGGGCTAAAATAATGTTTTCCAGTGTTAGTGATCGTAGAACTACACCTCACGATCGCTACCACTAGTGCTGATTTTTTGGTGACATTGCCTCCTGCCACTTTTCTTGTCAGTGCTATATGGACGGCATTGTTTTGACAGCGCTGTCCATGCAGGTGCTGATATGACCTAGTGCCAAATTAAAGGCATTTGGAATTCCAAGTTGTACTGTAAGGTGAGTGTAAATGTTTTGAAGGGAAGAACACCATGGATTGAAATTAAAGGACATAAATCTGAAGTGGATCGTGTGATGGGAGGTGTCCCCAGGGCACAAAACTGGGTCCCCTTCTATTTTTACTTATGATAAATGATTTACAGACTTGTGGGCCATGTATAAAATACGTGGATGACACAACAGTAATAGACGTTCTTTCAAGCAAGGTAGAACATACTATGCAAAATGATCTTAGGCACATTGAAGAATGGTCAAACATAAATTATGTGCAAATAAATCTTAATAAATGAAATAAATTTGATATGGCAGGCAAAGTAAATGGAATGACATCCCCATTTAATATTTGGTGGGGTACAGGTAGAAGTAGTCTCTAGAGTTCAACTAATGGAGATTATATTCCAAAATGATTTTGGATGAGAGGACCAAGTTGATAACATGGCATAAAAGCCAACATTCATTTGTATTGATTAACCATGTTAAGAAGGGCAGGCCTTTATTGAAGTGATCTGGTCTATTTTTATGCAACCATTGTGAGACCAGTGTTAGAGAAAGGGATGAACTTAAGAAAGTACAGAGGAGGACACTTAAGACTATATATGGCAAAGGTATGCTGAGCTAAAGAAAAGTGTAAATTTAAAAGATTTGAGGAAAGAAGAGAAATGGCCAGTGACATGTTTAAAAAGTATGTGGCCTAACCACAAAATACATAATTTATTACCGCAAAAGAAATTGTGAAGCATACATTATGAACACAGTATGGGTGGTGAAAGCCAAAGGTCAGAACTGAAACTTATGAAAAGTTTTTGTTCATGCAATACATGTACCATGAAAACAAATGAAGAAAAAATATATGTGCAAATGACTACCATACTAAATTTTGCTTTCTTAACTGTTGTGCACAATGTTGATACAATTTGTTACTGTAGAGCTTTAATGTAAGTTGGGATAAATGGTGTTTTAATGAAATGAACTATATTTTTATATTATTTTTAAATGGTAAATGGGATGTAGAGAGTACACTGTAGTACGGAAGGTATCTTTTTATATGATTGTGTAAAGATTAAAAGTGTTTTCCCATTTTTTTATTGCATAATGTGTAAAAGTTGTATATGTAGAGACTGTAACCAACGTCAACATCTCTTTGTGATTGTTGCAATAGTAGCTGAATAAAATTAAAATAATCTCTCTGTAGATTTATTTTTTCAGTTATTGTTTTGACAAACTGAGCATGTGTGCAACGACTATCAGTAATAATTACAAATGGTATCCCATCAAAACAGCGAGCGTAAACGTGAAGACAAAAACCACAATGGCAAACAGCACTTATCATTTCGGTGACATGGCATTGACAATGCTTGTGATTTTGGTAACCTACCGCTTCCTCCAAGAGTTGTTCTCCCGGAGTTGGTTATATATAGTAAGGGGTGCAGGGTGTACAGCCCTCTGCAGAAAGTAATTGCAGCACTATTTTTGCTGTTTCAGCGATTGCTGTTTTTAGTGACTGCCATATGTGGTCGCGCTTGTTTTCTGTCACGATTTTTGTCTTTGTCATTTTGCTTTCTCATTATCACATGGAACCCTGCAAAACAAGTGTGGTGTTTTGGTATTTGGTCTGCCACTAAAGGACCCCTTACCTTCTTTGTGGTCTTCCAGACCCTTCAGTTGCTGCTGGAGGACCCCATTTGGATGATGCGAATAACTGGACGGATGCATAAAATGAAGAATACAAGTTTATCTCTGTGCAGTAGATGTTCTCTTCATGGAGACAAGCCCCAGACTGACAATTTCTCTGACTTGACAGGCATACATGGCACGGCAGGCAGTGCAACAATTAGCTACATGCTAATTCTTAAAGGTGTTCTCAAAGGGCGGTAGCTTAACATTAAGTCCCATGCTTAATGTGTGCTTCACATCACCACTGGGACAGTGAATGTGAGCACCACTCAAACAAGCAATAAACTATAAACAGTTACAAAGTAAAATTATTTTTGAGTAAGTTTTAAGGCAAAAACATTTTCATGCATTTCAAGGCATTACATAGTACTCCACTGTGGGGAGAATCTGAACTGCACTGGGGACCAGTCAGAGTAGCACCAGAGAGAGGGCAACACAATAGTAATTGAGGCTTAGTCATGCCACAAGCACTAAAGTGCAGGGAAGTTAAAGGAAGAGAGGGAAGGGTAGCATCTGGAGGATACCCAGAATGCAGCTAAAACTTTAATAACAGTTGCATAACAAAATAAACAGATGGACTGTCCATTGGAAGACATTCCTAAGGGTGGGAGGCATTAGTATTTAAATCAACACTGAGTCCAGTTCACAAAATTTCAAGACCTCCGTCAAATTTTTCCAGTCAGTGTGAATGGAGGCATGTGTAGATTGCACTAGTTTCTGACAGGAGTGGGTCAGGTCATTAAAGCGACCCAGGAGTTCTGCCCACTATCAAATCCACACCACTTAAGTCTATAAGTCCAGGATCCATTGACAAACTTCTTTCTTAAGATCTTCTTGATCTGGTACACTGATGTGTGTACGGGAGAGTCCTGAGAAGAAGAAGAAGAAGAAGGTTGAGAAGAAAAGGAAGTCCCAGGCAAATCATTTGGCAAAATGGAATCTGGCTGGACAGTGTCAGGAGTGAGAAGATTTGTAGGAACTGATTGCAAGTTGTCTGAAGGGATCTCAGCTTCAGAGAGGATGCGCAGGCTCAAGTGCAGCTTCATTGTGAGGTGGACTGGGGTAGTCTGAAAGGTTGTTACTCAGGTACCCATGTTTCAGTCAGTTTATGTGGACTTTGTTGTGTACCAGCTTCCAACTGACTTGCATTGCAGATGAACGTGGACAGGAGGAAACTTTTCTATGATGTAGAAGGGACCAATCCAGGGCTGAAGCAGTTTCTTGGTGGCACCTGGAACAAGGACAGGTTGGTACAAATACACAATGTCCCCACCAGAGAATGAAGGCTCATTTGACTTGGCTGCAGACATTTTCTGCGCTGCAGATTTCTCTGGCCCAACGTGGTGATTGCAACACATCTGGTAAGTTCAAGCTGTTACAGCATTGGAATAATAAAAGAAGAAGCTGACATAGGATCCTCTAGCAGTGAGAGATCCCTGTCCAGTGGAGTTCTTGGGTGAAGTCCATGGACTAAGAAGAATGGTGTGTACACACTACTGTTGACACAAGGTCTGGTATTGTAGGAAAACTGCACAAAGGGAACAAATGGTCCCAGGTGTTGTGAATCTCATCCAGATACTTTGAGAGTGTACTGAGACTGGTAGACATTATTCTTTCACTCTGTCTGTTGCATTGTGGATGGTAACTTGTGGAATGTGTCTTTTATGTCAATAAGTTTGCATGTTTCTCGGACAATGGTGGAAAGGTAGTTAGTGCCTCTGTCTGAATGTAAGTATGATGGGGTACTGTGATGACAAATGACTGTGTTGAGAAAGGCATTTGTCACAGTGAGAGCTTTAATGTCTTTAGGGGAATGAGTTCCAAACACTTCATTAGGTAGTCCACAAAGACAAGGATGTATTTGTTGCCAAAGTTAGAGAATGTTGGTAAAGGCCCAAGAATGTCTGTGCTGACTCTTTGAATGGTTCAGTGGCTACAGGCATTGGAATGATGTGTGCCTTTGTTGGTTTGGCATGAGGCTTTCTTTGGGAGCAGGGCTGGCAGGATTTTACAAATCAGACAATGTCCCTGTTCATGTGACTCCAGAAGAAGTGAAGCCTTGTCTTTTGAGAGTTCTATGTATTCACATATGATCTCAGAAAGTGGAGAGGCATGAGTGGAGAAAAGAACTTGATTGATTAGAGGCTGGCACAGCTAGCTGTACATGAGTTCTATCTGTGCAATGAACCTTGTCTCCTTGGTCCAAATGTGAAAAGCACACTGTCATTGAGGAAGTATTGCAAAGAAAGAAAAGTACATCTTGGCGATGCTTCTTTTGTTGTGGTAAGGTTCCAGACTCTAAGTAGGTGATTATGTCTGTAAATTCAGTTCTTTGTTGCATTTTAACAGTTGCCAGGGACAGATCAGACGTAGAGGAGATGAAAGCTCTTCGACTGCTTGCAGTAACTGAGGATTTGTGTGTCTTTCTGTAGAAATGGTTAGTAGCAGCAAAGCAACTTGAGGTGCTGTAGAGTGTCCACAGGAAGCACATCTGTGGCATGGAAGGGAATAGCTTGTAGTTAGGATTTTTCATCTGTTGAGGAGGATGGAGGAATATCATCTCCAGCTTACACCATCGGCATTTTAGTGAACTCGACCTGGTCTGTACTGAATTTCAAAGTTGTAACTCTGTAATATGGTGATCCATTGGGAAAACTTGCCTACTGACTCCTTCATTTGAATAACCATCTGAGGCAGAGTGATCAACGATAGCTGTAAGGAGGAGTTGTGCAGGTAGCAGTCAAATTCTTTATGGCAAATATCACGGAGAGACATTCTTTTTCTGTGATGCCATTGTTCTGCTCAGCTGAAGAACGAGAGTGCCCAGCATAGGAGACAACTCATTCTGTTCCATCTTGAATTTGATAGAGCACAGTGCCCACTGCAAAGGAACTAACATCGGAGTAGAGTTTGAAGGGTTGGTCAAACTTGTGAGGCAAAACTGGAGAAGAGATTAGGTTTTCCTTTAAGGTCTCAAAGGCCTGTTTACATTCGAAAGTCCAATTATAGTCACATCCCTTTTGGTGAAGGCATACAGTGGAGCTGCAATCTTGGCATAGTTGCAAATTAAACTTCAGTAGTAGTCAGACAAGCCCAGGAAAGCTTGAAGGTCTTTGAGATTTTAGGCTCTAGATAGTCTTTGACTGCTGAGAGCTTGTCTGGATCTGGAGAGATGCCTTGAGAACTAACTACATGTCCCAGGTAATGAATTTGATGCTGTTCAAAATAACTCTTTTCTGGGCAAAGCTTGAGATTGGCTTTTCTGAGATGTTTGAACACGTCTTTGAGATGTTGGAGGTACTCTGGCAAAGTTCTGCTGAAGACAATCACATCATCCAGGTAGACCAGGCAAGATTTCCAAGACAACCCATGTAATACAGCTTCCATAACATGGTGAAATGTGGCTGGATTGTTCCAATGACCCATACGCAGATGTTTGAATTGGAAAAGTCCCAAAGTGGCAGTGCTGTGCTGTGAATGAATGGGAAGCTGGATCAATGTAAACTTGATATAACCCACTCTGAAGGTCTAGAGTGGTGAAGTAAGCAGGACTGGCCACACCAAGACCCTCTAAGGCATCTTCAATTGTTGGCAAGGGATGAGCATCCTGCACTGTGTAGTCATTGAGTTTTCTGTAGTCTACCATGAAGCAACACCCTTTGTCCTTCTTTACCACCAACAAGCAAGTGCAACCCAGGGACTTGTAGACTCTTCAACAATGTCTTGGTGGAACACATCTTTGATTATGTCCTCAAGGACTTGTTTTTGTTTGTGTCCCACTTTGTAAGCTCACTGATGGATTGGTTTCTGGTTAGGCTGCACTTCGATGGTGTGTTGCAGGATATCACAGCATCGAGCTAGGATCTGGACCTACAAAGACATCCAGGTAATTCTTCATGAATTTCAGAAGTTGTTGTTTTTCTGTTGGAAATACTGGCAGTTTTGTAGAGGATAGTCACTGACTGAGGGTAACTCTGTTGAAGCTTGAGTGATAGTGATAGTACTGACAGGACTGGAGTTGGTGGAACCAGGCTGAGGTCCTTGCATGAGATGGAGCTGATCTCCTGATAAAAGCAGGTGAACTTTCCTATGTTGGCACCCTTTGAAATGACCACAGGCTCATCTGTGAAGTTGCAGCATTTTGGAAGACTGTGCCACCATGCACTGCTGATGAGGTGTTTCCTGGAAGGAGACCTGATGAATGCAGTGTGGGGGTTCCATACTGTCAGGAGGTCTAAACCTCACTCTCAGGTTCTTGGCAATATTGGGAATCAAGTAATCGCAGACATGTTGCATTAGAGTAATAAACTTGTTTATTACTACCAAAGGATAAATCACAATTGCCCTAAGCAGTTCTTACCAATATGAACCTGGAACCAATGCTAAGTGTTCCCCTATACCTCGATGTTTCTTTGTGTCTTGGGATCTCCAAGGTATAAGACTCAGTGTCTTACATTATATACCTATTATAATTACTATGCTTACTGTAAGATAGAAACATTTCTAGTTACAGAGATGAGCCTCATTGGCTAAATTTAGAGATAGCTCCACGGTCCAAGATAACATTATACAATTTTGTAGTAGTCATCAGTTTGTGCAACAAAAGAGTACATTATACAGAGTCTTACATAACTCAGTGTAGTAGTACAAATCACCAAAAGGTGGCAATGTTGACTTATATATCATAATCATTACAAGGACACAGATGTCCTAACATCTTATGAGTAAAAATACACAGAAAATACATAGAAAATATATGTATATTAGCAAGCAAAGTGTGTAACAATAAAATGAATACATATCCTGACATCTACTCTTATACGGTAGATGCCTTTAGCCCTATATGTTAGTATAACATATACTTAAGCACCAACTGTCTACAGTGTACCTCTAGAAGTACCAATAAGGGTGCAGGGACCTCGGGTAACATTCTCCCCTTGTTGTCTCCAAGGGCAACACAGGCAAATCTAGGGAAAGGTCAGGAGCAGGGTCATTTACAAACCCGGCACGCAAACTTTGTAAAGGAACTTCAGCTGCTCACAGTGTCGCACAAGGTGCACAGTAGGCAACATAGCATAATAACCAAGAAAAGATAAAAAAATGCTTGTATAATAACAAAACCTTTAAAAGTAATCTCTAACCAAGTGTTAGTTAATGCATCATTCATATCACCATCATTATTCAAGGAAAGAATAGCTTTATTAGCCTTGGTCATATTATTGCTGATGTGGATGATGTGTGTCCTTTCTGTCTAAAAGTAATTTTAATGAGGAAAGTGGATCTATGTGTACATTTAAATAAGGTAAGTATTCAGACAGGGTAAGCAGATAATCAGGGTTACCATCAATGATGTCCGCATCAATAAGGGGGACTGGGGTAATAAATAGTATGTCCAATGACAGATTTTGATGGGGACAAAACAGAAGTTGGGGAAATCAATAACACATGTCTCACTGCCATAGGTGTATGACTTATAGTTTGTGACCACACAGTACTCCCCATCAGAGTTATACTGCATTTTAACAGTGGGGACGTCCGCACTTTGCAACTGTGCCAGGCAAGTGTAGGTTGTCTTGAAAATCTGTGTTGACAGGCGATGAACCTCCTCGATAAGATTGGTAAAGTTTATCTGGAGCCAATGTTGAGTCAAAGGAATCTGTACCATTTGTGCTGGCGTCCATCGTCCATGGAAAAGACCAGTCTATGCTGTCAGGAGAATAACCACATACAGGTTTAATAACATCAAATACATCACATCGACACAAGTAAATATACTGTTTATTGCTTTAGCAGTCAGTGTGAGGAACCCAGGCATCCAGGAAAGGATGAAAGACCAGTAGAGGAGGCAGGTCAGGCATTCTCTGTAGATGTTGTCGCCAAGGTGCCCTACAGAGTGTGCAGCAGCAAGCTTGTCGAACAAAGCTGTAGTGGGATCAAAGCGTGGTAAAGAGACAGTAAAAGAAACAAACATGGTATCTCTTATAGAACATTTCTTAGACGTAAAACAGGGACCACTATTAGGGTGTCTGGTCACAAAACCCAAATTGCTAGCTGTAGAAAGAGGAATTGTTAGAGATTGTTGCAGACACATAGCAATACAGCCAGGGTTTTACAGCGTGGACAATACCATTTGAAATCGTCTGTCATGTCATATGCCAGGGATTCTTCCAGATTTGAGATCACAGAAGAGATTGTTGATGGTAGTGATAATGTATGAGCCATATGCGCAGTAACATTTCTCTAGCAATGTATTGTGTATCTGCTTCTTTGTTATTCGATGCAATGAGTCGTTAATCTTCTCTTTAGAGTCAGTAAATGCCTTAGCAATGTTGTGCATATTATATACAGTGTATCTTTCTTCCTGACTAAGGCCATCCACACCATGCAATAATGGGGGTAAAATATTATTCATCAAACCAGTATGAAATTTGGTAGAATGGAATTTGATAGCAGCAATGTCTACCTTATTCCAGATAGATATAGCTGTACCAAAGAGACCTGTGACAGTGCCTGTTGCACCAGTGACATCAGAACTGTCAACTTCACGTGTATTACATTTATGACTTTGATCATCAGGATTGGGTTTTCTCCTGAAGTTGCCTCTATGCTCGGTGGTATGCACCCCAGGCGATAGGGTCTTGAGTATGATTCTGAAATGCTGCTAAACTATCAAGCAATAACGCATTATAAAATGCTGAAGTGTTAGTATTGTGACACATACCAAATTCTTTCATATTCCAGTAAGTAAGATTAAACAAGACAGGTATATGCATAAATTGTAAATTGTTAATCAGTGACCCAGGTAGAGCAGTTGCTGTTAGACCACTGCAGGGACCAGGTGTGTGCTTTGGACATTCCAAAAGCTGTTTATCAGTGGTGGTAACACAGAGAGGTACATGGTCGTAGAGGCCATGTTGTGTACAGCACAAAATTTTCAAGCAGAGTCCTTAGGCGAAGAATTGCAATATGCGGGTCAATTAGAGCAGTGATACTGTATAAACCAGAATGTCTAAGAGCAGTTTGTAGCAAGGACAGAGAACCATTTGGGATAATTTAGCATTGGGCCAACCCTGAAAAGTTCCTTGGAGAGTTTGGCCACAGGGAGAATTGTCCTTAGGATGTGGTCTGCCACTCAATTTGAAGGGTAGATTTATCAGGAGCAACAACCGAGAAGTGAGGTAAGCATCAGAATCTTCCTGGACAGTAATCAATCTATCGGGTATTTTGATGGATACTCCTCTGGAGCAGATGCAGGATGATCAAGGGCGAGGTAGGAGGTTTGGTACCGTGCCTTTATGCAGGAATAACTCCTGTGATGAGGAGATAATGGAACAAGATAGCCATCTTGTCAGTGTATCTGAAAAGCAAAATCAAACATTAGTAGGTTAGTACTATTCTGCCCAATGGGGTGAGGAAAAGTAATTATGCTCCTTTATACAGTTTCAGTTGGTTTGCATGTAACCATTTGTCGGTCAGTTTATTGTTGTGCAGTAGTCTAACTTGACAGACTGCCGGACTGAGCTTGTTGACAATGGGGTAAGGGCCTTCCACTTGTTGGAGAAGAAGTGTGTGGATGCAAATCGGAGGACCATTACCTACCAATCAACTTCTTGTACCTGTTTGTCAAACTGTATTTTGGACCATTGCTGGGCTTTGCCCATGCAGTTGGCAGCATACAAGTGTGTGTGTATGAGGTCTTTTCTGAGTTTTCCATATTGGTCTACAGACACACAGTCTGCAGTGGGAGTATGTAGGTCATACAATAGGTGTTCAGACAATTTCATTTGTCTGCCAGCCATCACCTCAAATGGTGTCAACTGGGTTGTGGCTGAGGGTGTGCCCCTAACTGCCATAAGGAGTAATGGCAATAGGAATCCCAGGTTTTGGGATTGTCCTCAATAAATTTGGAAAGCATTTGCTTAATCCATCTGTTGGCTCTTTCTACTTGACCTGAAGATTGAGGGTGGTAAGGTATGTGGAACTTCTGCTGAACTCCAAGGAGTTCAAGGATTCTTTCATCAACTCACCTGTAAACTTGGTTCCTTTGTCTGAGTCTACCTTAAGAGGTAGGCCCACCTGGAGAACATCTTTTCCACCAGGATTTTGGCAGTGGTTTTAGCAGTGCATATTTTAGTGGGGAAAGCTTCAACCCACTTAGAGAAAAGATCAGTTACCACTAGAGCATACTTATTGTTTCTGCTGGTGTTGGTTAAAGGACCAATAAAATCAATCTGTATGGCATGCTGTGGGCCAGAATGTCTTTGTGGTAGGAGTTTGGTATTTTTGTTTGGTGGGAATGGGTTGTTTTGTGCACAGACAAGACAATTATCTATGTACTGTTTGACATCTTTGGTGACACCAGGCCACTAGGCGGTGGTCTTGAGCCTTGGAGGTGTTTTCCAATCCCTGGTGTCCACCAGTGGGTGTATCATGCACTTTGTGCAGAATTCAGACATAAGGTGTCTGGGGACCACCCAAAACTTGGTGGTGGAATCATCTGGTTGGTACCAGATGAGCTTGTCATCTGGTGACAAGTGCAACTTACCTTCATGCCTCCAGTAGGGGTTATGTGTGGGAAGTTTCTCTTCAGTACTCTTATCAAGGAATCTGAACACTTCTTTGAGTTCAGAATCAGCATGTTGGGCTGCTGAGAAGTCCAAGGAGAAAGCAGTTCAGGTTTTTCCTGACTGTTGCAATGTGTCAGCTGCATTGGCCTCTGGATGGTCCATCATCCATGTTCCCCTCGGGCCTCTTTCTTGGCAAGGGTGTCTGCTGTGTCATTGAAAGCATGGTAGGGTCATTTAGCGAATAAGCCTTAACTTGTGTGACATAGAGTTTGTGTGCAAATCTCTGTGCCAGTGAATGTATGTATATTACCAGTTCTTTGTACTTCACTGGGCTGCCATCAGAAGAGAGGAAGGAGCTCTTCTGCCAGAAAGGAAGAAATTCTGTAAGAGAATAACAAACCCAATTACAGTATGTAAAGATGATGGTATCCTGGGTCCCATGCTGGATGAACTCGAGGCACAGCTACGCTGCCATTTCAGAATACTGTGAGGATGATACACTGCAATGCTTAAAGATTTTGACAGTGTTACCATAGGGTAGATCACTAAGATGCCCATCCCGCAATTTATTCTCCTGATAATAGGAAGCTGAACCATCAGTAAAATACGACACAAAGAGGTGTTCTCAGTATTTGTGTCGTGGCAGGGAGGAAAGGACCTGGATCTAGAAGATCAGGTGGTTGCAGTGTACAGTCATGGGGTTTTCCTGAAAAAGGAGTCCATGTGCCAGCATAGATGGAATCTTAGTTGAATGTACCTGTATGCCTCTATCCTGGAGAAGAAGTGACCAGTGTGTCAGCCTGGTATTAGAGACTGAACCATCCTTCACTCTGTCTGATAGCAGAAAGGTAGTTGGGGTGTGGTTGGTGTTAATAACCAGTGGAGAGTACCCAATGATATATAGAAAGTGCTTGACAGACCAGTAAGTGGCCAGAAGGTTCCTTTCACAAGGCTGTACTTCTGTTCCACTGGGGTCAAGAGCTGTGATGCATATGCAATAGGTCTCAGAGTACCATGAACCATCTGGGCCAGTACTGTTGACATGGCAATATCAGAGGTGGCACATTCCAGATGGAATGGTAGTGCTGGATTGGGTTGACCAGAGCTGGGAGGAGGCCAGTCCTGCTTCAGTGATGTCACAGCCTGAGTGTGTAGGACCCCAAGTCCAGGGAATGTCCTTTTAGTAGCTTATACAGAGGAGCAGCCTTCTGAGCAAAATCACAAATAAAATCTCTGGAATAGTTCACCATACCCAGGAACCTTCTAAGAGTTGTCACACTGGTGAGCAATGGCAAGTCTTGCAATCCTTGTATCTTCTTCCAGATAGGGCTTACCTTGATCAGTTATTTTGAGACCCAGAAGAGTACCTCTTTCTGACATAGCTGTGCTTTTGCTGGATTGCATTTGAGGCCTGCTCTCTGAATGAGAGTCAGTAGTTCATCCAGAGAGCCAAGTGTTGTTCCTGTGTGGCGGTAGCCAGCAACAGGTCATCCACATACTGCAGAGACACTGGGGAGTAGAAAACCCTCAAGGGCATCCATCATAAGCAGATAGAACAAGGACAGGCTGTTATGGAATCCATGTGGTAAGCAGGTTCATGTGTACTGTCTTCCTTCAAAAGTGAAGGTAAACTTATATTGACTCTTAGAGGCCAATGGCAGTGACCAAAACCATTGGAGATATCAGGGCACTGAACCATTTAAGGTCAGGGACAGGACTCATAGCACATCAGGTGCAGAGGCCACAGTTGGAGCACAACTGGGGTGACCTTGTTCAGTTTCCTGTAGTCAATAGTAAGTCTCCAGGCACCAGTGGGTTTTTCAAGGGTCACACTGGGGAGTTGGCAGTGGAAACACATGTTCTGATTACCCCTTGATTGAGGGTGATTTTATTGTTTCCTAAGAAGCCAAGGCCTCAGATGGGAAAGGATATTGCCTTTGCCTCTCATGTGCTGGGCCTGGCACTTCAATGACAGTGTGCATTCTGCCACAGTCATGCTTGTTGATAGCAAATGCTTCCAAATGTCTTTGTAGGATGGGAAGAAGCTTTGGGAAAAGCTCATGATTCTTGAACAAATCTATGACGTCATACTCTTTGTTGTTAGCAGATATTGTTGCCACAACATGTGAATCAGGGATCAAGATGGTGTGGTATTGCCCTGAATCTGTATCAATAGCATGTTAGCTAAATCTACCACACAGCCGTGTGGGGCAAGAGAGTTAATTCCGATGATACTAGGATGATCATACAATACCATCAGTTGGAAGGTGTGAGAGGCCTTCAAGTGACCCAACTCTACAGGTGGAGGTAGTGAGCGGTATGCAGACAACCTAGTACCATCTACTCCTGACATGTTAGTCCTCCATCCGCTGGATGAAGGAGATGTGTCGGGTGATCATCATGTAATACAGACACAGCCCGCGCCTGTATCTAGTAACACTGTAAGTAGGCGGCCCGACCTCGGCCTCAGTGCAGGGCCTTCGTTGTATCCAAGCCAGCTTGTTTACAATCTGGACTGGGGCCTGCAACTGTCAATCTGTGTTTGAGGAAGCATGGAGAGGTTGGGCATGGCTCCCTTGAACCACTTCACCATGCTACACTGATGCTATATAGGGAGGAGCTTCTGGGTTCAGGCCTGTCTGGGTCTGAGGGCCTGTACTTCCAGTATCACCATGGCCAGTTAGGGTTTGGGTTCCTGGTTGTACAGCTGCAAGGGACTGAGCAGGAACAGCATCTGCTACAGAAGCACTTGCCCCAGGAGGTCTCTGAACTTCTGATTCTCTTCAGCTATCTCCCTATACGAAGAGCCTGGCCTTTGTTGTTGTTTGCCCTTATTCTTATAGTTCTTATTCTTATGATAGTTCCGGTTCCCACCCCATTCCTGCTGCTGCTGTTGCAGTTGTTGTTGGGCCTTCTGGGGTGTTGATTATCTGTGGGAGGGGCTGCTTATGTTGGGTCTGCCCTCCACCGTGTAGTGCGTCACAGCCTCTTGAGCAGGCTCCACGGCTGCTACTTTCTTGGAACCGGGCCCAGATCACAGATGTAGAGTTGATAAACTTTCTTGGTTTTCCAAAGGATGTCGGCAAA
Organism: Neoceratodus forsteri; assembly: GCA_016271365.2. NCBI lineage: Eukaryota > Metazoa > Chordata > Ceratodontiformes > Ceratodontidae > Neoceratodus > Neoceratodus forsteri. The sequence goes on along the minus strand of CM057449.1, from coordinate 1,109,227,185 downwards.
CCTGTCCATGTTGGGATAAGTGGTTGGTTCTACCTTTTCTCTTACTGCAGAAATCATGTTCCTAAGGAACAAGGTCTTGTACTCAATAAGATCTACATCTGCAGCTTCCTGTGCAAGGTGCTTTCTTGCTTGGTAGGCCATCCAGAGTCTCTGGTGGTAAGTCACTGGACTTTCCTTTGTATTCTGTTTACAGGGTATACAAGCATCACTCCTACTACACCTGGGCTGTGTGCAGAAATGAGTTCAGCTGCTACCTCATCAAAGGTGGCGTTACCATCTAGCAGATGGCATTGGGAGGTTGGCCCACAAACCAGGATCGATGGTCTAGCGTAGAATTTGGACCTGGTAATCTGCAGCGAGGCTAAGCATCTCATATTTGGAAAGTACCTTTCCAAGTGGCAGCTGAGGTTGTCGGACGGGCTCATCTGACCAATGCTGTCAGCTATTTGCTGAACAGAGTAGGCCATTGTGAGGGGATTATTGGGTCGATCAAGCAGAGGTAGGTTGCCTTGGGCACCATCCAGTGTGGCCTGGGCTGTGGCTTCTGCTGCAGTACAAACTATGCCTTCCTGAGTGCCAGCCTCTTGTAGAAGCTGCCTAATTTTGGTTTTAATGGCCCGTTTACTTCTCTCAGGAATAGGTACATTACCTTTGCATTCTCAATCATTGTTTCTATCTCCTACCTGTCTTCCACATTAATAATGGCTATCGGTGGTGCCGTTGGGACCAGAGCTTATGCCTGCTCCCCTATCATGGAGCCACCATGTTTGCATCTCCCATGATGGGCGTCATGATGTCAATGATGTATGACATGGTGTGGGTGGAGTGGGGACCCGCCATGTTGTGGATGGCTGGGTGGGGTCTCTGGGCCATAGTAGGGTGTGACTGGTCATTGTACTGAGAGATGTCATCATCTAATACCTCCCCTCAGATGGCGTATGTAAGACTGGGGCTACACCTCCCATCACCTTAACATGTCCAGCCAGAACCTCCCGCTGATGGTGCAGTTTCACCATTTTGGATTCACATTCAGCATGACTCACATTTGCAACGTCCATATCAACCTCATCCTGCATTTGTTTCTGCAGCACTCTATACACGGTGCTCAATTCGCGATTGTCCCTAGTAGCCACTTCTAAGTCATTACATACCTGGTTTATCATCCTGTAGCTCTCCCATCTCCTCACTTAGCTGTTCATTTGCTCTACTCAACAAGTCATTCATATTCAAAGCCTGCCCCTTATCCTGTCTCAAACTTTCACACTCCTGCTTCAACATACAAATTTCTTGCTCTCCAGCCTGTGCTGAATAATGTAAAGTGAATCCTTTTCATTATGCAGTGTTTGAGATTCAGACTCAAATTCTGCTGCAGTCTAATACATTCCATTTCCTGTAGACCCATCTCTTGCTTAAGATATGAGATCTGCAGATCAAGGGTTCAAACCTCACTTCTGAGTCTTCCAGAGCAGCACAGAGAGAGCGCGACCAACAGCCGTTTTCATTATGCTTATTGGCTGTTTGTCTCATTTCAGAATACTGGGTTGAAATTCCCAGTATAGGGTTTTCAGATTGACTTGCATCCAGTGCGAAGTCAGTCCACCCTCCATGGGAGGTACGAAGTTAGAGACATCAGTCTCAGTTCTGCACAGATATTTGATACAGTGGCCATTGTGTGGGAGGAACAAAAATCAAACTGTTAAAAGGCACTGTGCTGTGTATTGATCCACAGCAGGAACACTTTATACACAGCCGGGCTACTATATAATTTGCAGGCTTGCAATTCCAATACTGCTGTGGAGTAGAGTCGAGGTCAGCATCGACAACACCCAAGAAAAGCAGCCAGACTATGCAAGTGACTACAAGCGGTCAGAAAATGGGAGAGGTGTTGCAGGAATGCACCTTCTGTCCGTTGGGAAGGGAAAAGTTTTAAGCAACAAGTGAAAGCTTACAAACACCAAATATTGCCTGCATGCGGTCACCAATTGTCAGGAGGTGCAAACCTCACTCTCAGGTTCTTGGCAATACTGGAAATGCAAGTAATCACAGACACTTTGCAATAGAGTAATAAACTTGTTTATTACTACCAAAGATAAATCACAGTTGCCTAAGCAGTTCTTACCAATACTGAACCAGGAGCCAATGCTAAGCGTTCCCTATACCTCAAAGTTTCTTTGTGTCTCTTGGGACTGCCGAGTATAAGACTCAGTGTCTCACATTATATACCTATGATTATTACTACAGTTACTGTAAGATAGAAACATTTCTAGTTACAAAGATGAGCCCTATAGGCTAAATTAGAGGTGGCTCCATGGTCACAAGATAACATTATACAATTTTGTAGTAGTCATCAGTTTGTGAAACAAAAGAGTACATTATACAGAGTCTTACATAATTCAGTGAAGTAGTACAAATCACCAAAAGGTAGCAATGCTGACTTATATATCATAATCATTACAAGGACACAGATGTCCTAACATCTTATGAATAAGAAATACACAGAAAATACATAGAAAATACAGTGCCTTGAGAAAGTATTCACCCCTTGGATTTTGTCACATTTTGTGATGTTGCAGACTCAAATTAAAATACATTCATATGGGATTTTTTGTCACATATCTACACAAATTACTTTATAATGTCAAAGTGGAATGAAACTTCTGGAATTTTTGTACATGTAATTTAAAATAAAAACCTGAAATGTCTTGATTTGATAAGTATTCACCCCTTTGCTATGACACTCCAAATTGAGCTCAGGTGCATCCAATTTCCTTGTGAGATCACTCTAAAACTTGAATGGAGTCCACCTGTGGTCAGTTCAAATGGTTGACATGATTTCAGAGAAATACACCTGTCTATATAAGGTCCCACTGTTGACAGTGCATGGCAGAGCAGAAACTCTACCATGAAGACCAAGGGCTGTCCGTAGAACTCTGTGATAGAATTGTGAGGAGGCATAGATCTGGGAGGGTATAAAAACATTTCTAGAGTGTTGAAAGTTCCCAGGAGCACAGTCAAGTTCATCATTAGGAAATGGAAAGATTACGGAACCACCCAGACTCTTCCTAGAGCAGGCCATCCTCCCAAACTGAGCAACCGGGCAAGAAGGACCTTGGTCAGGGAAGTGACCAAGAACCAATGACCACCCTAACAGAACTACAGAGTTCAATGGCTGAGATGGAGAACCTGTCCAGAGGACAACAGGCTCTGCAGCACTTCACAGATGTAGCCTCTATGGGAGAGTGGCTAGAGCGGAGTCACTCCTGAGAAAAGGCCACATAATAGCATGCCTGGAGTTTGCAAGAAGGCACGTGGCAGACTCTGAGACCATGTTGCAAAGATTCTCTGGTTTGATGAAACAAAAATTGAACTCTTTGGCCTGAATGCAAAGCGCTATGCCTGGCCAAACGAACTCAGCTTATCACCTGTATAACACCATCCCTACCATGAAGCATGGTGGTGGCAGCGTCATGTTATGGGGATGCTTTTCAGTGGCAGGGACTGGGGCACTTGTCAGGATAGAGGAACAATGAATGGAGCCAAATACAGGCACATCCTGAGGAGAACCTGCATCAGTCTGCAATAGACCTTGGACTGGGGCGAAGATTTACATTCCAACAAGACAATGACCCCAAGCATACAGCCAAAGCAACACTGGAGTGTCTTCAGAACAAGAAGGTGAATGTCCTTGAGTGGCCCAGCCAAAGCCCAGACTTGAATCCCATTGAGAATCTGTGGAAAGACTTAAAGATTGTGGTTCACCGACGCTCCCCATCCAACTTGACAGAGCTTGAGCAAATCTGCAAGGAAGAATGGGTGAAACTCCCCAAATCCAGATGTGCAAAGCTGATACAGACATACCCAAGAAGACTCAAAGATCTAATTGCTGCCAAAGGTGCTTCTGCAAAGTATTGACTCAGGGGTGAATACTTAAGTAAACAAGATATTTCAGTTTTAATGTTACATAAATTTTGTTACACAATAAAACTATTTTGCCCCTTTAAATTGTTGAGTATGCTGTGTGAATCAAGGGAAAATCATTTCAATGCATTAAAATTCTGGTAGTAACACAACAAAATGTGACAAAATCCAAGGGGTGAATACTTTCTGAAGGCACTGTATATGTATATTAGCAAGCAAAGTGTATAACAATAATATGAATACATGTCCTGACATCTACTCTTGTACAGTAGATGCCCTTAGCCCTGTATGTTAGTATAACATATACCTAAGCACCAGTTGTCTACAGTGTACCTCTGGGGGTACCAATAAGGGTGCAGGGACCTCATGTAATAATACCAACAATACTTGTGGAAGTGGTTCACCTCAAATCTTGGCAATCAAAACCATCTCTGATTGAGGAGGCACAGTGACTGAGTCTATAGCTGCAAGTTGCCTCTGAGGATCTAGCGACAGTTTGTTTGAGGCAAAGTCTACAATGGCTATGTAAGCTTTGAGGAAGTTCAGGCCAAGAATTATGCAGGTTGAAGATCAGGCACTATGTAAAACTTGACAGTAGCTTGCTGTGAGCCAAAGTGGAGCCTGAGATGGACCACGCCTGTGACAGGTAGTCTAGCTGTACTTACTGTGATAATATACTTTAGATCAGCTGGAGAAACATTAGGTGTGTGACAAATAGCTTGGTTGTTCAGAATACTGCTGTTGATAACTGATATTTCTGCTCCAGTGTCGACCAAGGCATGCATGGACCAATTTCAGAGAGTGACCGGTACATAGTTTGCTAGGAGAGGTGATCAGATGACAAGTACCTTTGCCCCTGAAAGTGAGAGTGTGCCAGAGTTCATAGTTGGAGGAGGTATTTTGTTTGAGTTGCGAGAGTCAGAGGGTGGTCAGTTGCTGTGTTCCCTGATCCTGGGAGTATTTTCTGTTATCTTGCTGATTGTCTTGGTGGTGGGTGCTGTTACACGAGGTCCCTGCACCCCTATTGGTAATCCAGAGGTAAACCGTAGACAGCTAGTGATTAGGCATATGTTATACTAACATATAGGGCATAAGGCATCTACCGTACAAGAGTAGATGTCAGAATATATACATATTATTTATACACTTTGCTTGATAATATATATATATCTATATATATATGTAGTCTATGTATTTCTGTATATTTCTCACTTACAAGATGTTAGGACATCTGTGTCCTTGTAAGGATTATGATATATAACTTGGCATTGCCACCTTTTGGTGATTTGTACTACTACACTGATTTGTGTAAGAACTGTAAGAACTGTACTCTTTTGTTTCACAAAGTGATGACTACTACAAAATTGTATAATGTTATCTTGGACCGTGGAGCAACCTCTAATTTAGCCAATAGGGCTCATCTCTGTAACTAGAAATGTTTCTAGCTTTCAGTAACCATAGTAATTATCATAGGTATATAATATGAAACACTGAGTCTTCTACCTCGGAGACCCCAAGAGACACAGAAAAACATCGAGGTATAGGAGCGCTTAGCACTGGCTCGGTTTGTATTGGTAAGACCTGCTTAGGGCAACTGTGATTTATCCTTTTGGTAGTAATAAACAAGTTTACTACTCTTATGGAATCGTCTGTGATTCCTTGCATTTCCAATATTGCCAAGAACCTGAGGGTGAGGTTTAGACCTCCTGACAATTGGCGACCACGTGCAGGCAATATTTGGTGTTTATAGCTTTCACTCGTTGCTTAAAAACTTTTCCCTTCCAACAGGGACTGTAGGTGTGCATTTTGCATCACCTCTCCCATTACAGACCACTTTGTAGTCACTTGCAAAGTCTGGCTGCTTTTCTTGGGTGTGATCAATGCCAGCTCAGCCCTCCACAGCAGCTTTGAATTGCAAGCCTACAAAGATACAGTAGCCTGACTGTGTATAAAGTGGTCCTGCTGTGGATCAATACACAGCTGGTGCTTTTTCACAGTTTGATTTTCATTCCCTCCCACACAATGGCCACCATATCAAATATCTACATGGAACTGAGACTCGATGTCTCTAACTTCCTTGCCTCCCATGGAGGATGGGCTGACTCTGGGCCTGAGTCAATCCGAAAACCCTATACTGGGGATTTCAATCCAGTACTGTGAGATGAGACAAACAGCCAATAAGCATCATGCCAAACAGCTGTTGGTCACAGCTCTCTATGCTGCTCTGGAAGCCTCCAGTGAGGTTTTGAACCCTTGATCTGCCAATTTCATCTCTTAAGCAAGAGATAGGTTTGCAGGAAACAGAATGTATTAGACTGCAGCAGAATTTGGAGTCTGAACTCCAAACAGGCGCAATGAAAATGATTCACTTTTGCATCATTCTGCACAGGCTGGGGAGCAAGAATTTGTATGTTGAAGCAGGAGCGTGAAAGTTTGAGACAGGATAAGGGCAGGCTTTGAATATGAATGACTTGTTAAGTAGAGTGAATGAACAGTTGAGTGAGGATATGGGAGAGCTACAGGACGAGATAAACCAGATGCGTAATGACTTAGAAGTAGCTACTAGGGACAATCACGAATTTAACACCACATATAGGTGTTGCAGAAACAAATGCAAGATGAGGTTGATATGGATGTTGCAAATGTGAGTCATGCAGAATGTGAATACAAGATGGCGAAACTGCACCATCAGCGAGTTCTGGCTGGACATGTTAGGCGATGGGAGGCGTGACCCCTGCTCACACAAGTCATCTTAAGGGAGGTCTCAGATGATGACATCTCTCAGTACAATGCCCAGCCACATCCATACTATGGCCCAGACACCCCATCCAGCCATCCACAACATGGCGGGTCCCCATCCACCCATACCTTGTCATACATCATTGACATCATGACACACATCATGGGAGATGCCAACATGGTGGCCCCCATGAAGGGGAACAGGTCAGGTCTGGTCCCTAGAACCACCGTGGCCATTATTAATGTGGAAGACAGGCAGGAGGTAGAAACAATGATTGAGAATGCAATAGTTAACGTGCCTATCTCTGAGAGAAATAAGCAGGTCCTCAAAGCCCATATTAAGCAGCTTCTGCAAGAGGCTGGTACTCAGGAAGGCATGGTTCATACCACGGCTGAGGCTGCAGCGCAGGCAGCCCTGGATGGCACCCAAGGCAACCTACCTCAGCCTGATCGACCCAATAATCACCTACAAATGGCCTACTCTGTTCAACAAATAGCTGACAGCATTGGTCAGATGAGCCGTCCGACAACCTCCGCTGTCACTTGGAAAAGGTGCGTTCCAAATGTGAGATGCTTAGTCTCACTGCTGACTAACAGGTCCAAATACTATGCCAAATCTTAGATCCTGGCTTGTGGGCCAAACTCCTCGATGCCATCCGCCAGGCTGGCAATGCTACCTTGAAGAGATTGCAGCCAAACTCATTTCTGCACACAGCCCAGGTGTAGTAGGAGTGATGCTTGCATACCCTGTGAAACAGAATACAAAGGAAAGTCCAGCGACTTACCACCAGAGACTCTGGATGGCCTACTGAGCAGGAAAACAACTCACACAAGAAGCTGCGGATGTAGATCTTATTGAATATAAGACCCTGTTCCTTAGGAACATGATCCTGCAGTGAGAGAGAAGGTAGAGACAACCACTTATCCCACCATGGAAAGGTTTGCCAACATCCTTCGAAAACCGAGAGAGTTTATCAACTCTACAACCATGATCTGGGCTCCGGTTCCAGAAAGTAGCCACCGTGGAACTTGCTCAAGAGGCTGCAACGCACTACACAGTGGAAGGGCAGACCCAACACACACAGCCCTCCCATGACAACCAGCACCCTCAGCAGGTCCAGCAGCAACAGCAACCACAACAGCAACAGCAACAGTGGGTGGGAACCGAACTATCATAAGAATAAAAAGTATCATAGAATAAACAACAACAAAGACCAGGCCCTTCATATGGGAGATAGCTGAAGAAGTCAGAGTTTAGAGAGCTCCTGGAGCAAGTGGCTCTGTAGCAAAGGCTGTTCCTGCTCAGTCCCTTGCAGTCATACAACCGGAACCCAGGCCCCAATGGGCCATGGTGATACCGGAAGTACGAGCCCTCAGGCTCAGACATGCCTGAACCCAGAAGCACCTCCCTATATAGCATCAGTGCAGCATGGTGAAGTGGTTCAAAGGAGTCAGGCCCAACCTCTACATGCTTCCTCCAGCACAGATTGACAATTACAGGCCCAGTCGGATTGTAAACAAGCTGGTCTTGGATACAAACAGAAGGCCCTGCACTGAGGCCGAGGTCGGGGCGCCTACTTACAGTGTTATTGGATACAGGCGTGGCTGTGTCTGGATTATATGATGACCACCTGGATACATCTCTTTGGTCCACGGATGGAGGACCAACATGTCAGGAGTAGATGGTACTAGGCTACCTGCAACCGCTGTCTACCACTACCTGTAGAAGTGGGCCACCTGAAGGCCTCACACCTTCCAACTGATGGTATTGCATGATCACCCTAGTATCATTGGAATTGATTTCCTCACCACCACGCTGTGTGGTGGATCTAACCAACATGCTATTGATACAGATTCAGGGCCAATTTCATACTATCTTGATCCCTGATTCACAATTGTGGCAACAATATCTGCCAACAACAAGGAGTATGACATCATAGATTTGTTCAAGAACCATGAGCTTTTCCCAATGCTCCTTCCCATCCTACAAAGACATTTGGAAACATTTGCTATCAATAAGCATGACTGTGGCAGAATCGCACTATCATCAAAGAGCCAGGCCCAGCACACGAGAGGCAAAGGCAATATCATTTTATATCTGAGGCCTTGCCTTCTCTTAGGGAAATAGTAAAATCATTCCTAAACCATGGGATAATCAGAACATGTGTTTCTACTGCCAACTCCCCAGTGTGGCCTGTGAAAAAACTACAGGTGCCTGGAGACTTACTCGTGACTACAGGAAACTGAACCAGGTTACCCCAGTTGTGCTCAACTGTGGCCTCCACACCTGATGTGCTACAACTCTTGACCCCTGACCTACAATGGTTCAGTGCTCTGGATATTTCAATGGTTTCTGGCCACTGCCATTGGCCCAAAAAGTCAATATAAGTTCACCTTACACCTTTGAAGGTAGACAGTACCGTGGACCTGCTTACCACAGGGATTCCATAACAGCCTGTCCCTGTTCCATCTGCACATGATGGATGCCCTTGAGGTTTCTCTACTCCCAGTGTCTCTTGCAGTATGTGGATGACCTGCTGTTGGAACAGCCATGCAGGAACAACACTTGGATCTCTTGGATGAACTGCTGACCCTCATCCAGAGCAGGCCTCAAATGTAATCCAGCAAAAGCACAATTATGTCAAGAGGCACTCTTTCTGGGCCTGAGAATAACTGACCAAGGCCGCAGCCATACCTGGAAGAAGATACAAGGATTGCAAGACTTGCCATTGCCCACTAGCATGGCAACTCTTAGAAGGTTTCTAGGTATGGTGAACTATTCAGAGATTTTATTGTGATTTTGCTCAGAAGGCTGCTCCTCTGTATGAACTACTAAAAGGACATTCCTGGACTTGGGGTCCCATACACACCCAGGCTGTGGCGTCACTGAAGCAGGTCTTGGCCTTGGCTCCAGTTCTGGTCAACCCCAATCCAGCACTACCGTTCCATCTGGAATGTGCCACCTCTGACATTGCCATGTCAGCAGTGCTGGCAGAAGGTTCATGGTACTTTGAGACCCATTGCATATGCCTCACAGCTCTTGACTCCAGTGGAACAGAGTACAGCCTTTGTGAATGGAACCTTCTGGCCACCTACTGGGCTGTCAAGCACTTTCTCTACATCATTGGGTACTCTCCACTGATTATTAACACCAATAACACCCAACTACCTTTCTGCTATCAGACAGAGTGAAGGATGGGTCAGTCTCTAATACCAGACTGACACACTGGTCACTTCTTCTCCAGGATAGAGGCATACAGGTACACAACCAAAATTCCATCCATGCTGGCACATGGACTCCTTTTCAAGGAGAACCCCATGACTCTACACTGCAACCACCTGACCTTCCAGATCCAGGTCCTTTCCTCCCTGCACGCCACAAATACTTGACAGCACCTCTATGTGTGGTATTTTCACAGATGGTTCAGCTTCCTACCAGGGAGAACAAATTGCAGGGATGGATATCTTAGTGATCTACCCTTATGGTAACACTGTTAAAATCTCTAAACATTGCAGTGCAGCATCATCACAGTATGCAGAGATGGCAGTGGTGGCCTGTGCCTCGAGTTCATCCAGCATGGGACCGAGGATACCATCATCTTTTCAGACTCTAATTGGGTTTGTTGTTCTCTTACAGAATGTCTTCCTTTCTGGCAGAAGAACTCCTTCCTCTTCTGATGGCAGTCCAGTGAAGTATAAAGAACTGGTAATATACATACACTCATTGGCACAAGGTTTACACACAAACTCTGTGTACACAAAGTTAAAGCTCATTCTTTACATGACCCCTACCATGCCTTCAATGACACAGCAGACACCCTCGCCAAGGAAGTTGCTAAGGTAGGGACACCTGGATGATGGATCATCCAGAGGCTAATGTGGCTGTGCATATGCAGCAGTCAGGAAGAAGCCTGAACCTTTTTCCCCTTAGACCTTTCAGCAGCCCAACATGCTGATACTGAGCTCAAAGAAGTGTTCAGATTCCTTTACAAAGGTACTGAAGAGACTTGCCACACATAATCCCTACCGGTGGCATGAAGGTAAGTTACACTTTTCCCCAGATGACAAGCTCATTTGGTACTAACCAGATGATTCTACCACCAAGTTGTGGGTGGTCCTCAGTCACCTTAAGTCTGAATTCTTGCACCAAGTGCATGATACACCCACTGGTGGACACCAGGGAGTGGAAAACACCCTCCAGAGGATCAAGACCACCACCTGGTGGCCTGGTGTTACCAAACATGTCAAGCGGTACATAGACTACTGCCTTGTTTGTGCACAAAACAATCCCATTCCCATCAAATGAAATGCCAAACTCCTACCACAAAGACACTCTGGCCCTTGGCATACCATACAGATTGATTTTATTGGCTCTGACCAATACTAACAGAAACAACAAGTATGCTATTGTGGTAACTGATCTTTTCTCTAAGTGGGTTGAAGCTTTCCCCACTAAGGCATGCACTAAAACCACTGCCAAAATCCTGGTGGCATAAATTTTCTCCAGGTGGGGCCTACCTCTTAAGGTAGACTGTTACAAAGGAACCAGTTTTACAGGTGAGTTGATGAAAGATCCATGAGCTCCTTGGAGTTCAACAGAAGTTCCACATACCTTACCACTCCCAATCTTCAGGTCAAGTAGAGAGCCAACAGGCGGATTAAGCAAATGCTTTCCAAATTCATTGAGAACAATCCGAAAACCTGAGATTCCCTATTGCCGTTACTCCTTATGGCAATCAGGGCACACCCTCAACCACCACCCAGTTGACACCCTTTGAGGTGATGACTGGAAGACAAATGAGACTACCTGAACACCTGTTGTTTGACCTGCACACCCCACTGCAGACCGAGTGTCTGTAGACCAATATGTGGAAAAACTCAGAAAAGACATCATACACACACTGTATGCTGCCAATTGAATGGGCAAGGCCCAGCAACAGTCAAGATACAGTTTGAAAAGCACGCACAAGAAGTGGATTGGTAAGTTGGAGATCAGGTAATGGTCCTCCGATTTGCACATCCCATACACTCCTTCTCCAATAAGTGGGAAGGCCTTACCCCATTGTCAACAAGCTCAGTCTAGCAGTCTATCAAATTAGACTCACGCAACAATAATTTGACTGACAAATGGTTGCCTCAACCAACTAAAACTGTATAAAGAGCATAATTACTTTTCCTCACCCCATTGGGCGGAATAGTACTAACCTACTAATGTTTGATTTTGCTTTTCAGATATACTGACAAGATGGCTATCTTGTTCCACTTTCTCCTCATCTCAGGAGTTATCCACTGCATCAAGGCACGGTACTGAACCTCCTACCTCACCTTGATCCTCCAGCATCTGCCCAGAGGAAGTATCCATCAAAATACCCGATAGTTTGATTACTGTCCAGGAAGGTTCTGATGCTTACCTCACTTCCTTGGTTGTTGCTCTTGATAAATCTACCCTACAAACTGCGTGGAAAACCACATATGAGGACAAATTCTCCCTGTGGCCAAACTCTCCAAGGGAACTTTCCAGGGTTGGCCCAATGTTAAATTATCCCAAATGGTTCTCTGTCCTTGCTGCAAACTTCTCTTAGTCATTCTGGTTTATACAATATCACTGTTCTAATTGACCCCTCATATTGTAATTCTTTGTCTAAGGTCTCTGCTTGAAAATGTTGTGCTGTACACAACATGGCCTCTGCTGCCATATACCTTTCTGTGTTACCACCCACTGACAAACAGCTTTTGGAATGTCAAAGCACACACCTGGTCCTCGTAGTGGTCTAACAGCCACTGCTCTACCTGTACACTGATTAACAATTAACAATTTACAATTTATGCATATACCTGTGTTGTTTAATTTAAGTTACTGGAATATGAAAGAATTTGGTATGTGTCACAATACTAACACTTCAGTATTTTATAGTACATTATTTCTTGATAGTTTAGCAGCATTTCAGATTTGTACTCAGGACCCTATTGCCAGGGTACACACCACCGAGCATAGAGGCAACTTCAAGAAAAGACCAAATCCTGATGATCAAAGTCATAATTGTAATACATGTGAAGCTGACAGTTCTGATGTCACTGGTGCAACAGGCACTGTCACAGGTCTCTTGGTACAGCTATGTCTATCTGAATAAGGTAGACATTGCTGCTATCAAATCATTCTACCAAATTTCATACTGGTTTGATGAATAATATTTTACCCCCATTATTGCATGGTGTGGATGGCCTTAGTCAGGAAAAAAGATACACTGTTTACAATATACACGACATTGCTAAAACAATTACTGATTCTAAAGAAAAGATTAACACACTCAGTGCACAGAACAACAAAAGAGCAGATGAGCAATACATTGCCTATGAGATATTGTGCTCAGCCTATGGCTCTTATATTATTACTACCATCAATAATCTCTTCTGTGATCTCGAATCTGGAAGAATCCCTGATATTATACATGACAGACATATTTCCAAATGGTATTGTCCACGATGTAAAACCCTGGCTGTATTGCTGTGTGTATGCAACAATATTAAACTATTTCTCTTTCTACAGCTAGGAATGTGGGTTTTGTGACCAGACTCCTAATACTGGTCCCTGTTTTACTTCTAAGAAATGTTCTATCAAAGATACAATGTTTGTTTCTTTTACTGTCTCTACCATGCTTTGATCCCACTACAGCTTTATTTGACAAGCTTGCTTCGTTCCTCCATTGGGCACCTTGATGACTGTACATACAGAGAACACCTGGATTTGCCTCCTCTACTGGTCTTCCATCCTTTTCTGGATGCCTGGGTCGCTCGCACACAGACTGCTGTGCTGAAGAAACAATATATCTACTTGTGTCGATGTGATTTATTTGATGTTATTAAACCTGTATGTGGTTATTCTCCGACAGTATTGATTGGTCCTTTTCCATGGACGATGACATCACCACAAATGGCACGGACTTCTCAGACTCAACATTGGCTCCAGATAAACTTTACCAGTCATATCGAGAGGAAGTTCATACGCCTGTCAACACGGATTTCCAAGGCAACCTGCACTTTCCGTACAATTGTAAAAATGGAGATTACCTACTGTTAAAATGCAGTATAATTCTGATGGTGAATATTGCATCATCACTAATTATAAGTCATACACTTCGGAACTGAGACATGTGTTATTGATAACCCTAACTTTTGCTTTGTCCCACATCAAAAGGCTGTTATTGGACATACCGTTATTACCCTGTCCCCCTTATAGATGTGGACATCTTTGATGGTAACCTCAATTGTCTGCTCACCCATTTTGAATATTTACCATATTTTAATGTACACATAGATCCACTGTCACTTACATTAAAATCACTTTTAGAGAGAAAAGACACACCTCATCCACATCAGCAATAATTTTACTAAGGCTAATGAAGCTATTCTTTCATTAATTAATGATGGTGATATGAATGGCCCTTGACTAAAACATAGTTAGAAATTACTTTTAAAGGTTTTGCTATTATAAAAGCATTTTTGATGTTTTTTGGTTATTATGCTATGCTGCCTATGGCGCACACTGCGATTTATCCTTTTGGTAGTAATAAACAAGTTTATTACTCTTTGCAACTATGTCTGTGATTCCTTGCATTCTCAATATTGCCAAGAACCTGATGGTAACGTTTAGACCTCCTGACAGTGCCTTTGGATCTCTTGATTTCTGTTGTACTTTAGCTTTGCCAGACAGCAGCAGTGTGTCCTCTGAATCCACACCATTGGCAGATCACAGGCTCATGTGAGGAGGAGGTGGATCAGGTCGCTGTCGAAATGGTTGAAGAGCATTGACAGAGGTAGCAGAAGAAGCTACTAAACTGAGGTGCAGACTATTGACAGTTATGGTGAGCATCTCTATCATTGATTGCTGCTGCTGGACACATGTTGCGAGTGTGACTGTGATGGCTGAGGTGCTTGTACAACAGTGGTGGCCTGGGACATTAATATGGAGTCTTGTGAAAGTTGTGCAGCTTGGATTGTGTCCATCCAGGTTGTTGGTTTCTGTTGCATTACATAAAGATGGAGGTGAGGAAGTAGTCCCCAGACAAAAGTTGTGATTTGCTCTTTCCCAGATTTCTGCAGATGTTTGCAGTGAGACTCAATGTCCACAATGCAGGCTTCTAGAGACTCAGAGGGTTACATGGTGCATTCCCACAGCTATTGTTCCAGTAACCAGGACAGATGTGCTTAGAGAAATGGTGTTTGAAGGTTGCATACAGGGTGGCAGTATCTCCTTTGACTTGTTCTGGAAGTGCATTGAACCAGGAAATTACAGTCCCTCTCAGAAACAAGTGCAAGGCATTGGAAATACGTGAAGGATCAGTCCAACCATGTAAGAAATCCAGGCTTGGAATTATTGGAGCCAGTCAAGAGCTTCTTCATGAGGCAAGGCTGAGAACAGTACTGGCTGTAAGCTGGTATGGACCATGGACTGTGGTGAAATAGCTTTAATGTAGCCAGGTCATCTTGAATAGCTTGCATAGCTGGTCCTCCTTGAGATGAGATGGACGATCAAATATCATGTAGAATGGTTTCTATTTTGTCCCCATGCCCCTGAGGCAGGTGAAGGTAGAACTCGGAAGGTCCAGCGCCCATATTTGCATCGTCATTGGATATTGTGGTTGGAGACAAGCTGCATTTCACCAGTGAAGTTCATATGGGTGAGAAGGAGTTGCCATCATGCAGGAGATGGGACGTCATGTGAAGTGCCAAGCAAAAACTATTTTTGTAGGCAAAAGTAGAAATTGTTTTAGCAAAGTTCATCAAATGACATCTTAATAAAGAATTCCTACTGAGTTCTGTGTTATTTGTTATTTAAATAAAGGTTGTGTTGCAAAATCAACTATTTGTTGCAGTGTCCATTCATTTCAATAGGATTGCCATTGATTTCAATGGAGTGAGGTCAATTTGTGCCCTTCACAAGATGGCCCTGAACTTTGACATGCAGTTCCTCTGGGTTTTGACTGGCCTGACTGTAGCAAGATGGCAGCCAGCAGGGAGGTTAAGGTTTACTTCCTTTCTTGCTGTTTTGCTGACAAGATGGAGGATTTTTGCCACGAGGCTACCTGGCTGCTGTACAAGGTTCAAAATGGCAATTGTCGCCCTGATGTCCTTCTTCCCACTAAGAGGAAAAATTTGGCGGGGAATTTTCTGTGGTTTTAGTGAGTCAGAAACTGAGGAGGGAATTTCTATATTTGACTCCTTTCTGTTATGTTTATGGAGCTTGTGCTTTTTGTTTTACATCCTGACCCTCATTTGTTTATTGTATTTCCTGCATTGGCTTATGCTGCTGTGCAGCCTTTGTTTTCTTGCTCCTGATTATTTCTTTTATGCTGTGCCCTGTTTCTGTGTCTTTCTTTCTCTGCTCCCATTTATATTTTTGTTCCACGTGGACTGGGCTCATACAGTCTACATTGGTTTTGTTTTTGTTTTTGTTTTTGTTTGTTTGTTTTGTGTCCTCTGCTTGTACAGGAATTATTGTCCTGTGTTTTATTTTAAAGACTGTGGCTCCGTGGTGTGCTTTGTTTAGCTCCTGATTATTTATGTATGGCCCTTTTCTGAAGTGTGACTGAGTGGGAAAGTAGAGCACTCCCTGAGGGCAGTAGGAGCAAGAGGAAGCCAAGGTCGGGAGGGAGCAGAGCTCTGGTTTGTGCCTTATGTGCACTGAGGCCCTCTCGAGAGCTGTCAAGAGTCTGTATGGAACTGTAGTTGTTTGGGGGAGTAGATTGTGGAGCCATTGCTGCAATTCAGGAGGAGCATTCCATGCATCTGCTGGGGTACAGAGGAAAGAGAAGGTGCAGTTGTGAGTGAGCAGATTGAGGAAGAAGCATGCAGAGCTGCAGTCCTGAAGCAGCTACTGAGCCATGTATTCGAGCAGCAGCCATGGGTGAGCTGCATGTGAAGGAGAGGCAGCGAGGCTTGTTGCTGTGGAGGAGCTGAGAGTGTCATGGTGAGTTGTGGCCAAGAGGAAGCAGAGGCTCCAATTTATTGTAGGGCTCACTGTGAGAGAAGCGGGGTAGCAGGCTGTTGTGGCTGTTAGGGCAGCCATCGTCGGGTAGCCGCAGTTGAGAGGAGAGATTGGATGGCAGGTTGAGCCATTTTCTTTACTGAATTTATAACTTCAGGCAGTTCCTTCTGGAGCAGTATTCTGCACTGTTGAGTGGAGCAGGAGCTTGGCACTGAACCTGCCATGAGGTAGAAGCTGGGGGCAGTCTGTGGAGCTCTGTTGGGCATAAGGTTGGACAAATTTAATTTTAACCACTTCATTCATAGAGCTACTTGCCAGCAGTGTGGAAAACTGCAACTGCTGAATTTCTGGGTACAGTAGAAGGGCTGCAGGCTGCATCAGAAAACTGGGGACAGTTAATTTTATCTTCTCTGCAGCCAAGGCTGTGTTATAAATAGCAATCAGCAAATGACTTGGGGTACTTAGTAGGGCAGACAAAGCGAGATGGGGTCTGGACAGAAGAAGGGCCACATTCTCCACCATGTGTGGTGTTTTGGTATTTGGTCTGCCACTAAAGGATCCCTTATCTTCTCGGTGGTCTGCCAGACCCTTCAGTTGCTGCTGGTGAGGACCCCATTTGAACAGTGCGAATAACTAAATGGAAGCATAAAATAAAGAATACAGGTTTATTCTCTGTGCAGTAGATATTCTCTTCATGGAGACAAACCCCAGACTGACAATTTCTTTGACTGACAGGCATACATGGCACTGCCAGACAGTGCAACAATTAGCTACATACAGGTTCTAAGTGTTCTCAAAGGCGGCACCTTAACATTAATCCCCATGCTTAATGTGTGCTTCACACAAGTTAGCATTTTTACCAAACAACCCAAATTACCTATTCTGTCTAACAAATCCTTAAGTTTTATAACTTAACTACTTGTAGTTTCTCTCTCCTTTGCCAAAATTTGTAGTTAAAAATGGGCAAAAATAAATAAATTCAACACTCTTTAAATCCAGAAGGGACAAACAGATGTCTGTACAAAACATTTCACATTAGTAGACCCTCAGACTGAGATGACATGCCAAATTTCAGTCATAGGGTCTTAGATATTCAAGTTATAAGCATTTGAAATGCGTTTAAACAGAAATCCCAACACATCCCAAGATAGGGCATTACCTAACTCTATAATGTAGACTGCAAGCTAACTTTTGAACATAAAATGTTTCTGTGGCACTCCACGGTGGCTTTTACATTTACATAACCTCACTTGAACCCTTTCTAATGCCTGTGGACTTGATCACAATCGTGCATGTCTTTGTTACATCTTGTGGTGGGAAAAGTTGCGAAATTTGCTTTACACTGAAATTCACAAATTTTTTTTAAACTTTCATTTTTGTTAAAAGCACACACATATAAGCTTCCATTCAATACTACATCATACCATACAAACAGAGCCATGATAGTTTAACTCAATCATACAATGATGGCACATCATTAATCCACAGTCTTACGTATTTCTGACATGCATTTTAATCCTTGGTTTTCATAATGAAAGGGTAGGTATTCTAAATATTCATGTCCAGGCCCTTCAGACACATACAGGTCTGCACCCATTTCCCCATCTCACGGAAGTGACCCGAGACCCCTCCCCCAAAACCACCCGTGTGAGTCAAGGGACAAATGAGTCATCCTTTTCTAAAATGTAAAACAGCCCAGTTCTCCGTCTAATCTAACTGTGAGATTCTACCATTACACCTTGCTATAAGGTGTTCTAGACATACATATCATTTATAATCTTGCACCACTGATTATGCATTGGTACCCTAGACTGTCTCAAAGGTGAGTAATCATCTTTTTGGCTGCAAAAATGCATGCATTTAAAAGTGAGCTCTGTGAAATGTAAAAATCGCTAGATGGAATTGTTAAGAAGAACTATTTCTGGTGCTAACATCGCTTCTGCCCACAAGGGCATACAGGCTTTCCATGATCTGCTGCTGCCAGAGGGGCCAGTGCTGGGCAGATCCAGAAAATATGTATGTACGAGGCCAAAATTTACCTGCACTGCTTCTAGCAATGCCAGCATTGTGCTGGGAGCTTCACCAGCCTAGGCGGGATATTAAAAACTGATTGCAGGACTTCCATGAAAATTCCCACCAATAGGGTGCTGAGGAAATCTTAATGGAAGGAAGTGTATATTTGACCCAGGTTTCATACGGGATAGCTGTGGAGAACTCACGATTCCAGGCATCAAGGACCCCTGTGTTGAATCCAGGTACACCCTAAGGCCTTTATACAAAGTCCAATTAGGTGTTGCCAGTATGTACCTTTAGAGAGGATATAAAATATCTAGTAATAATGGTAGGGATCTGGTAAATGGCTTCTCAGTGGGCCCTTATTTAAAAGAAAGACTTGTATTTGCAAATACCAAAATATTCTCTATGTGTCAGCTGATATGTGGCAGAGTTGAGCAAATGGAATTACACCCTGGCCCAGATATTCAAACTGCGCCAGGCTGTGGCTAGGCAAGCTTGGGTGCAGCTCAACTTGGCTGCCCAGGGTGTGGACTGGGTGATATTCAACGGAGCTGTGCCATGGCTCAGCAGCATTGAATATCACACCTGGCCACCCAGTGTGCATGGCACAGTGGCACTGCGCCAGTGCAAGTGGCCAGAGTGGAGCATGGGGATGTGCTAGCACAAGTTCCATTGCGCTATGCACAGCAACCGTGATATTCAAAACTTGACATGCAAATGGGGCCATAATACATGCAAGGTGCAAATGGGGCTATTGCATGTCATTATCTCTCATTGCATGCAGGTGCACTGATCCTGACCACTTGCACCTGGCGCCCTGCCAGGCAGCAGCCATTGGGACCAACGTCCCCTGCAGCCGGCAATGTACTCCGCAGCCTGATTACGGGCTGAAGTAAACTATAGTACAGTCAAACTCCCTGGTGGTCAGTGGACCACTATCTCATGATGCGGGCATTTGTATAAATATAAGAATAAGTCCAATATCCTGGTGGTCCAGTGGACCACTATCTGCCGATCGTGGGCATTTGTATAAATATAAGAATAAGTCCAATATCCCTGGTGGTCCAGTGGACCACTGACTGCCAGATCGTGGGCATTTGTATAAATATAAGAATAAGTCCAATATCCCTGGTGGTCCAGTGGACCACTGACTGTCGATCGCAGGCATTTGTATTAAAAGAGTAATAATCCCAATATCTCTGGTGGTCTAGGTACCCCTCCCCACCCGCCCACTGAGCCCCACTGCCCCACTTCCCTGGTCAGCTGGTGGACTTATTCTTATATTTATACAACTGCCCGCGATCGGCAGATAGCGGTCCACTGACCACCAGGGATATTGGACAGATTTTATTATTTTTATTACAAATACCCATGATCAGGCATGGGGGTGCCGCCAGGTGCAGCCAGACTGGTGGCCACCCACAGGTGGCAACTGCCGTGTTGTGCCCTGCAATGCAGCAGCTCACCTGTGGGTGGCCATCGGTTTCCTTTTTTGGATCAGCTTTGTGCTGGCACAGGTAGGGGTTGCACATGCATGGCTCTGCACATCTCGGGCTGAATATCGGGCTGTGCAGGGGTATGCATGGGCACGCCCCCACCTGCATCTGCATGCATTACTGATGCGCTCTGGTGCATCAAGTTTGTGCCGCACTTTTCCCTTTTGAATATCACGGGGCGCGTAATCAGTGGTTATGGCGATGCAACACTGTTGCGCCATGTGCATCCCTTTTAAATATATGGGTCCCTGTGTGTCTAGAAATGGATAAATATAACATAGGACCCCAAGGTGCCATCTCTGAAAAGTAAGATCCATACTTGCCAGCAGGAAGTCTGCTTCCACCACTAATAATAGCAAATAATAAATTAGATGGGCAAGGGCAGGAAGAGCGTATTCAGCAACTGCGTTTTTCCAGTTAAAAGTTCAAAAGTGAATTGGCAATTCTTGTAGTTTGTGAAATTTGGCTAACTCACTGGTGAAAATGGCGCAAATTGCATCACTGCGAACTGCTATGCTGATAAGCCCTCCCACCTCCCAGAAACATTAGATTCATCATAGATGCACCACCTCCCATCCCCACTGGCACCCTCATCCCTCCGACCCTGGGGTAGTTGCAGCAAAGTAATACTACAGTGAGTAGGAGATGGATGACTCAAAGACAGTCTGAAAGTTAATACCTCTCCCGCCTACCCTCCATCTGGGTCCCACCCATGAAACAAACATGCTCCCTTGCCTACCCCCTTTCCGAAGTCCCACTGATTAAGTTATAAACCCCTTCCCAACCTCCCTATGGTACCCACCACCTTCCTACCCCACCAGCACCAAGAAGAAAACCTATAATAAAGAAACTGGTCATCCAGTGCAGAGTGGCTGCTCTGTTCGATGTCCATCCCAGTAATGGCATGAATGAATGAATGAATGAATGAATGAATGAATGAATGAATGAATGAATGAATGAATGAATGAATGGTGAGATCTTTGCTCTTTATAAAACCTGACTGACTTATCAGCCAGTCAGGTTTTTCTAGGAGCAAAGATTTCATTGATTCATTCATGCCATTACTGAGCTGGACACTGAACAGAACAGATGCTCTGCAGTGGAACCATTTCTTTATTTACATGTTTTGTGTGCTGGTGGTGGTGAATACTATGGACTTGACGGGGGTTGGGGTTTGGGCTATGACTTACTCAGTGGTACTTGAATAAAGGGAGGTGGGGAGTGTGTTTGATGTGCCGGTGAGGGAAAGATGGGTATTCACTTTCAAACTAATCTCTCAGAGTCATCCGACCTACTAAATTGTAATATTACTTTGTTGCCATTCAGCAGAGTGGGTAGAGGAGTGAAAATTGTGCCTGAAGGGGATGGGAAGGAAGTATGTTGTTGAACCTAATGTTTTGGGGAAGGTGATGGGGTTGATATTACAGCACAGCACCTTGCGGGAGTTCTTACTAAGTTTCAGAGTTTCAAAAATATGTATGTTCTCACAACAAAGTTGGTGCATCTGTCACAAAATATGTGAAATTGGTAAGTGTGAATTTCTGCGAATTTGCACCAACCGTCAGCAATTTAGAACTTTGCTACATCTCTAGGTACATCTGGCCAGACTATTGCATTGCTTTGTATCTAGGGTTATGGAGGTATACATCATCTGCAGCTAGTCCAGAATGCAGCAGGCTGGTTGATAGCTGGAACCTCCCATTTCAGTATATCATACTGGTACTCTGCAGACTGTACTGAATGCCTATATGGTAGCATGTCACCTTCTAGATAGGCTTGTTGGTTTACAATGCCCTGCATGGCTTGGGTCTTAGCTATCTGAAAATCCTGATCCTACACCTCTGTCCACCCTCTCTATTCTGCCAAAGAGGGCCTTCTTACAATCCCTTGATGCAGGCTGAGCTATCCCAGCACAGAGCACAGGCCCTGTTTCATGAAGTAGTCTTCCAGCCATGGTTAGAAATGCCCTTGATGGACTCTTTTAAAACTCATCATTTTATTTTACCTTTTCCAGATAATATATTGCTACTAGCTAACATTTTTATACTTTTATAGCTAACTTTATGTATCTAGTATTCAGCCATCTTTGAAGAGTGGCCAGAGCCATATGACTTGGATACTGTAATAATAAACATGCCTTGATTAAATGAGCGTCCTCTGTGTGAAAAGCCTGATTGCCTTACTAATAGAAAAATGTCACTTTCCTTAGCATGAGCTACTTTAGAGTCAAAATCAAGTTTCTGCATTTGCAAACAGATAGTAAAGCTGAAGTTCACAGGCAGCTACAGAATGTTTTGGGCACAAAGCCCTATTAGACCAAGCAGTATATGAGTCAGCATTGTGAATTAATGGGTTAAAAGGAAAACATGATTAATGACCCTTGTGCACCCTATGCGTAGTTCATTACCAAAACATGATATGTCATCACATTATTGTAGCTGGAACATGTTTAGTAATTAGGTTTGTGGTCAGATTTATAGTAAAACCACAACAGGATTTATTACAGTCAGATACCACTGCCATGCCATTGTCAGCCATGACCAGACAAGGTCTGTCAGTGGTTTGAATTTTTTCATGATTAATGCCATATCTGCCTTGTACTATTTCCAATTCAGTAGCATTTAGCTGTGGTAAGAAGTTGCAATGTATGACCTAAGAACAACACTGAATGGGATAACCCACTCTTGTGATCTTTTGAAGGCACGGGACATCAGAAATAAAAATTGCCTAATATATGCATGCCCTCCGGGTAAGTGCCCAGAACAGTAATCCCAATGCAGAAGGCATTTGCTTGATATTAAAAATCAGCCTTATACACACCCCTGAGGAAGACTCGGTTCAGAGTCGAGCGCTAGAGGCGTTAGCTAGGCTAGCTGGTTGCTGCTGTGTGTTTTATTTTGCATCTGTATCTTGCAGTGTATTAGTCCTTATTTGCCAAGTAAAGTCTTTTTTGCAAATAACACATCAAGTGCTACTCGTTCTTCCTTTTACGTTTATGTGCTTGGGCTGGCTGCCCGTCATGAGTAAGCACTGACCTGCAGGAGCTGAGTCTCAGATGCCCTTTTGGATTACCCAGCAGGGCCTACAGTCTTAAGAAGTGCAGAGTGTAGGAGCATTCATATTGGCAGATTTAGAAACAATTTAGATACTGAACTACAGGCTTGGTGGATGTTAGGTCAATACAAAATGATCGACTGCAGGCTTCCTTTCTTTGCTAGCTGTTCTCTAGCAATGTAACTTTCATGAAGAGTTGTCAGCCTCTGAAAGGTCAAAGTTACAAAGTCTTTACATTCAGTCCTGGAAAGGGTTAGGAAATGTTCTGCATTTGGATCTGTTCATAACTCTCAACATGTACTCATAGAAACATAGAAACACAGAATTTGACGGCAGATAAGGACCTTGGCCACCCAGTCTGCCCATTTCCCTACCTAATGGATAAGCTGCAGATCCTAGTTAACCAGCAGCCTACTTCTTCCTACCCCCACCCCCTAGAATTGCCTTATGACTGTCCCATGCATGCTTGAATTCCACCACTGTTTTTGACTCCACAACCTCCTCGGAAGGCCGTCCCATGCATCCACAGCCCTCTGTAAAAATACTTCCTTAAATTACCTCTGAGCCGCCCTCCTCTATCTTCAAATTGTGCCCCTTGTTCTTGCACACCTCTTTTGAAAGATGCTACCCTCTTGGACTTGTTGATTCCCTTGAGGTGCTTGAAGTTTCTATCATGTCCCCCTCTCCTTCTTTCCTCAAGGCTATCATTAAGCTCCTAAGTCTCCTTCATATGTCTTCCGGTGCAGACCCTGCACCATTTTAATTCCCTCCTCTGGACAGCTTCCATCCTGTCTATGTCTTTGCCGAGATTGGGTCTCCAGAACTGCACCAGTACTCAGATGGGGTCTCACCAGCTGTCTGTACAGAGGGATAATAACTTCCTGTTTTCTACTGGTGATGCCTCCCTATGCATCCCAGTATCCCCACACCCTCCTTGCCCTCTCACATTGCTTGCCTACCTTTAGGTCATCTGATATGACTACCCCCAAGTCCCTTTCCATTTTGTTGTTGTTAGTATCTCACCCACCATTGTGTACTCTTCCCTGGGTTTTGTTTCCCAGGTGCATTACTTGCACTTCTTAGCATTGAATCTAAGCTGCCATACATTTGACCATTCCTCTAACCTTGCCAAGTCCTTCTCATCCTTTCCACCCCACCTTGTGCATCAACTCTGTTGCAGATCTTTGTGTCATCTGCAAAGAGACATCTTTTCCTTCCAGTCCCTCTGCAATGTCAAATATAAAGACATTGAGAGGACTAGTCCTAATACTGAACCCTGCAGTACCCACTAGTAACCCCCTTTCTTCAGAGTGGACTCCATTTACTATTACTCTCTGTGTCCTATTCTCCAGCCAATTCTTTACCCAGGCTGTCATCTTGGGACCCACTCCCAGGCTGGCTAACTTGTATATTAATCTTTTGTGTGGGACTGTGTCAAATGCCTTGCTACTAAAGTCTAGAGTAGGCCATGTCCACAGCCCCTCCCTGATCTACTACTTTGGTCACCCAGTCAAAGAAATCTATCAGATTTGTCTGGCATGACCTTTCCACATGTGAATCCATGCTGCCTTGGGTCCTGTGCCCTCTGGCCTCTAGATACTCAGGCAAATTCTTTCCTTCAGAGTGATTCCATCATTTTCCCTACCACTGAGGTTAAACTAACAGGTCTGTAGTTTCCTGCTTCTGCCTTGCTCCCACTTTTGTGAAGGGAATCACATCTGCCCTCCTCCAGTCCTCAGGTACCACCCCATCCTCCCATATTTGTTAAAGAGGGTAGTCAGTGGTGTCACTAGTTCTACCCTTAGTTCTTTTAGAATTCTGGGATGAATCCCATCAGGCCCCACTGCTTTGTCCACCTTCAGTTTTAAGAGTTCTTTCAGAACCCTTTCTTCTGTAAGTGGGCTGGTATCAACTTCTGTATCCAGAGTGTTTCTACTGTTTGTTTTAGGTACCTCCCTCTTCCTTTGTAAATACTGAGCAAAATATTTGTTTAGTATCTCTGCCTTCACAGTCACCCTCTGCCCACCCTCCCTCCCTTTATTAAGCCTCACTATCCCTCCCTTGGTCTTCCTTTGCTCCTGATGTACCTATAATAGGGTTGCCACCTGTCAGTTTTTACCTGGTGATCAGGTTTTCAGGGTCCCTATCAGGTAATCCGGTTTTCTCTGTGCTGGTCAGGTTTTGAGACATTTTGAGTGCTCACATACTTTTGAAGCAGATTTTGTTATATCATTCATTGTTTCAGCTACATATCAGGATACAGACAAGTTCTCTTGTCAATATAGCCCTTTGTTTGTAAAGCAGTCAGCCTGGGAGGTGTAAGTATGGCCATTAACACCATTAGCACTTACTTAACCTAATCTTTTCCTTTACACCTTAAAGTGGCCTAGCAGTACAACTGTCCCCACCTTTGTAACAGAAACAGAGCCAGTTGTCTTCCAGTTTCATTTGCTGGTAAACATTTTCATCTCTAACAGAATGTAGAAAATTTTAAATGTTTTAAATTCTTTTTTCTCAAGAAAATAGTAAGGTTACTTCTTTGGCTTTGAAATAGTACTGTGGACATGAACAGGAAAGGTGCCAGAAAAGATATAAAGTACACACTACAGGAAACAATTTATTATGTATTATTATAGACCATGTATACTGTTGTGTGCTATTTACAGTGTTCCTTGTCTCCTCCAGGTCATATCTGTAAATGATATTTCTTTTATCTCTGTATATTTATTTGGTAAACCAATGTCAATAAATAAATACATAAGTAAATGGATGAGTAGGAAGAACCTAGGAAAGTAATTCTAACAGGTACAGTACAGCATCTTCACATTTTGTTGAACTGCTGCTTTAATTGTTGTCCTTTATTAATATAACAAATGGCCTTCTAGGAGAAACAATGCATGATGAGTCATGAAAGGGGGTGGGGCTAGAGGGAGCTTAGGATCGGTTTGCCCCATCCAAAGGTGGCAACCTAACCTATAAAGGTTTTATCCCCTTCTTAACTGAGTTGGCTATCTTTTCCTCGGTTTGGGCCTTTGCTGTTCTGACTGCCTTCCCAGCTTCCTTTTGCTTTAACTGATACAGTTCTCTGTCCTGCTCCTTCTGTGATTCCTTGTACTTCCTGAATGCTTTCTTTTCTCTTGAACCTTCACTGCCACTTCCTTTGAGAACCATAGTGGTTCCTTACAGACTTTTTTATCTCTAAGTTCAAGTTGGAGCAACTGGATTCCACTTTGTTTGTTGTTTTGTCTGCATTCTGGTCCTGAAGTTTGTTTCTGTTCAAAGGAAACAGCCCCCAAAGTCTGAGAGGGATGACTTCTTTTACCCTTGGTTTCAGCTCTAATTTCTCATAAGTTTTCTTGTGATGCTATTCTTACTTTCTATTTATAGCAAATAGCACCCCCATTTCATAAAAACAACACAGGAGTCAGGGAGCTTCCTGCAAGCTGTGTAAATTTGATGGGAAATCTCCTTCTCAAAAACAAACAACAAGTGGAAAGCCTGGCTATAATTAAGCAGTGCAGAAAAGATGTGCCAACATCCTCATACCACTGTCAGTTTTCATTTGCACCTTTCTCAGTTTATTCACAGCCTATGTTGTGGTGGAGGCTGAAACAATCATGGATTTAAGAATGTATGGATAGACATAAGAGAATTCTGGAGGTCAGGGTTAAGGGGCAACAGACTTCTAGAAAACATAAAGGAACTTACAAGCTCAAATGGGCGGACTGGGTTGGCCGTGGGCCTTATCTACCAACAGTGTTTATGTATCTATGTATGTCAATACTGCAGTATGCACATTAGCCACTTCACAGTACTTTGCAGACTAACATCTGATCTACTGAATTTTGACTCTAAATAAGTGACATTTGCCCTTCATTGTAAACAAAAAAAAAACAAACAGAATGACTGAAGAATTAGAAGATACTTTGGAAGGTACGGATCCGAAAATTTCATCTCAAGAGGCAATACTAATAAACAGAGTTCTAGTTATACTGGTGGATAGAAAAACAGAGCACTTCTTTTAAGAGTTCTGCAGCATTTTTGTGAAAACTTAGACAGCAAACCGGTAATAGTTTATGAAAATGGAAGTGACTAGTGCCAGATGACAAGGGAGCACAATCTAGATGTACAGTAGGTTGTTCACTATCCTGCATGGTTCTGAATTGTTTTAACTCTTTGGATTGAGCCCTCAGCTCTTCACTCAAAGCAAAGACATGATAGCCAAGAAAAAAAAAACACTGCTGTTGCAGTCATTAGTAAATAAGCCACCACTTAATTTGTTATTTCTAGCTCCCTGGCAGTCATTTCAGCCTGCCTAACCCTGACTCCTGAACACACTCCACCTTGGGACTTCAACCCCACAGGCTTCCCCCTCATAGCAGAGCCATCCCAGGGCATGATAATGCCAGGGTACCTCACAACTCCTATGCACAGGGTCGGTGGCCAGTCACATGGTCCTGAGGCACAGAGGAGTTTTCTGGTAAGTTTCCCCAGGAGGGATGCATCATGCAATAATGCCAAGATATCAAGCCACGCACCAGCAGGACAGTGTCAATGTCTGCCACCCCTCCACCTTTTGACCTCTACAGGCTCTAGTAATCCTTTCCCAGCATACCACTGTGGGACAGGCATGCACTGAGCACTGAGATCCCCCAGGAGGATGAGAGCAGCCCTTGGATGTTCATCCTTCTCTTCCCAGGCTGGCCCTGCACTTTCCAAGTCGCTTCTGAACTCAGGTAGCAGCATCGAAGTGGCTGCACAACTGCTGTGCCAGTGGGCCAGTCATAAACCACCACTTAGTTAAAGATACCATTTTTGAACAGCTGCTGATTGTCATCTGTAGCAGCACTCAGTGAAGTTTTTTTTCTTTTCTTTTTTAACATGTTTTTCTGTATTTGTTGATAGAGGAGACACTGGCAGCTGCAGGAGTTTATTGAGAGGCAAGGAGTCAGCCAGTGCAGACTGCAGATGGACTGCTCATCACTGGGGAAGTAGGAAGGGCAGGGCAGCTAGCTGTGCTAAAAATATAAAAAAATAATAAATTAAATATAACAATAAAAGTTATAATAATATTCATTGCACATTTTTTATGCTAAACTGTTTACTTTTACACATATAAGGGGATTTTCTAAGTCGACTGCATATCCAAATGTAATTTTATGTTGTACAGCTTTGGACATGTTGGTCCAGATTTTCAGAGCTTCAAGACTGCTGCAAGTCCTGTGCACTGAACATATGGTGCGCGGTGCTTGTGGCAGTCTCTGGCAGTCAATCAGGATTTTGCAGCCCTTGTGGCTAATGCAGGATCTTAGACCATAGTTTTATGGTCTAGCCCATACCACACCTCAGAGTCAAAGACACGGGCATAAATCAGGAAACTGTCGAACTGCACCTGAGATTGGAAAATCCAATGCAGTTGCAGCACAGGGGTTCTCTCGCCTTTAATTTCAAAGTCCCTGATGCAGGGCTTGCTCTAAGCTCCTTCACTTTCATTTGAAAATTCTGCCCTTGAATGCAAAATTTTCTTCATGTCCAATTTTCAAAGCTAACCCATAACTAACTTTTGAAAACACCACGCATTGCCTTTAGCTGTTCTTATGAGTCCTTTTTCATGCAGCTCAGTGTGACCTACACTCTTTAACAGTCCCTGATTTTCAGGGATGTCCCTGATTTTGCCTCATAATTTTACTTTGTCCCTACTAAAATCTGTGTTTCTATGACTAAACAGTGGTGATTGTGAGCACAAAATATTATCAGACATTACAGTTACAGACTTGTTCTTCTTTGTGAAATGCATTTTACACTAAGGCCATTATTCTTCCAGCTTCCTGAGTGTATATCACACATTTTGCAGCTATGTCCCTGATTTTGGTCCTTTGTCCCTGATTTTTTAAACCTTGTCCCTGATTTATGAGGCAGGAGGTTGAGAGATATGGTATGACCACAAGAAGTTTCATTATGTGCCACACAAATCATATAATTGCACAGCATTTTTGCACTTGTGGCAGTGAGTTGTGTCATGCAAATCTTAATTTATGAGTAGGCATTTTACACCATAGGACTGTAGTGTATAGAGCTACAGGCCAGATTACATATGTAGTCTATGACCATTGCTTCAGCACAAAGTTTAAACTGGGTTAGTGACAGCGAGCTGTGTCTATACCACACATCCTAGTTTGAGTGAAGACATTGTACCATAGCTTACTGTAGCTTATAGTAGGAAATAATCTCTTGCTGGTTTGGTGGACCAATGGAGTCTAGAAATAGGCATCCGCCACTCTACTTGAGGGAAAATCTGGCTGAGTAAAAGCATTTCAGACAAATAATTTTTGATAGTTCTGGACTAATTTGTTATCATAACATTTTCAGCATCTATGTAGTATGTATGTATATATGTATGTAGTATGTATGTATTTATGTATGTAGGTATGTATGTAGTATGTATGTAGGATATGTATGTATCTAGTATGTATGCATGTATGTATGTATGTAGTATGTATGTAGGTATGTATGTATGTATGTAGTATGTATGCAGGTATGTATGTAGTATGATATGCATGTGTGTGTATGTAGGTGTGTATGTATGTACTGTAAGCATGTATATGTGTATGTATTTATTTATTTATTCATTTAAAGTAGCAGTGCATGATAGTGGTGAAATGTTGACCTACACTTTTTTATTCTATTTTATCTCCTGACTTGAATGATACCCTTCTTTTCCCATTATGAGACTGCTTCATCACTTTTTCTAATTTAGAATAATAAATGGAATACTCCTTTTAATATGGCCCTAGCCTGGCTTTCATCAGTATTCTCAGCTGTTTCTGTTCACCAGTTGTCCGATAAAGTTGGAAAGCAATGTCTGCTGCAAGCTAGTTCATTATAGTTACAAAAAGTAATCATTAAGAATGGGTGTTAAAATAGAGAGAATACTGATGAAAGCCTGGTCTGAGCCTTATAAATGGGGTGCACCTTTTATTATTTCAACTGTAAAAAAGGGGGTAAAGCAGACTCAAACTTGGAAAAAGGGCATTGTACAAATCAGGAGATAAAGAAGCAATCTAATATAGAACAAAACAATATGGATCAAAATGTTCACCACTGTGATGCACAGCTGCTTTAACCGGAGATATCTGAACAGCAAGTGTCCATTCTTAAATGTTTCCATTCTAGTATTTTGTAGGCTACATGTGAAGACCCTGACCCAGAACAGTCCTCCGAACTGGGACAATTAGGTTATGAGTCATAGAGGATCTAGTCATGTGCAAGTTATTCACAGTTGGTAGCCGATCTTGCAGTTTAACAGTTGATTAGTTCTAATTTTCTGACAAAATGAACTAGTGTCGTTTCTCATCTTTGTTCCATCTCAAACACAGTCTACAATTACAATTAAATTCCAATTAAAATTGTGCTTTTCACATCATTCATCTCCATCATAGCATTCTTCAGCCACCCTGATGCTGTTTAATAATTGCACATCATTATTCCCAGCCACAAGCTCAGGTCACAGCATGTTGCCTGGGCCTGCTCTGTACCTTCTGTTTCCAGCATAGCATTCTTCAGCTGCCTGGCTGCTTGTCAATAATTTTGGTATCATCATTTACAACCAGAGTGACTTCTGGTCTGTCCTGTTCTGCCTTTACAAACATTATTACATGCATATTGTTACATCTTATTTCACAATTAATTCAGGACAAGTAGGCATGAGAAATTACCATAAATTCAGCATGTCTTTCAATTTTGACACATTGATTTTGTGGTATTTTTCTGTGTGCATGTCTGTTAAAACAAAACAGGCATTTTGTGGTTCACTGGCATCTCAGGGGTTCAGGTTTGAGTGCTCCTGCTGCCATGTGCCTTGGTGCATATTCTGTGAAGGGGTCTGATGTGCTGCATAAGTGGCATAGAGAGGAGCTTTAGTCAAGTTTTTAGTTTTCTGTGCTGGAAGTTCAAAGGATAAGCATGTGTGCCAGAGTTACAAAGGATGTCCTCTCCTCGCTCTTAAGCTGTCTGTGATTCATCTTGCACTACAGGGAAGTATCAGAAACCATTATTTGTCCAGTGATCAAGCATTTGACTGTGGAGTCAAACTGGCAGCTTTGACCAGCTCAGACATTTATCATTTTGAGTCTGTACTACATCCATGGACCACCTGTAGTTTTAGTCTGTTAACTGCTGTTAACTATTGTTATCACCAGTCAACCATGCTGTGACTATCACTCTATAGATATTAGTGTACTGCTAAAGTTCTTCCTACATTTGTTGCTGCAAGAACTAGAGAACATTAATTGTCTTTGTTGCTGCTGAAAAGTGTTTTAGCAGAATGGGAACCAACTTAGCTTATTAACATTGCTAATATTTGAAAATGTCATTGCTCCATCCTCACCAAGAACTGCAATGTACACTATAGGTTTCACTATTAATCTCCTGAAAAACTAGTTTTCAAGGAGCCTGTGTTCCTTTAGTAGTTAACCAGAAACTTCTGTTTGCAGTCCAGTGTCCCGAAATATTCAAACAAAAAAGAATGCAAACCGGACTGGAAAGCTTTTACTGACTTCAGGTTTTTGTTTTTCTTTTCATGCCACATCAATTCAATACCACCAAAGTTTTGAGACTCTGTTTCATCTCTTCTTCAGGTTTAATGGCTAAAATTAATTTGAATTGCAAAATTTCTAATGACTGAACATTTTATTAAATGCATACATGTGGACAATATTCAAAGCAAAGTTAAAAATAAATCAATCAATCTTTATTTGCAAGCGCAATTCCATAGGTCAAAGTGTTGTAGTCTTTAAAACATTTAAAACAACAATAAATAATACCAATCTAAAATATTGAAACACAATTGAAAGACTAACCAACAACAGCAGTACCTAAATATCAGACAGAGTTGGAAAAGCAAAATGAAATAGATATGTTTTAAAGCGGTTTTAAAGTGTTTGATTGTCAGGCACTCTCTAATCTGACAAGGTAAAGAGTTCCACAGGGTAGGGGCCATATAAGCAAATGAACAGGCCCCAGAAGTCTTAGGTCAAACCCTGAAACCTCTAGCAATCCCTGATTGGAGGAACAGAATGAATGGAGGGGCAATAAGGACAGAGAAGATCTTGCAGGTAGCTCGGTCCCAGTTTGTGTAGGGCTTTATAGATCAGTAACTCGACCTTGAAAGTGATCCGCCAATGTATAGGCAGCCAGTGCAGGCCATAAAGCACAGGAGTGACATGATTGGATCTTGATAAGCCAGTGAACAACCTGGCCACCACATTCTGCACTTGCTGCAATCAGCGGATCTCAACCCTGGTATCCGAGGTAAAGGCATAGCAGTAATCAAGGCAAGAGGTTACAAAGCATGGACTAGCATTGGAAGGTCAACCGGTGGGACCAGGTGCTTAATCAGATGGTAATGAAGTGGACCATTACATCCAAACTCTTTTTCAAATAAGCAAAGTGAACTGGCAACAGTCTACATATTTATATTTTGAATATCTATACTAAAATAACAGAAAATTGTCTTAATATATTGTCATTCCAATCCATTTATAGCACATTATTATCAACCATCAAACTTATTTAAAGATACAGGGAACAAGGTCAGTTTCCTAAGCAGAGGCAATCTGTGTGGCTTTCTGTATAAGAAGAGGTCCACTTATTAAGGCATCTTGACCACTTACATTTAAGAACCACTTTAGAAGTACATCCTCAGTGTCAATGTCTTTGCTATCATGCTTCTTCTCCTCTATGGGTTCTGCTTGCTATGCCAAGCTAGAAAAACTTTCACAATCCTCTGCAAATCAGAGAAGGTTGATTTTGTCATGCTGAAATGAATGGACAAAGCCTAAGACTCACTTTTGTGAGAGCCTGAATTTCACTCAGAATCTCCAACTTCCATGCTAGGCTGAGAGCATTGCATTTTGGAGGCCTACTGTCTCATTCACAGTAACAGTAACTGACAGAAACCTGAGAACTCTAGATCCAATCAGCCCTTTATACGTAGGTGAGCAGCTGACACCAAGTGTGATTAGCACCTCATCAAGAGCCTGAGTGACCGCAAGTAAACTATGACTTGCACTGTCAGCAGTCTGACATAGATGAGCTACCATAATCGGCATACTATGAATTTTACAATTGAAGTTAATGCAGCCAACTTTTGTGCAAAGGGAGCATCTGACATAAGCCAGCTTCTGGTATAACGATACCTGGTATAAGTAGGCTGCACTGTACTTCTTA
This sequence comes from Neoceratodus forsteri, assembly GCA_016271365.2. Lineage (NCBI taxonomy): Eukaryota > Metazoa > Chordata > Ceratodontiformes > Ceratodontidae > Neoceratodus > Neoceratodus forsteri. Next base: position 1,109,193,750 of record CM057449.1, on the reverse strand, counting down.
TCACCTTTCCCCACCACTATCCCTTTCCTTAGTCTCTATTTTCAGAGATGTTCATTAATTCATTACTCCATTTTCTTCCAAAGACAGTTGGCTCACATTTGAAGGAATTTGGATATACCATCAGTTCTCCCAATAATTTGTTTAGTCTCCTCCATATCCACTCTCATTTCTTCTTCTACTAATTTACTTTCCTCCTTCCCTATGCAGGCTTTTACATCCTTTACCATAGGGCTGAGTAATGATGGTAGTGGGTCAATATCCTTTTATTATCCTCCAGACTATCCACATTAATATCCTCTACTGTAGTTATTGCTTCCAGAGTTTGAGTTGTACCCAGAGGTGACTTCATAAAAGACAATTTTATTAGGATTGATTTATGTGTGCTTGGCTCACTGTAGTGACAACTTATTGGTCTCAGTCAAATGTTTCAGCTGTGGTGTTCTTCTCACATGTCTTTCCAAATTCTATATAGGCATTGGGTTTCAAAAGATAGAATATGTCACTTGTAGAGGGAGTAAAGGAAGTTTAAGAGATAGTTTAGATTAACTTACCACTGTGACTTAGAAATACAAAATCACACATACCCCCATAATGCTGTGACTTAGGCCATTCAGATCAGTGTATCAATATTGTTTTACCAATATACTGTACATTAGTTTAATATCTCCTAGCATGAGCCAGTTTCCTTTAAAAGCTGCTGGCGCCTCAAAGAAAACTTTGAAAAACATAATAATTAGGTACAATTCAACTTGCATTCCAAATATATTCTGAATATTTCTCCTCCCCATCTTTTATTACAGGAAATTTGCACAAATACATGATCTGTATCCTCTAGAGTTCATCTGCCTTTTAGCTACTCTGTACTTCAAGTCATAATCGTCTGTTGTAACATCACAATCTATTGCCATGGGAGTAACTGTGATGTCACAAGCAGTGCATTATGACCTCGAGAGGAGAAGGCAACAGGACTAGATGAATTCTTCAGGAGCAGAGATTCTGATGTCATACAACTAGTCTCAGTATTAAAATAATGGGGAGGAAAATACAGAACAAATGTGAACTGTAAACTGAACTGTGTCTAAATATTATGTTTTGTTTACGTTATACTGAAGGCATCAGCTGCTCTATAATGCAACTGTTTAAAATCTGCCAGCCCAACATCCATCTGAAACTCAGTAGTTTTATTCACTATAGCTTGATAACTTCTAACCTTCCATCACACTCAATTTGTTTACCCCAGAAAAAAGTAGATGCTCATTAATGCTGGTGGTAAATGACACAAACTTATTAAACCAAGGACAAGCCTCTAGTTGCAGGAATGCTACAGTATCAAATATACTATTACTAATTTAATCAAGTTCAAGCAGCTTTAACCATATCCTCTTGAGCAGAACATTCCTAAATTTCTATGTCTCTTTTCTTTAGTTAATTCATACACTCTACCAATAGTACTCTCCAAACAAAACTTGTTTCTTCCTTTTATCCTCTTTTCTGTCTGGAGCCTTTTTACCAGTGTTACATTTTATTTTAGTATGTGCATCACAGCAATCTATTGACATCTAAATAAAGCTAGTACAAGTCAGTTTTAATTATCACAACAGTTTTAGCACAAAAAACACATCAAATTGGCTGGGTAAAGTCACTTTTATACCTCTTAGACAACATAGCTAATAAATTAGGCCTTTGTATCCAAGTAACAGCATGTTCATTTATTAGCAACTGAGGGCACACAGTCTGGTAATGGCCTGACAGTTAGTCACTCTTTTAAAAGTGAACAGTGATACTTCAGCACTCAGCACTATATTTTTTTACAAGACTTCTACATTTCTTGGCAGACTCAAACAGTATATGCCAAACTTTAGTCTTTATGTGCTTTTCTTTTGACAGTTAGAATGTTAGTGAATTAAAAGTTTTAAAATGAAATGCTCAATGAACAATGCAAACACTTCTAGTCTAGAAACCCTTCAAAGCCAAATAGTATTGAAAGGTTACAATGGCAGTTCAATCCATAATAAAAGGCACAGCACATTCACTTTCCTCCAAACCATGCCAAGGATCACTGAGTAAGGCTTATTTTCATATTGAATGTGAAGAGTCTATAGAAACATAACATTTGATGGCAGAAAAGGATTGCTTAGCCCATCTAGTCTGCCTGCTGTTCCTTACCTATTCTGTCTCCGTAGACCCTATCTGGTCTCTGTTGACCCGTAATCAACATACTGCCTAACACACCCCAATGTCTATCCCATGCATTCTTGAAGTACCCCACTGTCTTGGCATTCACCACTTTCACAGGCAATCCATTCCAGGCATCACCCACCCTCTCCATGAAGAAATATTTTTCACATTACTTTGAGTTCCCTCAAGTTCATTGCCTGCTGGTCCTGGTGCCAGTTCTGATTTGAAAGAGACTCCCCATATACTTTTAGATCTCATTCATATTCCCCACCCCACTCTCCTTTCTTCCAGGGCATGTATTTTTATTTAAAAGTTTTTATTGACCAGGAAAGCACACTATAACAAACACATGCCTATTTTCGGTGTATGACTCAGGGGTTACAAGATATGCAGGCCTGCAATTTTAACAGTGAAAAGACAATGTTGAGATCCTTCAATCGTTCTTCATAGGACTTCTCATGCAAACCATGTACCATTCTAGTTGCCCTCCTCTGGACTGCATCTACTCTCTCATTGTCCTTTTGAGGTTTATGGCATCCAGTGTCTGATATATGTGTATGGTTCATCACAGTAGTCACATAACTACTTTTGATAACAGCTCATATTTTTATTATTTTATTTAGTGCATACACTAGACATTTTCTTCTATACCCTAATCTTCTCAGAGTTATCTCACAGAAGATTTTAGCCAGGCAGCAACACAGAGTTTTATTCCTCACTCCTCCTCCCACAGCTGAAAGTCATCGTCCACACCAGCACTCATGTACAATATAGGTCCTTTCACCCCATCATTGTATAGTCCATAATACCTGCCTACATGCCACTTTCTTGATCCTAAGTGACTATTATTCTAGCCCAATCACCACCACCACCATCGTGTGCCCAACAAAGATTCTCTCAATCCTCTATAGAGATGGGCAAGTTGGCAAACTTCACTCTGTGAATTAATCTGCAAATTTTGCACAATTTGGTGAAATTCACGGGCACAGAAGAACAACGTTCTGCCTCGAACTGTGGAATTCTGCTCATGAAGTGCACTATTTCACTCCTGAATCACAATTTCACTCCCAAATGGCAGGAATTCACCAGTCACAAGTGAAATTCCACCTTTGTGAGTGAAATTCTGCAATGCAGGTAACATTCTGCACTTTGTGGGTGGAACGTCATGATTTCAGGTAAAGTTGAAGTTTCTGAGGGTGGGAAAAACTTTGTAGAGCTCTGTGGAGGCAAACTTCTACTTCACCAACAAATTTAAACTTCAACCCATCTCTACTCCTCCATGTGAAATCTATTACTCATAATTCTGTTCCATTTCATCTGACTACAAAATTACTTTAATGATATTATTCTCATGTTACTATGGTATTCTAACCCTGTCTAGGCTACCTGTCTGTTGGCGTGTCTTCTCTGGCCTGTGTCATATCCATTTAACAGCAGCTATAGTACCTTGCTGTCACTTTACTACCAAATTTAAATCATTACTAAGAGAGTCACTCTTTGTGGCTAATATGGATGACACAGACAATCACCAAGATAACAGATAATGAACCCCAGATATAGAAAAATTATTTTGAAAATTTGACCCAGAGCACATGTGCCAAAGGTAAAATTAACCTCATGCAAACAGAGGGACCAACTGGAGCATGAATAAAGCAGTCTCTATCACTATCTGAGTGATTAGTATGCAGTTGTGTAGTTTATGTCATAATAGCTACTAGGAAAACTGATTCCCTGTGGTAGAAAATGTTTCTTACACTGCCTAGGTCTCTTACTATTCTTTCCCTACATCCTTAGGAATGATGTGTAATTACCCAGTCTTGGTTACTAACCTGTAGATTAGTTGCTGTTATTTAAACAAACTCTGGCAGAGCCACTATGACTGTGAATGCATTAACTAGCTAAGGGTGTTTCATGGGCTTAAACATAAACATTTATTTATTTAAAAAATATCAGATTTACAAACCTTTGAGTCAGAGACTCATTTACAAAGGCACCTCATCAAAACTAATACAAAGACAGCACAGTTAACAAGTCCAGAAACAATGGCTCAGAGAGCAGACAGTTATAACAATCATTCACTGGAGATACATGGGTAGAGTAGATAAACAGATTACATAGTTTTGAGCACACAGGCACCACATCAAAGAAGACCAAAGCAGTTAAAACAATATACAATAGCTAAAGCAAATAGACATCAGGAGTCAAAGAAAGCCCAGAGTGTTCACATGAAGGCTTTTACATACACTAACTGAATCAAAGTATAGTACATTGAGAAAGGGCATATTTAAGCAATAAGGCATGTCAGGATGTGTGTTATCATGTAATAATGTCACTCCTGGGGTGGGTTGAAGCACAGGCGGCTTAGTATTTATTTGCAAGTATTTATTTGATCCACTGGATCAGCAGTATTTGCCAAGCTGTGCCCAATGCAGATTTTTCAGCACTGGTCCTGGACTGGTGATCTGGGTTTTACCATACCACACTGCATATGGATTAGTGATATCCTGTACAGATGGCTGCAGAGTCTAACCCATTGAAGGTTGAAGTTTCAGAAAACCATTATGCTACAAATATCAAGACTCACTCCTTCCCTTACCCCAGTCACAATTAATCCTCTACCAAAGTCATACTTAAATACTGCTGCCTCTACATCCATGCTACTAAGCTTTTAATGCCAACATGCTTCTTCTGCTGCTATGAGTTAAACTCTTTATTTAAAAACATTTTTGAGAAATTTTGTTTTAGTATATCCATGGTCAGGAAAAATGAATTTGTAAAAGAAACCAAAATCCTCATTTATCAGTTCATTGAATCACAATACAGCATGTTATGAATTTTCAGAATCTATGTTGAAGTCTAGATTTAGTATTTGCCGTATTGGTCCTTGCAAGAACAGATCCAGAAGCAAATTATTTTATACCTTTTAATGGATCCGTTAAACTTCTTTGACATCATCATCTGTATTTTTAAATGAGTATTTTAAACCAATGGGGATTTTTTCAGTTTTTTCTGCATGATCTAGCTGTTAAAAGTATTGTTTTTCTAAACAATGGCCATTAGGCTTCTGAAGAAGGACTGGTCAGTCCAGACTAGATCACTTTGTTCTTGTTGTTACATCTATGTTGGTCCATTAAAGGTATCAAATCATTTGCTTCTGGATCAGATTCTATGTGTAACCTACAGTAAGTCAAACAGAAATTAGACACAAATGCCTACCTATCTGCAAGTCAAGCAAATGTGATTATTATCATTCAGTTGTAAACACCTATAGTCACAGCCAGGATTCACATTGCTAGGCTCTGGGTAAGTATGACAAGTTTCTAAATACTGGTACCTTATCCAGCTGTGTTCTGCTTGGGGTGTGTGTGTATGTGTCTAAACATGTAACTTTCTATAGTATATTGTATAGCGCTGTGAATCCTGGCTCCTGTGTTTTTTTCTCTGCTGTGGCTAAGCAAAACACTGTAACAAGACCTTGGCCTGCTGTAGGGGCTATTAGACATCAAACCAAAGGGTACACTGTGAAGACTAACTTGGAGAAGATGCAATAAAATAAACCTGAATGACAGCTCTCAGACATCATAAAACACCCAGGGAAAATTAGAAAAACTCCTCTAACAGCCTAGGCAGAAACAAAACACTGGATTAAGTGAGAACTCAAAACTGGTAGTAATACATATATTCCTGATTTTAACATGCAGTTTTCCTTTAAGAAGATTCAGTAGAATATGAACAGTAGCCTAGAACTGCCTGCCTGAGAATGAAGTTGGTATATTATTTGGAAAAAGGAAGGCTAGGTCTCTTGTTATGAATGTCCTGTAAAGTATCACACTGACTGCTCTTAGGATGTTGATGTCAAATGCTGTGAGGTGCCATGGGAACTTATTATGCAGAAGTTCCAGGAAGTGTTTAACCCATTCTACTTCTAATAGCTTTCTCAAACTTAAAAAGAAAAATACACTTCATCACAGACTGTGTTTACAAAGGACTGTGCTCATGATTAAAATAATTTGAACCCCATCCCCCAAAAATGTGCCCTCACATGAACATGCATGATTTATCTGTAAAGACAATTAAAAATGTATTTCTAAATGCATTAGTAACAGCAGTGCTTTCAAGGTTATCTGTAAAGACAATAAAAATGTATTTTTAAATGCATTAGAAACACCAATGCAAGATTTTGAAACTACTAAAAGACAAATTACTGTGTGTATATATATATATATATATATATATAGAGAGAGAGAGAGAGAGAGAGAGAGAGAGAGAGAGAGAGAGAGATAGAATATGGTAAATAAATATTGTTAATCCCAAAAGCTCAACATTGTTTTTAGTATATAAATGTTTAAGACATACCTGAAAGCTGTCTATTTTCCTTAGTTTTTGACACTTCTTAGTCTTTCCTTTGAGATGCCAGGTGACTCTGATAATCATTTGTTCCAAGGGTTTTAAGTCAGTTTGAAGGCATTTTAAGTATCTTCTGTTCTAGTCCTTAACAAAATGCAGGAACTCCACAGAATTGCTCTGTTCCTTGGTCACATCCCAAACATGTGAGTCTTCTTTCAGGATAATAGATCCACCTCATGCCTCCCACATGAATAAAAAAGTGGGATGGACCTTTTGGAGCTTCTTTGGTGGAGTGGGGAGCCTTACTTCCCCAAAAAACAATGCAGCCTCCCATTACTCAGGTTCCAGTTCTTGTACCACCCATTTAAGAAAGAAAATAGTACCCTACAACCATTGACTAACATGAAAGCATATTTATTTGAGGGCAGAAAACATTTCTTGGAGGAGGGTAAGGTGGAGGAGACTATTTACACCTCAGTCAGTTCCACAGACAGAAAACATGACATCACTCCTTTTGTACATGCAATACTCCTGTAAGCTCCATCACAGTCGTAAAATGATGTCTGGTCAGTTCTGACTCTTTATTGGTCAGGATCCTGTCACATGGTACTGTATTAACCAAGCCGTAGTCCTTCTCAGAAGACATGATAAGGGTGCATTAATCAGAGGCCTACTAGTCGGTGCCAAAAGGTCAATATGCTAATTGCATATCCTCTGGGTCAAAAAGCTCACAATGCAAATCAAACAGCACAGCAACATCTGAAAGGAACCCATGCAAATTAAAAAAACACATCACCCCCAACACAGCAACATTGCTCAAGAATCACAAACTGTAAAGGAAATCTATCCAATAACCCTGAAAAAAACATGCAGTAATTCCTACTAACAAATCCAAACCCACAAAGCCTCAGTGCTGTTCACACAAGAAAACATTTTAAACACCTAATAAAACATAAAATATATTTAACAAAGTATGAATCTACACAACAAAAACATGCAGACATACAGCACTAAACAATCAGCAAGCTGCCTACAACTATTGCTCTAAAATCTAATAAAATATCCACTTACCCTTCTGGCATGCAAAAAGAAAGCACAGCTCATATCCCCCGCTTGAACCTCAACTGCCCAGCAGTGCACCTGAATGAGGTCACATGACATATAATCAACAGCCTTGCCAGCCAGGTCTGCCTCAGATCACATGGAAAGAACAGGAAGCACAACCCATGCTTCCAATTTAACCTCACAGATCACATGGAAGTACAGGAACTTAAAAGTCTGGAAACCCTATTTAAAGCAACAAAATAACTCACTCCTTACAGTGCAACCACACTCAACTGGTGCAGCTTACAACCCATAGCTTAACCTCTGCCACATATGTAATTATGTTAATGCCCTAAAGGAAACCTTTTAAAGATAGGGCACCATATTACAACACTACTACACTGCTAAAAAAATAACATTATTAAATATTTTATAAGTGGAATAAGACAATGCTATCAGAGAGGATTATGCTAAATCAATGTACCTTGTAGTGGTTGAAGTCCTCACCGATTGGGTTTTGGACTCCAAGCCACCACTCATTACATTAACATAGCATAACCCCACTGTGTTATGACTTATTTCTTACATATTTTTGTTCTCAGGCAGGAAGGAGTTAATCTACTTGGTATGATAATGAAAGTCCTTGCACACAGCTTGGGCTACAGAAGTTGGCCTTGTTTCATTGTTCTTTTGAACAGGCATAGAAACATTAAAAGTTTCATCTTATTTATAGCACACAAAACTAAGACAAGGATATTAAGGAGACTATGTGATGCTGCAAAAAATTAATTCTGTTATGACCACCACTCTCAAGATGTCTGTTAATCATACCCTTCTTTCAGATTTCTATTCTCCTTGCTAAAACTGTACTGTAGCTCCTGTGAAGATATTTTCACTTCAAATTTGACAAGAAATACATTTTCTTTGGAGTTCAGACCACATATGTATACCAAAGTCAGTCTGCGAAACGTGTTTCCTTGTATCATGTATGTGATTTCCTTGTATGTGATTTCAGTTGGACTGGTGTTATGGGAAGAGGGAGGATGCCAGCAGAGAGAAGACTGAGAGAGGGTGACTCGGTATTCAGGCAGGTGCCATTGGAACTGTATTGTGGCCACATGGCTGCAGTCAGCCTATAGGATAGCTGTAAGTTGTTGTTTTTTTTCACCAAAATCCAGTATAATTGTAATCCTCCATCACTCACCTATATACTGCAGAGCACAAATTGAGAGGAGCAGAACTCAGCTAAGTGTATTTGAGATTTCATTCTCACTGATTTGGGGCTCTGTGAAACTATACTGCATTGATTGTTTGTACTGTGGTACTGGGGTTGTGGGAGGAAGGAATGCACCTTTTAAAGAATCCTTTTTAGTAAGCTGCAGCCATATTTTATCACTATTTATTACGGAATTGATTATTTATTGTTAATATTTATTGTGTTGACCCTGTATGTAATTTTATTATATTTTCCTACACCTCTTTGTAAAATGCCCAGAACCTCTGGAATTGGGTGCATAAGAAATAAAATTGACTTGCTTACTTACTTTCTAGCAGAGGAGGCTGAGGGTGGGGTTGCATTCTAGCAATATGGGGAGATATTGGCAAGGGGTCACTGTGAGAAGAAAAGAAATCATATTTTGCATGAGATTTCAGTTGGACTGGAGTTCCAGGAGGGAGGATGCCAACAGAGGAGGTCTGAGGAAGAGTGATTAAAGAATTCAGACAGGCACCATTGGAGCTGCACTGGGACCACATGGCTGCAGTCAGCCTATAGGGTGACTGTAGTCCTATAATTACCCCAAGGTCCAAGTGATGCCTCGTGTGAGCAACCCTGAAGCATGAGAGCAATGAGACAGGAATGTGGCACCATCTATGTGGTGTACGGGCCAACAGCAGGGTGTCCACAGGGAGGACCACAGGCCACTGGCCATGCTGCTCACAGAAGGGTAGGCAAGGTAATAGGGAGAGGGATAAAGTAGCACAAGAAAAAGAGGCATGGGGGTTTGAGGAAGGAGGAAGAGGTGGCATTCACTATCAGGAGCAGTCATCAGGGAATGCCGTGAGGAAATCTACACCCTACTTTGTGAAGGTTGCTACAGTACTCCCATCCATAGTGGGCCCACAGAATAGGGGGATGGAGGATTGAAGTAAATCCTTTTTAAGGTAGACAGTATATCCTATGGAAATTAAAACCAACAGGGTAATCTGAGGGATGTAGCTAGTCCCAATATAGGGTCTGTTGACAAAGTAATCTGAAGTGTTGCAGCTTTGCAGAAAACTCCCATCTAGTGTAAGCTTACAAATGAGCTACAGCTAGTTCCTATCTAGGGTCAACTAACAAAGTAAACTGAAGGTTGCACCTTTGTAGCCAACCTCCATCTAGGGTCAACTTACAAAGGAACTGCAGCTAGTCCTTATATAGGGTCAGCTGACAAAGTGATCTGAGGGTTTGCAGTTTTGCAGCCAACCCCTATCTAGGTCACTCACAAAGGAATCAGGCGGTGCATCTACACCTCTATCTGGGGTAGGCATAAAGGTGTGGTGGGAAGGGGTCATTAGGGGTTAAGGAGAGATAACCATACCTGTATGGGAAGTGAACAGGTCTGGAGAAAGGTAGCTTGTGGGGAGCGGGAGCATGCATGGCGAGCAGGTAACCAGGAGTAGGGTGGAATGTTGAAGAGGATGCTGCAGGGTAGCCATGATCCTGGGGATGCTGAGGAGGTGGGTGTTTTCCAGTTTATGGAAACCTCAGTCACCTGAGGGTAAAGGTAAAGCAGCTTAGATGGCAGTTAGGAAGGCTTTTGAGGAATGCAGGTAGGCAGATGGGGCAGGGGCATGAGTGGCAGGTGGGGAAAGCCCAGGTGAGAAAGACAGGCAGGCAAGGTAGGGTTATGGGTATCTCTGATCATGAGTGGTTGTCATTTTGCACTTTCTACCAATTTGTTACCTTATTATCTCAGTTTGTCCTGTATGCTTGTTACTGTAAAATTTTCTGTATATATATTCTCCATCCCAACAACACCAGGACGCAGCTGGAATCGAGCGGTAGTCCACACAGCATGCCTTCCTGTGAAAACTTTTAAATAAATAAATAAAGCAGAGGAAGACCCAGACGCTACGAGCACTCCTCTTCAGAGGGTGTGGGGTCACAGGAGGGTGGTGGTGAAAGGTGGTGGGTGGTAAAGGTGGGGTCATGAGGGTGGGAATGGAGTGGGATCTCCTAGCAGGGTGCCAGTTTGGATTAGATTCCTCCCACTGACTCGGGTTGAGGAGGGGATGACGGGGAAGGGGAGATGGGTTAGGTACAAGTCAGGGGAACCAGGGGGTTAGCCAGAAGGAGGGAGTTGAAGTGTGCATGGCAGCAGTAAAGGAAGGGGCATTCATCCAGGGACAGTGGAACAGGTGTAGGGAAAAGGGGCAGGATGGAAGAAGAGGGAGTGGGGATTGGTGCAGGGAGATTTAGCAGTACAAGAGAAAAGGTTGAAGTGGAGGGAGGGAAGGAAGAGAGGTAGCTGAGCGGGCTGGGGGCAGTCAGACAGGGGTGAGGAACTGGGAGGAGTGCAAGGCTGTGGGATACCAAATATGCATGGGAGGAGCTCAAGGGATGAGTTAGAGTGGTGGGGTGGAAGAAAGGGGAGGAGGAGGAGGAGGAGCAGGTTGTAATACTGGGATTCGATAGCTAAAGTGGAACAGTCAGCACTAGGAGTCCCACACCAAGTGTGAGGCTGATCCTAACTTACACTTTGTGTGCAAAAACATGTTACTGTTTACTGCAGTATAGTAGTTTGCATCACACTAATTTTGTTGACTTGCAATCTGTCATTTTCTGTAACAAGAAATCCCAGAATCCTGCTGCTGACATGGAGAAGGGCTACAGCAGTGGGAGATTAATAGCCTGCAGTACATGTTAGAGTTTTATAAGCTCTTATTTTTTGTTTGCTGTTCCTGCTCTCCTCCCTGGGCTAGGTACATTCACAGATGACTGTGATTAGCCCAGGAGAACAACTGAACCAGTAAACATATCATTGTAGCTTATAAAAGTTCTAAAATACAATGCAGACTAGTGAGTAACTGCTGCAGCCCTCCTCTGATGTCAGCTGCAAGGGATTCTGGGATTTATAGTTAGAGAAAATGTCAGCTTGAGGGTCAACAAAAGTAGTGTGATACAATCTACTGTACCATGCAGCAGCAAACAGCAAGTAAACAATTTTTTTGCTCACAGAGTGTAAATTAGGACCAGCCCCATTCTTGGGTGTGAGGCTCTTAGTACTGACAGGTCCCTTTAAGGGTATACACTGGGGAGAGAAGGGGATCCACACAAGGGAAGAAAAGATATATGTATGATGGGGATGATGGCAGAGCTGGTATGCCCAAGAATTGCTCAAACAGTGCAGGGGTCTGGGGGAACCCCATGTGATTATCCATCAAGGAGCAAACAACCTAGCTGGAGAGGAGGTGGGAGTGGTGCAGAAGAGGTTCAGGAAGTGGTGAGGATCTGTAGGGGTTAGCCAGATTAGTAGCAATCTCTGAGGTGTTGCCAGTATCCAGAATTAGCATGGTCTGGAAGAAAAGGATAGAGGAGTTAAATGGCTGGCTGTGGGAATGGTGCAAAGGAAGATTACCAGACAGGCTGCACCTCAGTAGAGGGGTTTAAGAGTCCTTAGGGACAGATTGGGGTATATATCCAGGGACCTTACAGTTCAGAAGGGAGGGGTATATCCAAGATAACAGCCTCAGGCTCTCTAATGCAGACTATCTTGATATTTATTCAAGCAATTATTTCAAATAATTAACTGGCATTTCCTCTGTGTTTCACCCTATCACTTTCAGGAGCGTGTGGTTTATGTATTCTAAAATGTTTAAGTAGGATATATTCAGAAACTGGTCACTTAACAAAAAGTTAAAATAAATGACTTCAGTCACCATGACAATTGTACAGTGACTCACTTTGCAACATATGTGCTAGAAATCCATAATACTACTCAGATTGATATACCTTATTTTGTAGTGCTTGAAAACAAGCAGTTCCAAATTTATTGTCGATAAATGCATTTGCACTTAACTTAATATTTTCTATCCGTATTATCCACTGTGTTCACAACCACACATATGCTCACCACAATGTAATAAGATTTAAATTCTCGTCATTACCCTGCAGACCCTATAACTGAGGCGATGCGGTTCGACAACCATGTTGTCGACCCGACATCACAGCGACAGTTTACATTGATTGCAGGATACGGTCGATATAAATCCAGCAGGAGACCCTTGTACATTTTCTATTGGGGTTCCTCGCCGTGAACCCCCATGGAGGGAGCTCTGCCCCTGCACCCCACCGAACTACAGGATTCCAACTCTGAGTCGGAGTTGATTCAGGAGGGGTGCAGGACCAGGAGACAGAGTGCCAGAGTCTCAGGTGGACCATTACAGTGAACTGTCGATGTTGTGGCATCAGCATGTTTGCTGTAATGATGTCACTGTCTGATCGGCATACAGTAACAGAATCTCAAAGAACGGCTCTACCTGACTGCGGAGTTTCAAGTTTAAACTATTTATGATCCACCCTCAGGCATGTATTTATAAAATGATGATTAATTGCTTATTTTTTGTCTACTGTTTACAAGGACCTAAATGCTATTAAATATAGCAGGAGAATACTGCAACTGGAGTTAATTTCCTTATTAATTGAAGACTTCAGCAGTGCTTCCTGCTGCTCACTGTACAGTTGCAGTCAGGCAGAGCCCCTAGCTGTAAGCCCTCTTATACTCAATATGCATGTTGACATCATTGTGATGTGTGTAACACATGTAGACCATGTCTTTGGTTGCCTAGGTAATCAAACACAGGAACCGCCACTAACATAGTGATTTCCTGGGTCACAGCAATGAGCATACACTGCACTAGGCTGTATGTGATGCTGTTATTTGTATATGATAATAATTAGAAAGTAATTTAAAAAATAAATAAGTATAAATTTATTTGTTAAGCTCCCTTTCCTGAGGTCCTGGGCTCTGTAAAGGATGCAGAACAGTACATACAAAACATGATTCATAAATCATATAACATTGTAAAACATACATTAAATAATAAGATCTCAGCAACATTAAACAAGGGCTAATCAATAGCCGATATCAGGAAAGTTACATGTTAAATACCAAATGCCGCCCTAAACAGATGTGCCTTCAGGCCTGCTTAAAAGCCTCCAATGAAGGAGCCTTCCTTAAAGGTCTTGGGAGCGAATTCCACAGAGCCAGTCCAGCCACCTCGAAGAGCAGTCTCTTGCTGTTTTTAAGCTGAGCCCTGGGAACTCCTAGGAGACCTTCAGAGGAGGAGCAGAGAGAGTGCTGGGTATGGTGAGGAGTCAGGAGGTTACTCAGGTAGCAAGGGCCCTGTCCATATAGGGCTTTATAGGTGAGAAGACTGACCTTGAAGGTGATTCTCCACCTCACCAGCAGCCAATGCAGACCCTGCAGGACAGGGGTCACATGATAGGACCTCAAAAGGCCCATCAGCAACCTGGCTGCTGCATTCTGCAATAGCTGCAGGTGACACAGGACCCTCCACTAACCCTGAGGTAAAAGACATTACAATAGTCAAGGCTGGACATCACAAAAGTATGCACCAGTGAGGGCAAGTCATCAGGTAGGATTAAGGCTTTAATCTGGGTGATATTCCTGAGCTGGCAAAAGCCACTCCATACAACAGACAACATCTGAGCCTCAAATGTCAATCTGCCATCCAGAATGACACCCAGATTTTTACCTCAGCAGAGGCAGTAACTGGGGAGGATCCAGCCTCACACTCGCCACGCCCCAACCGCCTCTCACCCTGCCGATGACCAGGCTCAATCACCAGCACCTCCCTCTTGTCCAGGTTGAACATCAGCCAGCTAGATGACATTCAGTCCTAGATTTCTGCCAGATATGTATTTAGCACCACATCATGTGTCCCAGGTGCAAATGACATATACAGCTGGGTGTCATCTGCATAGCTGTGAAATCCCATGCTGTAACATCTAATGATGTCTCCCTGGGAAGCATGTATGCTGCAAACAATATGGGTGAGAAGATCAAGCCTTGAGGAACTCCACAAGGTAAGGGCTTTGGTAGTGAGGAAAAACTCCCCATCACCACCCTCTGCATCCTACCTGTGAAAAGGACTGGAACCAGCTGACAACAGTGCCAGTGGTCTACAGAGCTCCTTAATTGATCAATAGCACACCATGGTCCACAGTGTCAAAAGCTGAGAAGAAAGATCAAGGGAACAAAATTGAGCATTCCCCTCTACCTCTAGCCCTGAGAAGGTCATTGTACCAAGTCCAATGCAGTTTCAATACTATGTCCAGACCTAAATCCTGACTGGAGAGGGCTCATAGATGTCAGAGGTTATGAGATATGCCTCGAGCTGCAGGGCTATTGTTCTCTCAAAAACCTTACCCAAAAGGGAAGATTAGAGACTGGTCTATAATTTGCCAAGGAGTTCAGGTCGAGACATGGTTTCTTCAGAAGGGCTTCACCAGTGTCTCCTTCAAGGCACTAGAGAATAACTCCTCTGAGAGCAAACACTGGTCAACCTCAGCGAACACTAGGTCTATTGACCCTGCACATCCTACAAGGAGATGGGTTGGGCCTGGGTCCAGGTCACAGTAAGTGGACCATAGGTTTGAAATTACACACAAACCTCTTCCACTCCCTCTGGTCTAAACTCACTCCAGTCATGTGGAGTGCTCCTAGAGATGGCCAACTCACTACTGCGGTGCTGTAATCACCCTACTGGAAATCCCAGATCTGAAAGATGACACTGTGTCTGAAAAGAACAGTACAAACTCTTCACACTTTGGTGGCTGAAACTGCTCTTTTTAGCTGCAGGCAGGTAGGATGGAGTAACCTGTCCACAGTCTGAAAGAGTTGAGCCAGTCTATTATTCCCTGAAGCAATCTCCCTGGACAGGAATACTGCCTTCTTATGGGATTTCTCTTTGATACTCACCGTAGTGATTTCTCAATGTCAGTCTGTCCTCCTCAGATCCAGACCTCCACCAACAATGCTCCAACCTCTGAACTCTGCTCTTCATCTCCCTGAGCACCCTGTTGAACCAGCGGGATCTCAGGTGAAAAACCTGGGTCATATCTGAACTGGTGTGATAGAGTCGAATGCCAAGATAACAGCCCTATTATAGGCTACCTCCACCTCACCCGCACTCTGCCCCACAAGCAACACTCACTTCTAAGAGGTCCATTACTGACAGCAGTCCTTCTGGGGACAGTCCTTTAAAGAGCGATAATGGACCATCTCCACAGGGGAAGAACTACCAAGGGGGCCCCAAACGAGAACCCTACTGTGCGGTGATCTGACCAAATGACTTGATCAATCTTGAGATTGCTTATCTCAAGCCCCAGTCAGAATACCAAGCCCAAAGCATGCCAATGTCTGTGGGTCACAGTAACAACAGATGATTGTGTGAGGCCCAGCAAGTTTCTTCATCTGGAGGAAGTCTTGCCCAAACTGTGATGGTTCATCGTCAGTCTAAGCATTGAAATCACCCAGGATCAACCACCTGGACAACTCCAACACTCTCTCAGTAATGAAGTCCACAACCTCCTGCAGAAATTCCCCTCATGTCCCGGAGGCCAGTACACCAGTAGGATTCTGCAGCCTGCACCTGGACACCTTTGTATGGCCACATTCAAGCAACGACATAGAGCTCACTGGGTGCACATAGAAGTCCAGGTCAGATCTAAAACAGATGGCCACACTACCACCCCTGCATTCCATCATCAGGCAGTGCACCATGGAGAATCTGGTGGGATAGGTACCTCCAATACTGGACCAGTGTCATCTCCCAGCCAGGTCTCTGTAATGAAAACTAGATCAACCGGGAAACCAAGTCCACTGTAATTGCAGTTTTGTTCCTGATCAATCTCGAATTGCAAAGCATTGCACAAATGGGACTGACAGAGATTGCTGGCCTATTGGCTATCTGCTCACTTGGTCCAGTGGGAACCCTGTATGGGATCTAGCCTCTTCCTATGTCCCATTTCGCCCTGGGGTGCTCCTCCTGGTTCTCACCACCTCAATATAGCTCTCCCCATCTGCAACTCTCACACCCACTGTCTACCATCCCACTTCCTCTAAATACCAACCTCCCTACAGTGCCTAAGTGCTGTTGATGTCAATTGGAGGTCAGTAAAGAACAGTAAAGGGGCAGAGGTCCAGCAGCTGCAATGCAGAGTAGCTGAGCCTCACACTCTCACTCTAAACAATAAATTACTACACAGACACACCAATCAGTCAACCACTAACTATAACACTTCAACAACCTACCAACCTCCCTATCCTTAATAAAGTTGCAATGTTAAATTAAAACCCCAGCCTGATTTATCAAAAAGTCCAGGTGCACAAGGATGTGCCAGCCAGTGGGGAAACCTTTTATAAAACAAAATACAGTTCCAGCTGAGTCCCAACTTTCTATACCGGTTCGACAAAAACAAAAGCAAGTTCCAGTTAGGTAAACAGTCAATGTTCCCCTCCCCCATCAGCACTCTCACTATTGCTGAGGGTTACCCAACTCAGGGAAAATGAGAAGGACAAACCCCAGGAAGGAAAAAAATGCTCTCAATACCTGTTCACTTGTAGTAATGGCAGGAGTCTGAAATCCAGTCTGAGCTTTCTATTCAACCAACAGGAAAAACAGCAGCAAATATGGTACAAGATTCACTCCTCCAGGAATACATGAGCTTGTCCATGTCCCTGCGGCTGCATGAACCCTGAAATCTGTAGGCTTCATCCAATGTCCGTAGCACACTGCCTATGCCCCATTCCTCCTTCAAGCTTGACAGCCTTGAGACTGGCTCAATACCAGTCCAACTTGCAAACCAGCCAATTTCTCAGCTCTTGGTTCAAGTTTTGACCACTCCAACCCACGAGGGATCTCATTCTAGGCAGTCAGATAATATCCACCATGCGTGAGCATGGTATGTATCTTTCAATCACACTTTTGAAGTTGGCTAAGGTTTTGCTGGTTAGGTCTCCCCAGTGAATGGTACACATGCACCTAAAACTGAAAATAAAAACACTAACTCTTTAATCTAAATAACCGTCCTGACCCTACCTATGCTGAATCCCTAAAGTCTTTATACTAACTAGGGGATTTAGCGCTAGTCCAGATTCGACTAGCAACTAGCAGAAGCCAAACAGCTGCTTACTTAAAATAATTTAAAATAATCACTAAACAGTTCCCCACTATCTGTGAGTATCAAGCATACTCTTAAGTACAGAAATAGCAGAAATAATTAACCCAAAAGGGATTACAAACTCAATTCTGAGCTTCTATACAGAGCTCAACCAGACAGCAACCCAGTCTTGTGGCCATCATGCTGATCTGTTGTGTTGTGTCGGCCCTTTCTTGATTACTGGTGGCTGGATCCTTAATTGTTACTGTGCACAACAGATAAGACATCACTGACAGTCATCTGAACATTAACAAAATGCATGAATATTACAAGTAAATAGTTTATCCTGCGATGTGAAACAGGTACTTTATATACGTACGGGTCATAATGTTGTATGCATAATAGCACACGACATATGCTGAATCCTGGACCTGTGCACTGTCCGTGTTGAACCCCCGGAGTTAGAATCCTTTTTGGGTGGGGTCCGAGGCACAAGCCCATGAGGGGTAAAAAAAGATACATGCTTCTGCCGCACGACATTCTGTTGTACGTGGTTTTGATCCCCTTATATAATGTTCAGTATAGTGTGCTTAGTTACTGGAATTCATGCTTGTACGCTTATAAGTAAAGTAAAACCAGAGAAAAGAATGCTCCGCCTAATTTGTGGGAAAAGTATTTTATGGTTCAGTGGGTATTCTAGGAAGATATTTTGAGGTAGGTTGCCACAGAGTGTGGTTTGGATCAGGCCTGGGGAAAGGGTACACAAACTCCTTATGTGTATTCATGTAAATGTCAGGGTGTACTTAAATACACCATAATGTCAATCAAACTCATCAGAACAGTCAGGGCCTATATATGGTGCCAATTAGTGCTGCTGTTCACCACCACACAGTCCAGTTTACCTCCCTATTCATACCTATCGATGGATTAAGGGCATCCATATTATAGATCCACCTCATTTCAGAACATTGTAATATTTTGTCATCAGACTCATCGGGACAAACAGCCAGGGTCTATGTATGGTACCAGTAAGTACTTCTGTTCAACACACAGTCCAGTTTACATCCCTATTCATACCCAATTATAAATCCACTTCATTCAGAATGTTCTAATATTTTGTTGTAATCCCCCTAAGGGTGGATTCACTTTTCAAGTCCCCAGAATGTAGGAAAGCTCCTGTGTGCCCTGCTTCCTGAAAGTGATCTGCCACTGGTGTATTTGCTGTATTCCTTATGCCCTCCTTGTGCTCCTGTATTCTGACATTTAACTGTTCTAGGGTTTTCCCTATGTGTAGTCCATCTCAGGGTATTGCAGTATGTATACTGCACCTGTAGATTACATGTCATTTGTTGTTTTATTTCATAAGTCTTGTTGGTATGGGGTGGACATAGATGGATATATCTTTTTACTTGTGGGTCCTAAACCAAACACCATCCATTGGGTACCATTCCGGTCATAATGGATGAAAAAGAAATTGAACCAGTTGTGCTTTTCCTTACTTGTGTTGGTTGTGGACCAATTTGTATTTTATGGTAGCCCCATTTTCACTGCCACAACGGGTGGTTCTTTGAAGATATTAGCATTTGAGGATACCCCATACTATTGACCAATGTTAAGTCTGCCACATATTGCTGTTTTTTTGTTATACTGCATTGAGCAAACTACTCTGTTGGTAATAGGTTCTGCAATACTACCCTCAATAGCTTGCACATGTGTGGTTTGGTTAATTCTTTCCTCAACCTTGCACAGTGTTTTGGTTAAGTCCCCTTTGTTGGAACCTGGTCTACATGATGTTCAGTTCTTCTTAGCACTCTTGTTCAGTGCTATAATTTCTGTGAAGTCTTAAAACTGAGAATATGGGATACTGTTAATGAGACTTGGGAATGAAAACCTTGTGCATGCAGGATAGGTGTTCTGATCTGACGGTTTCCTGTACAATGATGTTTGTATTTTTTTATCACAAATTTGTATACAGAGGTTTAGAAAGTGGATGCTGTCTTGACTGTGTCATATGGTGAATGTTAAATAAGGTGATCTGGTATTCATAAACTTGTAAAAGGCTTAACTTTCATAGGATTAATAGGATTCATAGGATTGATACTGAGCTAACGGACTTGCATCCTAGATGCTTGCCATCTGTTTCTTTAGACTATAATTTTGTTTGTGTATGCATCCCAGCTAGTTTTAAAAGCTGCGGTTGATTGACTAGCCACAACCTCCAGTGGTAACCTGTTTCCACTCATGTACCACTCTTTGGCTAAACCACGATGTGCTACACACTTTTTCTGTGTGGTGCTGTTAGCTGCAATGGGTGAGACCTAGTATTGTATGTATTTGTGTTGCTTTTGAGTCCAGTGATGTCCCAGAGATTGTCGTTATTCCATGCCCTATGTACAACGCGTACCCACCCCTTTTCTCCTTGCCTCCAGGGAGTACATGTACAGCTCTGACAAGCGGGCCTCATAGTTTTTACCAGTCATATCCTGTATTGTCCTGGTAGCTCTCTCTTTTACTCTTTCCAACAGTGCATTGTCTTGCTTTTTATATGGTACCCATACCTGGACACTGACTTCCATAATTGGTCTAACCAGGGATGTATGCAGTGGCAACATGACAGCCCTACTTCTTGCCATTATGTGCCTTAATATACAATTAAGGATTCTGTTTCCTCTGAGCTGTCTTTTGGCAGTGGGGTGAAAAGGACATGTCACTGGACACTATAATACCCAAATTCTTTTCCTCATCTATTATTTTTAGGATGGTATTGGCTAGTTTATAAAGTATTCTAGTTTTTTTCCCTAAATGCATGATATAGCATTTGTCTTGATTTAGTGTTAACTTAGTTTCCTTGGTCCAAGTGACTATGTTATCTATAGTTACTTGTAGGTCGAATGTGTTTTGTCTAGTATTGATTTCTGCCCCATCCCACAGTCATCTGTGAATTTCTGTAGCCAAACGGTGTTGTAGTTTATTTGGAGGATGGTATGTACAGAGTAAAGAGACAGGGGCCCAACACCAAACCCTGAGGAACCCCACTAGTCACCTCTGAACCCTTAGAAAACTCTCCCTTGATGCATACTGCTGATTTCTATTTTCCAACAATTTACAGACCCAGTTTATAATAGTCAGATGAATATTTAAATTATCCATTTGCTGAATAAGTTCTTGATGGGGAGCTTGTCAAAAGCCTTAGAGAGTCAAGAAATAGGACATCCACAGGAGTTCCTAAATCCAGTCTTTCTATCCCCTGCTATAAAATGCCAACATATTAGTCTGACTATGACCTTCCCTTTACAAATCCATGTTGAGAGTGGTCTGTAAGATGTTTTAAGTTTAGACGTTGAATGATCTCATCCTTTAATATTCCTTCCAGTATTTTAGAGGGGATGGCAGTGAGGCTAATGGGTTGGTAGTTTGCAGGGTCAGACTTGTTCCTTTTTGTAGATTGGAATGACTGTTGCAGATTTCAACAGTCAATTACTTCCCTGTGTCCAAGAATTTCTGAAAAATGTGGGTTAGGAAGGGCTATTGTGCTTGCCAATTCTTTGAGTATTCTTGGGTGTAGTCCATCAGGTTCCAGGGATTTGTTAGAGTCTAATTTTGCTAGCCTTGTTTCAACATCAGTGATTTTCAGTACTATTCTATCTGTTGGAGGATTTCCTTGTATTGGTGCTCTATGGGTGTCTTTTTTTATTGTATACTGTTGAGAAATAATGATTTGTTAAGTCTGCCATTTCTTTGTTGTTCGAGGTCAGGTCCCTGTTTGTTTTTTTAAGGGTCCTATACTATTTGAGTTTCCTTTTATATTATTTATGTAAGCATAGAAGGCTTTGTAGTTCCCATTTACTCTGTTAGCTAATTTTATTTCATGGTTTGCTTTTGCCTTTTGATTTGCTTTTTATGACATTAGATAATTTTGTATATTGGATCCTAATTTTGTCAGTTTTGGTTGTTTTCTATTTCTTAATTAGTCTGTGCTTCCTATTTATTAGTTTTTGATTTTGGAGTCCACCATTGGTTATAGTTATTTTTGGTGGGTATTTTGTTTGACAGAAATATTGTCAGTTATTTGTTGTTTGATCTTGGGAAAAGATTTCCCATATGTCACTTAATGGTTTGCTACTGAAATCTTTTCCCACTGCCAAGTTGTGAGATTTGCTCTTATCTTAGCAAAGTCAGCTTTGCTGAAGTCAAGGGTAACAGTGGTCCCCTTGTGTTCACAAAGTGGTTCGGTTAACTTGAACTCTACTTTAAGATGGTCGCTGGTTCCCAATGATGCAGTTGTCTTGCATTCACTTAGCTTATCTCCCATATTTGTTAGGACTAAGTCCAATATATTCTGTCCCTTGTTTGGTCGTCCACCCTCTGTATTAATTCTATTTTTTCACATGCATCCAAAAACTCTCTCTTTAAGTGTGTTGTTGTAGTTGATGCATCCCATTTTATACCAGGTAGATTTAGATCTCCTAGGATTAGAATTCTGTCAGCTGGATTTAATGATAAGAGTTTATTTATTAGGGTGTTGTTAGCTTGAGGGGTTGATGCCGGGGTCTATCAATGACACCCAATATTATTTTTGGCTTTTTGCTGGTGTAATTTCTATCCATAGTTGGTCAGACATGTCAGTATCCATAAATATTTCTTCAGATTGTATGCTCTCTGTTATGTATAGGGCTACCCCTCCCTTCCTGAACATTCTAGACTGCTTATAAAGGGTGAACCCTGCTATATCCTGGTCCCAGTCATCATTTGCACCCCACCATGTTTCTGTAACTGCTCCTATGTGTATGTTTTTGGTAGACATAATGTTTTTGAATTCATCAATTTTATTATTTAGACTCCTTGAATTTAAGAGCATACAATTCCAGGTTTGGATGTCCTTAGTTCCTGAGTGCTGTTGCCTGGTTTGGTGTTTTGTCCTGCATGACCCCAGGCCCCCATTGTTTAGTTTAAATAAAGCCTGGTTGTTTCCTTAAACCTCTTGGCTAAATATCCTGTGCCTGCCCTATCCAGATGGAGTCCATCTTTTTGAACAGATATGGTCCCTAAATGCCTCAGAGTTATCGATGAACTCAGTTCCCTCCTTCCTACATAGTTCTGTCAGCCATCAATTTAGTGTGTTTATTTTTAAGTTTTAATTGAGTGATGACCAAACACTGGTAGTATGCTAGATACTATAGTGCTCCCTCCTTGTGTTTCGTGGCAGCTAGAGTGTTCTGAAAGTCTGAAAAAATATCCTGTAGTTTCCTGCATTGGATATCGTTCATCCCCATGCATCAATACCACAGGGTTTGTGGTGTTCTCCATTAGTCCCCAGGAATGAGTGCGCATTTTGTACTTTAGCCCTGGTAGCATGCTCACTGTAGTGTCTTCATTTCTCCTTTGCATAGCATAGTGTCCATGCCTCTAATTAGGGAATCCCTATGACTAGTAAGTCTCTGGTTTGGTCCACACAGTTGTTTTCTCTGAAAACCTGTATTGGTGCTGGGGATTTGGTTTGGGTGTGGCCTCAGCTGTAGTGCACCAGAAGTCCTCATTTTGCAAGGGTGCAAATCTATTCTGTAATATTATGGAGCTCTGTTATGAATTTGCCCTGCTTTCTTTCTGGTTCTGGTTTTAGTTACCTTGCCAGCTCTCCTATTTCTTGCTCATGGCTAATATCTGTATCCTGTGTTTTTCCTATCTTGCAGCTACTACTACCTCTTCCTGGCTTTCTATTTGGGAAACCATGGAATTGATAACATTTTCTAAACTCTCAATCTCCTCAGTTCCCATTTTCCTCTCTAGGAGTTGTGTAATCTCTTCCTGCAATGTGTCTACTAGGTTACATTTGTCACAAATAAATGAGTCATCATGTTGTCCTGCTGTAAACATTTGACACTTAATACAAACTTTTATGAGGCCCTCCATTCTGATTGCTTCAATAGTACTACTACGGATGGATGGTGTGTCCACCCAACTCCCAGCCTCCTCAGATGACACAGCCAATCTGCTGAGATGCACATGTCTCTGCCCTTGGAACCACGTTCACCCCACTAACAAGCTGTATCTTTCATGCAGTCCCAACAGGAAGTGCAAGTGTCAGCCACTTCCTGTATAGCAAGGCAATATCACCAATCCACAACAGCAATAAGTCATCTATGTATCATTTGTAATATAGTATGTTGTCAAAAATGGGTTATTTTGTCTGTTTAAAATTTATTCTTGCTTGAAAGAATGCATATATGCATTCACATAGGCAGGAGGCATGGTGGAGCTCATAACTGGCCCACATTTGTTGTTTATAAAAAGTTCTCTCAAATGCACAATATTTCTTTTGTAAAATGAAATCCACCAATTCTTGTAGTACTACTGTACTTAGATACTGTGGTTCTGGTCTTGTGTCCAGTAAAATGCCCATAGTTCTGACTTCTTCCTGGTGTGGGATGGAGGTGTATAAATCTTTCACATCCATGGTTATTAGGTGGACATCTGAACACCTTACAGTCTCATTCACCTCCTGTGGAATTTTTAACACATGTGTGGCGCTCTTTCATGTGTGTGGAATCTGTTCTATTAATGGTTGTAAATGATAATTTATTGTTTGTGCAGATTGGCTCAAAAGGCTGCCAATGCCTGAGTCTATTGGGTGCCCTGGTCGGTCTATCAGGTTTTTGCACTTTTGGAATAGAGCAAAAGACTGAAATTCTTGGAATTTTTGCTTAAATAATTCAATTTCCCATTCCTTTGGCCAATTAGTGTTCCCATTTCTTCCAGTAGGCAGGTCAGTTCACACTCTAGTTCTGGTGAGATCACCTCCCAGTATATTGTAACTCTTTGCAGCTCTAAAAGTTTAAGACACATTTGTTTGTAATGTTCATAATTCATAATCCCAATACCCTCTCCTGTATCTGCAGGTTTGATTATAATGGTGTCATCCTTTATCAGTTCATTTAAAGCTGTTTGTTCTTGTCTAATTAAGTTATCCAGAGACGGGGCAGATGTCTCTCTGTTTTGAATAGGTCATTTATTTCTGCTCTGACTGGGTTGGCAAAGGTTTCTTTTGAGTGATTCCTACCAAGAGTGGGATCATAGGCTGATTTCAGTGTTAAAGCCTGTTTGATTGCAGTTTTGTACTGACCTCTTGGGGGTGGGACTAAACTGTGATTTTAGATGTAACTGTCTAAAAGATTTTGTAAATCACATTCTGTTTTAAATCTATTGACTTTTTGTAGGAGCAAATGATAGACCTTTGAATAAGACAGTCATTTCAATTAGAGATACTATCCAGCTGCTGAAATTGAAAATAGGGTCTATATATGTTGTTTGGGAGAGGTTTCTTTGGCCTGATGTCCCTCTGCTTCTCCCTTGTCCTGGCCCTCCTCTGACTCCTGCACCTCCTCCTGCCTGCTCTATTCCTCTTCTACTATCTGGCCCATGGCCCTGGTAATGTATCTTGGTTCTATTATGTCTGTTCTGTCTACTGGTGTTGTTTCTGTCCTGTCTGTTGCCTGCCTCTGTCCTGATTCCTCCTGTACCTAAAAAGATATGGTTTGTTGTTGATGATCCCGCTTATAACTGGGTGCGATAATTATTATCGCAGTCTACATCACTTGCATTCTGTCTGTTGGGACTGAGTTTTTGTTAAGGTTGATATTGTTTGTGGGTGCAAATCCTGATATGCCTGTAACTCTTTGCATCCCTTTGAAAGTGGATATCCTGTACTTGGACTTCAACTAGGCCTTTGATTCTGTGCCCCACAAAGGCTGATTAAAATTTGGAGGATCTAGGTGAAGGAGAGAAACTGAAAGCATGGGTAGCTAGATGGTTGAAAGGCAGAACCCAGGTGGTGGTGGGAGCCGCAGGTGCTGGCATGGTACCAGCAGGGTCCCACAGGGTTTGATGCTTGGTCTAGTGCTTTTAATGTCTTCATCAATGAAATGGAGAAGGCATAAGGGGAAAATGTGCTTATTCATGGATGACATCAAGCTCTGTGGGAGGTGAATACAGCAGAGGAGATATGGAACCTAAAAGAAGGTCTAGCAAATCTTGAGAGGTGATTCAGAATTTGGCAATGGGTTTTAATAAAAAAAAAATGTAAGGTTATACATGGTGCAGCAAAGAACCCAAAAGACAGTGTACAGACTGGGCAAGATCTTGGTAAACAAATCCAAAGAGGAAAAGACCTGGAGGTATTGTTCACTCTCAACCTAAAGCACTCCACACAATGCAGGAAGACAGTGGTGATGGCCAACAGAAATATTGGGCTGTACTGCTAGAGGGATCAGAAGCAGGTAGGAGAAGGTAATACTGCCCATGTACAGGTCACTGGTGTGACTGCACCTGGAATACAGTGTGCCATGCTGAGTCCCTACCTAAAGAAGGACATAAACCCACTGGTGGCAGTCCAAAAGAAAGCAGCAAAGATGGCTAAGGGTCAGCAGGACAGGACATGTGAGGAGAGGCTGGAGTCCATGAACATGGACTCCTGACTAAACAAAAATATTGGTAACAAGGAATAAAAATATGAATGAAAAGCTGCATGTTAACGCAACTCAGAAGTCCAGCTCAAACTGTGTATTGTCAGACAAAACTGGGGTAACAGCAAAATGTGTGAAGAAAAGATAATGGCCTGTTTTGATAGAAGTGTCATCACCACATGTGTCAACATAATCATATTACATGCTCTTATAATCTGTTATTGCAAAGAAATGCGTTCATTTTTGGGGGACTAGTGCTTGATGCATACATCTCACTATAGTGTCAGACAGCTGAACATTCTTCTGGGCTGGAAAGGCATTGTCCAGATTTTTAATCCAAAAGTTGGGAACATTTGGGGCAGGTCCCAGGTGAAAGTGTAAGGTGTAAGTTGTGGGCCTCCCAGACCAGGCAGCTTGGGAATGACGGTTGGGGGGATGTGGAAATCAGTGGGCTGAAATGGGGTACATCCCTGCCTGTGTGAGAATGAATAAACAGAGCTAACAAAATAAAGAGGGGACAATTTGCAACATGCATTCTGCAGTGCATTTATCAGTTAATTACTGTATGCCAGACTGACTACAACTGATGCCAGTTACCGAGCTTAGTTTGCCTTAAAGAGGCAGGGCCTAAAGGAAATGTAAGTTGAGGGAACACTGAGTGAAACAATTGATTTCAGGAGATGAGTGGTGTAGTGGGGGCAGGGAGTGTTAAGTCATTAAGGCTGTTGGAGGAAAAACCTAGGGATCTAGGAGATGAGCTTTCCTGTTGCCAGAGTGATTATAGAGCAACACTTTAGTGAAAACAAAGAAGGGGTTGGTGATGACCTTTATAATGTACAGGTGAACAAGGTCATTCATGCAAACTTCAGTCATTCTTGTAAACTTCATTAGGTCCATATCTGTTCAAGTGGTTGGGGATGGTGTAAAAAAAACCTTAAAGAAACAAACAAAAAAAAAGCTGGTGCATAATGAAACAATGAACTAATAAAGTGTGTGTCAAAACAAAAGAGGTACTGTATTTACAAATACAAATTCAAGAAATTCTAGTGGATCAGTGCAAATTATAGTGGCGCAGTAGCAGTGCTTTCTATGTTAAACCCCAAATTTTTCACTTTAATAACCTTGCAATCATTCAATGGATTTGCATAAAATTGTACCTGGTGTCTAGTGGCACCCCACCCTCTGACTGCCATCCCATACTTACAATATATTTCCTGGTGTCTAATGGCACCCCCCACACCCTCCAATCACTGTCCCCATTATGCTGTCATATTTCCCTGGTGTCCAGTGGAACTCCCAATCTGATCACTTTCCCCATATTAAAATATCCTGTAATAAAGAAAACAGTTGTCAATGCCTTTATTTTTTATCTGTTTATCTGGCACCCCCACCATCCAATCACTGTCTCAGTGCTTAAAATATAGTTCCATGGAGTCTAGTGGCACCTCCGCCTGATTGCAATCCCTGTAATAATGATACATTTCTCTGGTATCTAGTGGCACACCCTTACCCTTTGATCACCATCCCTGTTATAATAATACATTTCCCTGGTGTCTAGTGGCACCTCCACCCTCTAATCACTGTCCACATTATGCTGTCATATTTTCCTGGTGTCCAGTGGAACCCCATCTGATCACTTTCCCCACATTAAAATATCCTGTAACAAAAAAACAGTCCTTAATGCCTTTATTTTTCTTTATCTGTTAAAAAGTTCCATCACCAACCACACTCCAGCCCCACCTAGACCTCCCACTCAGCAACCACCACCCACACCCCCAGGCTCCCCACACACCTCCCATCACCTGAGTATGTCCCAGGGGTGAAAATACACTCTGCTATGGGAGACACGACTTGCTGCTGGACCTGGTGACTGCAATATGAGAAACTAAGGTAAGTACAGCTCAATGTATTTAAGTGGGTTTTTCAACTTTGGTGCATAACTTGCCATTTTGCATTTTTCACACAAAATTTCCAACATACCCTTTTTGAAACCCCATCTCATGAACACTATTGGTGAAATTTCACAAATCCTGCCCATAAGGTGATTTTGCAGTTGCTTGGCAAAATCCCTTTTAGAGGATCACGTGATGCAGCAGACTGCGTAGCTGGCTAA
The DNA here is from genome assembly GCA_016271365.2 of Neoceratodus forsteri. Classification (NCBI taxonomy): domain Eukaryota; kingdom Metazoa; phylum Chordata; order Ceratodontiformes; family Ceratodontidae; genus Neoceratodus; species Neoceratodus forsteri. The sequence goes on along the minus strand of CM057449.1, from coordinate 1,109,165,438 downwards.
GCTTAAGCTCCGCTACCAAAAGCCTTTATTTTATTAAAACTTGCCCAAAAGAGGGCTCATACTATTTTACAGGCGGCTGCTCGTGGCTGCTACTACCTCTACAAGAGGGTGTTTGCTGGAAATGGAGGCCGAATGAGATCTGCGCTGCCCTGACATACTCCCACCTGTCTCCCTGAGAAATCTGGAAAATTATCCAAGGCCCAGCTAACGGAAATGGCAAGTATTCTACTACTGCGGTCTCTCAAGCACTGGCTGTGGAAACTACTCCCTTATGTTGGAACTCCTTCAGGCAGAATTGCAACCTTTCAGATGATCTTAAATCTATAGCGACCGAGATCAAGCAAATGTCTGGGGTGCTGGAGGACTTGTCTACTAGGGTCTCCGATTCGGAAACCTGGATTGTTTCTTTGGAGAAAAGACAGGCCGCATGGAGGAGGCCATAGTGGAGAGCCGCAATGCATTAAGAAGCTTGAACAAAAGTCGAGGATCTAGAAGGCAGAAGCCGAGAAATAATTTTGTGGTTCTGGGTATTCCAGAGAAAGAGGAGGGCAATAATGCTGTTTTGTTTGCCCAGAAACTGTTCAAATGAATTGCTGGCCCCTCTCCTTTTGGACCCTCATATACACTGGAAAGGGCTCATCATGCATTGCGCCTGATTCCACCTGGCCACAACCCCAGCCCCTGATGATCAAGCTCCTCAATTTTCAGGAGAAGCAATTCTTGCTATCAAAGGTTAAAGAGCTGGAACAAGTTCTTTGGGAAGGCAAGAAAATTTGGGTAATTCAGGATCTCCCGACCACAGTGCACCAGAGAAGGCGCTTTTTCACCCTATTGTAACCAAGCTCATAGCCACAGGAATAAAATTCCATATGGGGTATCCTGCTCATTTTCAGGTGTTAATCTCAGGGTATGGACATCCTTCGAGGAAGTTGAACCTGCTATGAAAGCACTACAGATGGAACATCCTGATCTTTTCAAGCCAAGCTGAAGTCAAAGGAAAGCCATTTCTGTCTCACGGAGAAGCACTTTGGATCGGGGAGTCATGGCAATGAGGAGCATGAAGGACTCAATTCTTTGCTTCACTAAATTTGTTGCCATTATCCTTAAGCTTTGTTGCCTGGTTTCCTTCCTTTATTAAGATTTGTAGTTGTAGACAATTGTTTATCGAGTTTGAAAGTTTCAGGGGAACTTTTACAACTAGGATGGACACCGGGATAATTCTGGTTTTATTCCTCTGGGTGGGGGTGGTTTAAGTGAGTTGGGAGCCAGCATCTGGGCAGGGAAGTGCCCTTATTAGTGGATCTGGATAGGGGTGTGGGGAGGCTGCACTGGGAACTTGGGGCTAATGGTATGTCAATGGTGGCACCCATCATAAGGTTAGTGACAGATTATTAAGGGAACTCCAGAGGTGTTCCTTATCTGTGTGGATATGTTCAGTGGATCTAACCCATGAGCTGGGTAATTTAGATATTTTAGTCTTGGGCATGAAGTATTCGTTCTACTATGCTATTCCGGTAAAATTAGACAGGGCAGAGAACGGCTTCACGGGTAAAGTGAAAATAGCTTCATAGCGCAGCCCCCCTCCCTTGTTAGCATTTTAGAGATTTGGGGGTATTAGTGTTTGATTAACGTTGGGGGTTTCCTGTGGGGATCCGAATTTTATTGGGGTCTTTACTTCATCTAATCTGGGCACAACCGCCTCATTGGCTTTGGGTGGCGGGAGGGAGAGGCCGGAGACTGTAGAGGACCAGCTGCACTGCGTAACAACGATAGGAGGGAGATATAGTATGGATTTCCAGGTCATGTTGCTGGTTTATTGGTTGTATGGGTTTTTATGGGGGAGAGGGGGTGGGAGGGAGGAAGTTTTTCCACTAGGTCCCTATTACTAATGCTAAAATCGTATTTGGTTAATCCATGTACTGCGTTGGCATGGATTATAGAAGTAGCAGGTTTCTCGATTTGTTACAATGGCTAGCAGGGTGAATGTCATGATGTGGAACATCAGAGGGGCAGAAATAAAAAGAAGCAATATCAGGTTTTACACCATTTAAAGTTAGTAAATGTAGATATCAGCGTATGTCCAGGAAACACATTTGTTGGACACAGAGGCATCTCAGCTCCGAAAGTGCAATTTGGTAAATTTTTAGTGAGAGGGTTCCTCAATAGTAGTGGGTAATGATCCTTATTCACAGGAAAATTCCCTTTAATACAATTAAGGTTGTTAAAGACCCAGGGGCAGGTATATTCTCATGCATGGTTTACTTTATAATAAAGAAGTAATCCTTGGCAGTATTCTGACCCTAATCGGGATAACCCTGAATTTTTCACTCAACTTGCCTTGGTCTTGCAGGCATTTATCTTGATTCCCATGATTATCGGGGTGACTTTAATTTAGTACTTGACCAGGTTATGGACTGGTCTAGTCCTCAGAAAACTAGTTTCTCTCCAGCCCAACAGGCTTTCAGGAATTTCTTGATCAACTTGGATTGTGTGACATTTGGTGGGTGTTGCATCCCCAAGACAGGAAATATACCTTTGTTTCTTTGGTACATTCCTCTTCCTCAAGGATAGATTACTTGCTCTTGTCCCATTCCTGCTTCCGGCCACACTTGATTCCTCGATCCTCCCTGGAGTTCCCTCAGATCATGCCATTGTCAGTGTCAGTGGCTCAGTAGGTACAAACTCACCTCTGAGGCCAGGAGATCAGAGGGCTGTGGGTTCAGTTCCCACATCTGGCACTTGGGTTAATATCCAGTACTGACACTGTAATGCAGCATGAGAGGGGTGCTGCATTTCTGAGAGTGCCGTCTTTCGGATGAGACATTAAACCGAGGTCCCATCTGCCTGGATTGGTGGTAGTTCAGGTGGATGTTAAAGATCCCATGGCACTTATCGAAAGAGTAGGGGAGTTTTACTGAAATTCACATAAAAGCTTCACAACAAAAGAGAGAAAATAACAAATTCCATTATTTCATCATTAATCATTTCCAATAGATAATTACAATAATAAACAAAAAGAACTATACGCTTTAATGTTCGATCACAGCCTTAAACTAATACTAAGTGATATCTATTTATATTTAATGAAAATCTGGAAGTCCTTCCACCATCTATAAACCTTCACCCTGGGTAGTGCAATAAATCAGATTGATATACGGTCCTCATCATTTGCATAACTAAAAACCCAAAACTTGATATGACATCATTTTTTGATAAATTACCCATTGGCATCGCGCCTGCCACAAATAAAACCTTAAGCAACTTAACAAGATAAAATAAGTTTCAAGTGGAGAGTAGAAGCCTGTTTGTACAAAACCCCTAGTACTAAAGTGTCATAATCCATTTCCCTAACCAGTCCATATGCCATTCCCCTGCAAGAAAATTCCAAAGTGATTTTGAATATGAACATGTTAACAAAAATGATGCATGGTTTCTTCTATGTTCCACACGCCAGGTATGGACAATTCCTCTGTTCTAAGTTTTATGTTTTGCATTTCCACGAACATTCAGTCTACCATAAACAGTCAACCACGATATTTCCCATATTGCAGCAGGCATTCGTTTATTGTTTAGTTGCTTTAAAACCTGATCATTCAATGAAGAGGGGCAATTCTTAAAACAAGGCTCTGTAGGGTATAGCAGCCATTACTGTAGAGTAGTAATACCTAAGATGTTTATTGGAGCTTTGGAAAAAAAAACCTGATATTTGACGTAAGAAAACCCCAATCGCCAACCAATAGCCCTTGCATTTAGCCAGGTTAAGTTTAGCATTTGAGACACCTGCATACTGCTCAACAATCTGTAAAACCAGGGACCTGATATTGATCTAGAAAAAAACACAAATGTCATCGCATAAGCAAAACCGACAACCTAACTAAATCACTCTAAGTAATAAATTACCAGTATTCAATTTGCTTAATTGGTGCAATAGGGGATCTATAGAAAAAGGTACAGCAAAGGGCTGAGTGGACAGCCTTATCGCACTCCCAGTCAAAATTTCAAAACCCTTTACGTAATTTGCCCTGTAAAGTAAACTTTAACATTAACATCACGAATATAGCATTTTAATATAGTCAATAAATTCCTCGGGGACACCATATTTAGCAAAGCCATAAAGAAAACCTCCGATCTATCAGATTGAAGGCTTTTCTTGGTCAAGTGACAGGATACAGCCCTTACTTTTTCCAAAGATACTAATTCAATAAAATCTCTGGTCAACATTAAAGCATCTTGTATTCTCCTCCCAGGAATACCACAAAATTGATGATTTGACAGAATCAAGGAAGCATAAGTCTTAAGCCTAATATTAAGAATTTGAGAATAAGATTTTGTAGTCTGTGTTCAAGAGAATTATTGGTCTCCAGTTGGCAATATTTGTTTTATTCCCAGCTTTAAATAAGTAGACTAATAAACCTTCAGAAAGGCAGAAGGAAACTCAAGTTCCTGTAAAAGGCCGAATAAACAACATGTAATATTACTGATATTTTTGAAATAAAGTATTTATAAAATTGATTTGGTAGTCCGTCAATCCAGGGAAGTCCCTATTTTAAGACTTTTAATGGCTTCTTGGATTTCTGTCAAAGTAACATTTTTAAATAGCCAGTGCCTCTTTTGGAAAACCAGAAGATTCTATATTCTGCATGTAATCCTGGATGTTTTCATCAGAGGGGTTTCTGAAGGTAAAGACTGGTAATGGTCTTTAATCAGAGATTCCATACCATGCACTGTGTCAAATCTGGTACCATTAACATCCTGCAAATACTCTATTGTACTATCAGAATGCATTTTTACAAGCTTTGTAGGGATCCCCACGACCCTCTCTTAGTACCCATGGAAAGCATTGCGGCTATAGTGGAAGCTCTATCATACTGATATTTACCATTTCTTTTTAATTACAGCAATCTGGGTAGAAAAATCTTCTTTACTTGAATAAGACAGTGGATATAAATACTGCAAATGATTCCTAAGTGACAAATATTTCAAAATTTTTTGTTTCCTAAGGATTTACCATATGCACAAAACCAGCTTCTGATGTCTCTTTTAGTATCCAACCACCAATCTCCAACCTTATCATAAAGACACAACACAGAAATTCTGGCTGCTAGTAAGGTCTCTATCCCAGATTTAACCATAGGGGACTCTAATAGGGATGCATTTAACCTCCATCTATTTCTTTTCCCGTTTTTAGGGGTATCAGAAATGGTAAAATGTAATAGGAATGATCCAAAAACTCACTGGGGATGATTTGGAAATAACCTCTTCTAATATTCTGGGAGAAAAAAGATGATCTATCGTAGTTTTGTAACTATTCCTACTATAGGTAAACCTATTACCTTTATTATAACTATTACAATTGATCAACTTAGCAGTATCTACCACAGCTGATAACATATGAGAATCACAGTATATTTTCTCCTCTTACTACCTACTGCTTGATTCCTCACAATGTCACAGTTAAAGTCCCCCTAAAATGATGGCATATGATGATACTAAATAAGGCTGTATGAGCCGTAAAAGCTCTACTCGAGCTGCTTTAGTTTGGGGGTGTAAACATTAATAAGGCGAAAAGCACTAGACTGCCAAATACCATCCAACAAAAACAATCGTCCTGGCATTAATTCAATCAGCTTTATTAATGAGAATTTATATGATCCAAAAGAATACTCACCCCATCCGCACTATCTGGCCCAAAGGACCAATAAGAAGGCCCCAAATCCACTCCCTTTTAAATAGTAATAATTGCTCTCTAGAACACATCAGGTCTCCTGGAAAAGAAAATATCATATCCTGAACTGTGAATGAAGGAAAAACTGCTCTTCTTTTAACCACATTTAATAGGCTGTGAATATTCAAGGACCCTATAACAAGAGAACCCATGGGTTAGTAGGTTGCAGGGTGCACAGTGGAGGGATCAAATAACCTATTTCTTTAGCTTTTCTTTTCTTATCTTTGTAGTCTCCATATTCCATCATAAAGGAAAGCTGACTACTGCCAACAGACTGTAAATCGGCTTCACTTTGTTCCATATCAGAACTCCCCTCCGGGAGAACAAGGCTGCATATGAGTTTCACTCTCCTTAATACTTGCCTCTTTACTATTACCCAAAGCAGCAGCTTTGTTCTGCCTAGAAGAACGTCTCCTGGTAACAGGCCTAAATTCTACTTCCTTTGGATCCAAATGATCCCCATAACAAACGGGTGAAAGGGTAGGTTAACTTTATCACCTGTGACTACATCACCTTGTGGGGGTGAAGGACTAACTCCAGACTTAACTATCGGTAAAGGAGGACGGGACACTAGGGTACCATCTGACACAGTTTTGGGATAAGATCAGAGAGAGAGAGAGCTTCACTCGGAGGGGGGCAGTTTTCTTTTCAAGCAATTCTTGTGCCTGCTGAATCAACAGATCAGGGCTTGCATTCAGGGCCTTATTCCTGGCTGCCCAAGAACAGTCACCAAATACATGGCCCTCCTCCTCCTCACATAAGTTGCACCTGGTGTTATTGGTGCAACATAATGCAATATGTCCTATACCCCCACAGTTGTCTTGCGACCAGCCTGGAAGGAACTGGATAAATGTGTCCGGGCTCCACATTTATAACAGGCCCTCGGCTGCCCTGCGTAGAAACATACTCCTCTATCCTTACCCAACATGAAAGAATTAGGAATATGTTCTAACCTTTTCCCCACCTTCAGTTTAACTTTATATTTCCACCCCCTGTCCAAAAGTTCTGAATCCAACAAAGCTTCAGGTTTACTCAAAACTTCGCATTTCTGTGATAACCAATAAGTGATGTCATTGACATGGACTCCCTCATTCTGAAACATTATTGTTACAAACCTAATAGAGGGTTTAGTCAGGGGATAACTAAAAGGGGACCACAGAGGAGAAGATTTAACTAATGCGTAATGCTCCCAAAAAGCTCTAAAGCATGAGCAGTTCTAAACCTGATATCATAGTTATCTTCACCAGAAATGTTTATTAGTGCAAAAACATCTTTAGGGGAGAATTGTAAGGAGTCCTTCAGCAGCTTCGCCCCACAAACAACGGTCAGGCCTATCCGCTAAACCTCCCTTATAAGCGGATCCGAGACGACATTCGCCTAGGTGCAGCCTCTTTTTAATATTAGAAAATAGTTCTGATAATAAGGGCAGTTGGTTAGTAAAGAAGGTTGTGTTTGAACATTATTTCTAAAATGTCTTTTTCCATGACTTTTCCCTTTCCGGTACCATCAGGGGTGGTAGTAGGGACCGTAATGACCCTTTAACTCTGGACGGATTTGATGTATTAATAGTAGAAGGTATCCACTCTGGAGAAGCCTGCGAAAACCCGATGAATAATCCCAAGAGGGTCAGGAACCCAAGTGTCTTTCTCGGTTTTCACCATCCTGCTCCCTGCAAGGCCTGGGCAGTAGACCATGGCTCTGCTGCATCTGCTAGATGTGGAGAGCCAGATATAGAAGTGGGAATGGTTATTGTAGTGGAAGTAGTTGTTGAAGCAGGAGAGGTTGTTGAAATGGGGATGGCTGCTGAGGTATTAAACTGCTTCTGAGCAGCTGTTAGATTAGTCTTAAGTTTGGACCCAAAGGAAAAAGTGGTAACTCCGTCTTGTGTTGCTGGATTAGTCTGATAAATAATATTATCACTGGATGCTGCCCCATATTTGTCCATAAATATTGGTGCTTTAAATACAAAGCCAGACTCCTTCATAATGCCAGAGGATTGAAAGGAGTTTTAACTTTTTGGCCTAGTGCTTCACCTGATATAGGACATGCAGCACTATTCCTTCCGTCCATGGCCTCTGCTGACCAATCTGAAATCTCCCAGGCTGTAGGCACACACCGCCTCGGTGCTGAGACTGCCAGCCTGCTGAGAGTCTGAAATAAGGGTGCACATATGTTAGGTATAATGGGGGCTGTTAGTTCTGTTGCTATTTGCTTCGTGTCAAAATTCCATATGTGCTATCAACCCCTCGCTAGCTGCGGTCTTCCCCAGTGAGGATAACCCCAAGAAATGCTCTGTCAGTACCTTTAAGTGATCCGTTTCCAGTCGCGTTGAATTCGCATATCATGAGTGGAAGTAGCGTCTTCAGGAACCCCATCCGCGTTCCTGACATCTGCACAGTGCTCAAGTCTTGAGTTGAAAAAAACCTCTTCCGTTCTCTAGTATCGCCCGAACGGGCACTTTTAAACTACGGGCCTCTGCGTTACTAGAATCAGGAGGAGGCCCGCTCTCCTAATTCCACGACATCCTGCTGCATGGCAGCTCCCCAAGTGGCCATTCTGCCGACTTCTGGCTCCCTCTACTGGCCCAAACGCAGCATCACCAGCAAAGAGTAGGAATTTCCCGGTGTCCTGGCCAAATTTCCTCATTCACTAAAAATACCACCAACAGCTTAATCTGGTTCAAGGTCAGTTGGCATTCATCTGTATCCCCTCCCCGGTCATGCCTGAAAATAGGCAGGATTTGCCTAGTGCACTTACCGGTCAACAAAAACTAAATAAATAAATAAAAAATAAATCAATTGTTTCCTGCAGGATAACGATGGTTTCACTTCGAACAGGATCCCCAGATGGAAGTTAAATGATTTACTGCTGAAGGATGCTTCTCTTATGAAGCAGATACAAGATCAGATAGATATCTTTTATCATTCTAATAAAGCTTCCTCGAGTAGGCCCGATCTATTTTGGGATACCTTTAAAGGCGTATACCAGGGAATTTTAATTAGCTTGGCCACATATAGGAAAAAGGCATCAACGCTAAACTGTCCCAGTTGCTCGCCCTGATTAAAACCTTAGAAGATGATCCTTCCCTCCCCAGCGTGAGACTCATCAACAGGAGTTAATTAAATTGAGAGCCGCATATATGGAACTCCTCCGGGAAAAGGCGGATTATTACATATTAAAAACTCAGGCATCATATACCAACCATGGGGAAAAGGCAGGCGGCTCTTAGCCCTCAGGGTAAAGCAAATGGAAACTGCCCGCTATATTACCTCCATACAGTCTCTGAAGGATAATTCCCTTAAAACTCACTCCCTGGAGATTATAAAAGAATTTACTAATTATTATAAGGAGTTATGCGACCATATCACTCCCCAACTGTTCAACAGATTCAGGGTTTCTTGCTAGACTAGCATTTACCTCGACTTTTCAGGAGCAACAGGATGCTTTGGTGGCTCCAATAAAGTCAGAGGAAATTCTCTGATCATTAAAGCCCTACCAATTAATAAGCGCCAGGTCTGATGGATACTCAAGCTATATTTTATAAAAGTTTCTAGCTCAACTAATGCCAATGCTCCTTTCCTGTACAAGCATATTTTATCTGGCGTGGATTCTGACTCCTCCTTATTTGAGCGCTAATTGTTCTGATCCCCAAACTGGGTAAACCACTAGACTGTGTTTCTAACTACACTTCGATCTCATTGATTAACCAGAACATTGAGATCCTGTCTAAACTTTTAGTGAACGGTTGGCAAAGGTACTGGATGGCTTGATAGGGTTGGACCAAGTGGGATTTTTGAAGGAGGTCCTCAGTGGATCACTTGAGAACTCTCTCGCATGTCTTATCGGTGTCCAGGGATGCACCCTATCCGCCCGTTTGATATCCTGGATGCGAGAAGGCATTCGACAAAATACACTAGGAATATCTTTTTCAAGTTTTAGAAATTTTGGTTTCCCTCCACTTTTTATTAATTGGATCGGCATTATATAGATCCCCTCAGCCCGGGTTTCAGGAGATGGAGTTATTTCAAGGTTTACTCTCCACACTGGTACCAGGCAGGGATGCCCCTGTTGCCATTATTATTTAATTTGTATCTCAAACCATTAATTAGAAGGCTGCAAAACTGTCCAAATATCCAGGGGATCCCTATTTTTCCCTCTTGAGTTAAATTGTCATGTCATGAGACGATCTCCTCCTGCAGCTCTCGACCCGGGCAGCTTTATTCCGTATATACTGGATATTATTGCCTCCTTCAGTAGTACTGCTAATTATAAGCTCAGTATTAGTAAAACTACGGTATTCCCTCTAAACCATAAATCTTTAAATCGAGATCAAGGCTTTATTTGCTGAAGTGGCAGCAGGGTTCTCTCCGATACTTGGGAGTAGATCTTGCCCATAGCAGTAATCAAGTTATTAGGCTAAACTTAGACACTCTGGTGAATAAGGTGGCTCAAGATTTAAATAAGGTGGGCTTCTCTCCCCATCTCGCTATGGCGGAAAATAAACCTCATTAAGATGGGCGTATTTTCCTGTTTATTATATCCCCTGTCCATGCTTAATGTATGGCTCCTATATCCTGGTTTAAGAAATTGCAGTCCCTGTTCATTAAATTTTGTGGTCTAATAAATCCCCTCAAATAGCTTACCACACTCTGGTGGCCCTAAAGATAAAGGAGGCATGAGACAGCCCAATGTACTCTGTAATTTTGGGCTGCCCATATTTTTGAAGTATATGAGATGGGCATCTCAAGGAGTTCCAGGCAAGGCCCCAGCATGGTTGCAGATCGAACTAGAACTCATCGTTCATTTGGTTTAAATCCCATGTGTCTACTGCATGTCGGGGAGAGTCTCTTGCGGTAAAGCTCAAAAACTTCGATAATTTTACGCTCAAAATCCATACACAGATTTGTAGATTCCTCAAATACAATCACTTCAAGGATCTTAATCAACCTATTGTAGGTAATCTCAATCTTAAAATTGGGGCAAACCTATTGCTCCATATTGGCTCCCAGTACCCATGGATTGGGAAGTTTCCAGTCTAACAGGCGATAACCATGGATGGATGTCTAATCAGGAAAGTACAGATAAGCTGGGTATTTCCAACAGACATATTTTTCAGGTTATTCAACTTAAGCATGTTTTAACAAGTTTTTGGTCATTCACCTTGCACAGACCAGCTTATACCCTTCCATAAGGAATTTAGTGTAATGAATGGTGGCCCTAGGGTGATAGCTAAGATTTATAATTTCTTGATTGGTTGAAATCACCAGATTGCTGTGGACCAATGGGTCTGTGGGGATCTTTTTCCCGAGAAGGCAATCGACTGGTCGTCTATCTGGTATACCTCCTACAAATTTATTAAACAGGACAGGTTAAAGCTGATGCAACTTTTATATTGCACAATGCTTACACACCCTGTAAATTGGTGAAGGGGGCTCAAGGTTTACAATAGTTGTGTGAGGTGTCAGCAGGAGGAGGATAATTTACTTCACATTTCTGGGACTGTCAGAAAGTGGCCCCATTATAGGGAAGATTTAGCAATCAGCAGACCCCGTTTTAGGTCTGGAGGAACTATTTACTCCCAAATTTGCCTCCCTAGGTACCTCTGAGAATTAGAGTTAATAACCGGAAATATCATATCATGCTCATTGCGATGTCTGTCAAGAAGTTGGTGTTAAGACATTGGCTCGATCAGTAAGAAATTTCTTATGAAGAATGGCTGGTGGAAATTTTAACTAACCTGTGTGCCGAAAAACTATTGCTAATCTGAACAATATAATGTCTAACTTTAGTAAGATTTGGGACCCTCTATACTCTCTATTCTCTGCAGGGTTAATTAAAGGGATACGGGTGAAACTGAATTAGATGAATAATACTGACAGAACAGATCTTAGCAGGGCAAGAGGTTTTATGTACTGTTATCCTAGTGGATAAGGATATGGGGGAGGTGTGAGGGAGGGCCGGGTTTAATGGGAGGGAGGCAGATTTATGTATATGCGACAGTGTATAAAAGTGATTTGTCTGTTTGCATATCTGCCTGTGTAGTATTGTGGGTAAAATGATTAATAAACTTTAAATTTAAAAAAAATCCCTTTTATTCAGGATCTGAAAATTTTCACCACCCCTGTTCATTAGGTGGGGTCATAAGAAGGCATTTTGAAATTTGGGGTCAAAATATCTTAAAATGGCAAAGTTATGCACATCCGTTGACATTTTGTTATGCTGACTCATTACTTACATAATTTTAAGTATTTCCACCACAAAGGTTCAACATAGCCATTTGTTTACACCAGCTCATGAACATGACAACTGTCAATTTTCAAATATTGGCCAAAATGTCTTTTCACACCTCTGGTGTGGAATGACATATATGATAGCATAGAATGATGTTTTGGTGGGGATTTGAATATTTTTACTACCAGGTTCATGAGGTGGGGGTAATAAGAAGGGCATGCTTACAGTTTGGTTGCTGCTGTCATAAAAATGGAGGCAGAGGCCCAGAGGGCCCTGCACTTTCACAGGAACATACAGTACATATATGCATCTATGAAGGGATGGGGCGCAGGGGCCAGAGGGTGCTGCACTCCCACAGGCAAACTCAAGGATATGATTATACTACAGTATCTCAAAAAGTAAGGAAACTTTCTGCAAAAACTGCTTTAATGCAACATTTAGGGTTCTGCCTTAAGCGCCAAAGTGTGGAAATGTGGCTTTGGGTTTCTAAAACCACATCCCACCCTTAAAACAACTCTGAGGTGGAGTCTTCCTGATGTTGTCAACCCTAAAGATCACCACATTCTATACACTCTGCGTATACACACCTAATGAAGTGAACTTTAGGGTTGACAACCCAAAATTCTCCACCCTGATTTTTTTAGGGGTGGGGTGTTTTAGGAGTTCAGAACCCTAAAGCTACATTTCCTACTTTGCTGCTTTTAGCTGGAACCCTAATTGTTGCACTAGAACAATTTTTTTTGCAAAGAATATTTATTAAATACAAATCCAGTGAGATCAGCTAGTGAAGTAAAACTATCCTTGTGTTTTACACCACATATTGTAGGCACTTTTCAAGGGACATATTTGATAAATATTTGCACTATTTCTTTATTTATTTGTTTTGGTTACTTGTTAAGTACACTAGGTAGCAGTGCCAATTTACAGGGACACACTGGGCAGTAAATAATCTGCATACATTTGATGAGGCACAGGCAGAAAGCATCAGGTCATTTAGAGAACTGCTCACAAGAGAAACAGCAATAAAAGTGTTTAGGAACAGTGCATCACAACACTTTGCCACTTGAATTGCCTGACTTTGCATTTGTAAGTATCCCTTGTTTGATAATACACTTTGTCAGTGCAGTGAGCGAATGTGCACCAGACTTTTGTGTTTGTCTTGTTTTAGGGTCTGCTTTGCAAACCAGCCAGAATGCACCTCTTTTAGGAAGAGTGGCATATCCCTCATTTCTGCTTGTTTGTAAAAACAGTTGTTTGCCTGCACAGGCTAACTACTAATCAAATGGTAACCAACCCCCTGCTTTAGGGCAATGGAATTAGATGCCCAGTACTTCACCAGATAGAGAATGAAGAACTGGGTTTGTATGGTACAGGTTTGGGCATTAAAGTCATTGCATAGGAAGTAGGAGGTTATGGATTCTATGGGCCAGGAATGGAGTGTATTCCTGTTGCAACAGTGTGTGGCTGAATGGCTGCTCACACTCGGAGGATCACAGCTGCCTAGATAGTAAAGAGGGACTGGGTGCCAAGAGGGCCCAGCCACTAGGATCTTGCATGGGTCTCATGTTTGCAAAAAGCCCTAAAGAAGCATCATCAACAAAACAGGGAGCTTTTTGTCACTGAATGTTTGGTGAGAGGAAAAAATGATTGCCAGGTGAAGTTCTGTAGCAGCTGAGGACACTATTCTGCAAACTGTATAATGAATGCTTCATTCAGGATTTTGCCTGGGGAGAAATTAACTGGGAATCCTCTATGAACCCTTACCCTCCCCTATGACCTGCTGTTTGGACTTTGCTGCTGCTTATTGTTTCATACTGGCATGTTTCCTTTCAGGACATGAACAAGAAGGTACTTTGCCTTTCCGTTTCCAGGTTTCACCTGAACACACTGAGACATCACAGTAAAAGTGCTGCACTGCCGTGTCACTGCATCTGTGATCAATTGTGATTATTTCAGGAGAAGCTACAGCCTAGGCATTCCTGAACCTGAGATAAATTTGAACTGTCACATACCGTACACCCCAGTGGACTTGGAATGATGAGGGAACTGAGGTTTGCTACAAAGGTCCCCAATGACTACATTCTCTCCTTATTTTCTACAAGGCAATATGCAATGACAACTTTGACTGGCCTACCCCATATGAGGTGGCCCCTAGTTGTGTCACACATTTAAACCAGTTTGCAGTTTCAAAATGAAAGACAATTGTGAGAGGTTGCTAACATTGCAAATAGTAAAGTGATACCTAGAATCTGACAGTTTGGGTCTCTGAGAAATACCCACATGTTGATGTAATTTCTGTAAAAGAAAACAAAGATCATAAACTGTGGAATAATTACCTCATTTGGTGATAAACATAATTTGTCTCAGTAAGGTTGTATTTCTCAAAGGAAATGAGATAAGCTCTGTTTAAGAAATTAAGCTGTCAGGGTACTGTACTTAGAAAACATGAGGCAAATAAATTGGCCTGCTGTATTCTAAAGGGCCATGAAATATTTCTCTCAAAGCTAAAATTGTTTTGACATACTTTCTGGTACAGAAAAAGCAACTACTAAAATGAGTTAATAACATTTATTTTGTCGTATTTAGGTCAAGTAGACTGGCTTTTCATTGTGTTATATATAGGAAATCCTTTTATTTATTTAAAGTTTACTTTACCAGAAAATCATATTTATTCCCTCATTGGTTATCACTCTTGGCAACTGATAATACTAGCCTGGGAATATCAAATAACATGGGATGACATGTATTCTAGAACTTAAACTTCCATGTTGTTAAAAGAGTTAACTGTATTTATTAGTATGTGTTGATATTTCACAAATGAGGCATCTCTAAGCAATATTTCAAGATACGGAGACAATCATTGCAGTTATTGAACAAAGGTTTCTTATTTTTCTTTATGATAGAAGTGTACAATATTAAAGATCCCAACCCTGGCAGTCTAATCGACACCCTTACCTTACCTAATTCTTGACAGTAATGTGGAACTGTACTAAAGCCCTTGCCTGGATGTTTAGTGGACCCCGCCCTTAATGGAATGCTATCAATAGTGTGGAACTGTATTAAAGCCTTACTTTGTAGCCTAGTGAAACCCATTTCCTCACCTGATATCTGTTTATGTTTTGGAACTGAACAAACATCTTTCCTTGGCAGTCTAGTGGGTCCACTCACTAACCCAATCCAGTACTGTAGAAATGTGTTGTACTGAAGTCCATCCTAGCATTCTAGCATCATCCCCTGATAAATCACCATCAGTACCTCCCTCCCTGTCTCACCCACTGTGCACCCACCACCCACTGTCTACTCACATACCCATCCATAACTGAGCAGCCATCTGGTCCCCAGAGAACAACTGGCACAGACTTTCCTCTCACTACCTCAGAAAGCTGCCATCTGACTGAAAAGGAGTGAATGGAAGCATACTGTAGAAACAACTGTTTTCAACATGCCAACAGTAATCAGATGAGGAGGGTTCTACTAGACTTCCAGAGATTACATAAGTGGCTAGAGCTCCCATGTGTGTGACAGCCAAGGTTCTGTACATTCATCCCATATTTGTGCATCAATCATTGCTGATAGAGATCTCCATTGCCTGCCCTCTTGATCCTCCCACTTTGGGGAAGAACAAACACAGACACACTGATAGACACAGACACACACACACACACACACACACACACACACACACACACACACACACACCATCTGTTTGGGTTCAAAGGCCACAGCACCACCACACGGGGTGGTGAAGGGAGCTAAAACAGATTGGTGAATTTAAATCCATGTGCCCTAATGACTGGCACTTGGACAGGCACATTCCAATGGTGGAACCCTTCCTCCAATCATACCTACCCTGCCCCCAACAGGTTAGAGAACCCACCCACTCTGCCACTGCCTCTCTAGCGCTTGTTGCACAACTTCAGACCAGCATGGAAGGGGTACCTCTTTAGTAGGGCTCCTTAGGCACCCCTACCCACCAACATGGCATGCCCTATGAGTAATTTGTGCACAACAAAATTAAACAAAACACATAACAAACCACAGGTGATGCCTAACTATATCCTCTAGACTGGCCATGGCCCTGGGGTCCAAAGAGGGTGGGTGGAAACAACAAACCCAAGCTGGTCACATAGCAAGTTGGCAACAAAATCAGTGATCAAAGAGGCCAGAGCATAGACAAGTGAGGTCCTTTTAATCCCCATGGGCTCCACTATAGCCTGCAGGCCAATTCTTGCCGTCACCCACACACACCTCATGCCTACCAATACCGAAGGGCACCTTGTCCCCCCTCCCTCCATGCAGTGGTTCTCCCACCACCTGGCACTGTCTGTTTTGTGCTTACAGGAGGGAGGGCTTCCTGCAGGTGCAGGAGGTCATGGCTGGAGACCTGGTGCCAACTCCTTTCCCCTTACCTGAAGTGGTTCCCTTGATCACAAGGTTTCCACTGGCCCTCCCTTTTACCCTGCCCCTTTCTGGGAAGACAATGCACACACACACACACACACACACACATGCATGCACACACACCACACACACATACACCATATGTTTGGGTTCAAAAGCCACAACACAACTTTACTCAAAATGGAAACAAACATACAGACATATCAGCATAGTTATTTATATTTACATTTTATATTTTGTATTTTTACATGTATTTTATTGTGGAAACCATAATCTATCCCAAAATGATACCATTACAATAGGGGCCTCAGATCCCAGTCCCAGTTACTATTCCCTGAAGCCCGGGGAGGGTGTCCTGGACTCCCAGAGATTCCCTTCCACCTTTACAGTCTGCAAAGTGGCAGATGAGTTTCCTCAATGACACCCCACTCTGCCTGCCTCTGACAGGACAGAGAATCCCCCCTCCCTGCCTCTCCTGTTCTCCACTGCACAGCTTTGAACTAGCAGGAAAGGAGGTGCCTCTTTGCAGGCTCCTAGAGGCACCCCTACCTGCCACAGGGGAGCTCAGCAAAACCTTGCCTGTGATCACACTCTCACTCACACACACCCACTGTGACCTATCGAGACTGGTGGTGGTCATCCAGATAAATTGTGGTTTCCAAAACATTTTGAATCAATAAATTTAATATTTCAAACCCAATGTCTAAGAAGTGCAACCCGTCAGAATGGAAGAAACCCAGGCAAGATGTTACTATCTTATCATGGGCAATTGTCTCCCCATATATCCAGCCAACAAACTTGCCCATGTCCTTATTTAATTTAACTCTCACCAGTCAATCACCTTGGGCTCCTGGGCATGGTGCCAAACCAGGCATGGCAGCATATCTGACCACCAGCTGGCACTTGGCAGCAGAACCCACAGGGCTACCCAGTCACACTTGGTCCACAGAATGAGCTCCATTGTGGCCTGCAATTCCATCTTGTTCCATTCAACTGCACCACTAGCAGGTCTTTGAACCCAAAATGTCTTTCTCTGTAGGTGGATGTAGGGCATGGGTTGTTCCCATCTCATGCCCACACCCCAAACCACCAAGCAGTGCCTTCCTCCTTTGAGTAACCCTAGATTTGTCCCATATGGTCCCACTTCTTCCCTCTTCTTGGCTCAAAATATGTAGGAGGATCCACTTTCCACACCGTGTCTGGTGCCTAGACCCTAGGAGCATATGAAGGAAGGAAGAAAATAAAGGTTCATTTTGCACTTGAAATGACCTGACATACCTCCTAAATTGGCTGGATTGCCATCTTCCAGTTCTTTTAATATTCCCCTTGCAAAGACCAAGCTGGCAGCCATGCTGGTGACCTCAGTCCTGAATGAGTATGTTCTAAACTGTCGTGGGTTGAGACCACAAGCGCACAGCCTAATCTTCATTACCCTGCCAAACTGATAGCAGGACAATGGCACCCTGTCAGCATGGATCAGCAGCTGTCCCTCCCAGCTGACTGGATGGTGAGGAAGTCTGCCACCACCTGAATGCACAGACCTCCTGAGGATGACATGTATTTCTTGCCCCGCTGATCTGTTTTTGTGAAGCAATGTGACTTCCCTGTCATCCTGCATTTTTTTTAATTTTTATTTAAAGGTTTTGAATTTACAGGATGAGTTCAATGAGATCAAGTCTCATTTACAGAACATCCAAGTCTATTAAATACAGGCATAATAAAGTAATATACATACAATGATACAAAGCACAAGGCACATAAATACTAACTACTAAATAACACAGCAAATAACTTAATACACATAACAATACATAATAACAAGTAAGCATTTAAATACTATCAATGAGTAACACAGCAGGTAACTTATTGCTCATGAAAAACAGTTACAGCTAGATTGTGCCTGCAAGAGCTATTTCTTAAGATTATTTTTGAAAATATACAATGTCCGAGAATTTCATAGCTCAGGTGAGAGTTTATTCCAACAAAATGGGGCATCAAAGAAAACAATTTCTACCATAGTGAAATTGGTATCTAGGTGAAGTAAACCCAATTGGGAACTTCTCTTAAATTATGAATATGAGTGGAGGCTGACAGTTTATTTGAAAGATAAACTATGGTTAAATAATTTACTGTTTTATAGATCAGGGTAAGCTAATGATGTGAACGTCTTGATGAGGAGATAGCCAGTGTAACTGGGTTAAAGAAGTACAATGGTGTGTGTTTCTAGGACTACTTAGAATAAACTGTAATGACTGAAAATATACTGTATTGACTAAAGAGAGGTCTGTGATGTTAGAATTGTGATAGATAGAGTCACCATAATCCAAAATTGGAAGAATTGTTGAGCCACAATGGTCTTACGGTCTTGAAATGATAGATAGTGTCTAGCTCTTTTCAATTGACCTAAGCATTGATTAGTTTTACAGTAGTATTGTAAATATGAGATTTAAAAGAAAGAGTAGAATCAAACATCGTACCAAAGTATTTGATTTCATGAACAAGCTGCAAGGGGACATTATTAAGCAATGTTAAAAGAAGAGGGCATTGTTTATGAGAAATTTGGACCCAAATAACATTACTGGTTTTTACTATTTAAGAGTAAAAAGTTAGAAGAAAACCAATCAACAACATTGTCAAAATCAGTTTGAAGAGTAGAAGTTAGGAACTTTAAATCATTATGAGCAAAGAAAAGAGTGATATTGTCAGCATAAAGTCTAATAGTACGGTTCCTAACTGTTGAAGGTAAGGGATCAACAAACAACTTAAAAGAACAGGGCCCAAATAGACCCCTGAGGTACCCCTGTATGTGTGGGAAGAAAAGAGGATAGACACCCATTCCAAGAAACTGCTTGACTTCTTCTGTGTAAGTAAAATGAAGATCAAGCTACAACATTTGAATAGAACCCATGAGAAAGTAAGTGTTTTAGAAACAAGTGATGATTTATTACATTGAAAGCCTTGGACAGATCTATAAAACTGACTCAACATATTGACCCTTTTCAAGGCTTTCGAAAGGGAATCATGAAAATCAATTAGAGTTTTTGGTAGAATGGAGAGGTTGGAAGCCTGACTGAGCAAATAAAAGCATGTTGTAAGTAATTAAATATTGAGAGATTTGCTGGTGAACTATTTTTCAAGACACTTTGATAATATTGGTAATAACGAAATGGGAGGATAATTGTCAACCAAGGATTTGTCACTACTCTTATGTAAAGGGACAACAGATTTTTCAAGCAGAGGGAAGGTTTGAGTAGTGAGAGACAAATTGTTATATGTAAGTTACAAAAGGAGTACTAATGTCAGCACTAGATTTAAGAAAAATATCCATGTCATCAGTACTTTTAGCAGAATTTTGTTTAAAGATGATAAAAGATCAAAGAACTCTTAGTGACTAATATATTTAAAATACAATTTGGGCCTAAGACAGGGCAAGGATTCTACATTCTCAAGGAGTGGGCTTGAGGGAGACAATCCAGCCTTTTGTAATAGCAAACTGGGGGCTTCTACAAAAAAAGTTATTAAAAGGACTACTAATATTTTCCTTAGAGTAAGCAGTATGACTATTATAGGACAAGTTTGAAATATTTGAGGCAGATGGAGCATTCCACATGGAATCTACTAACTGCCAGAATTTTCTTGGATTGGCACTAGAGTCAAAAGATTGATTTTATAATAAGAGGGTTTTGACTTCCTTACTTAGGTTACACAGTGATTGTAGCATTTTCAGAAAGATCGCCAAATTTCAGAAGTATCCAATTTCTTAGCCTTCTGGTACAATTTGTTATGTATCTTTAACTGGAAAATGATAAAAGGAGTTCTCTAGGAGCATGTTGAGACTTGACTCTCTTCTCCAGGAATGGGGTGTGACAATCAGAAATCACACTAAAATGATAATAAAAGTAATCCCATGCGTTGTCAACATTAGTGCATGACAGTAGTTTCCCCACTCAATGTTTAGTAAACTCGAAGGAAAAGCCTAGAGGCTAAAGTTTTTAAAGCTAAGAAATTTGATAGTACTGGGGGTAATTTTGGGAGTGGAAAAATTTAACAAACAATAACTAAGGACATGATCACTAAATAAATTTCCCTGGCACATGGAAGCAATAACTGGGAGATCAGGAGAGACAAAAATTAAATCCAAACCAGAAAAAAACTTATCTTGCTGAATTATAACATGTTGGTTCAGTGATCAATGGGGTTAAGCCCAAAGGTGCCATTTGAGATTTCAGCTTTAGTCCCTTAGTTGGAGCCCCAGTTTGTATTAAAGTCCCTGAAGAGGGTAGTATGTTGAAAATCCCAAGTGAACAAATCAAGTGTTGTAAATTTAAAAATCTGGTAGGTTTAAATTTTGGGGACAGTAAACATTGCCAATTAGTATTTCCTTACCAGGTAACTTTAATGAGACAAAGACTGTGTTGATCAAATCACCCATGGTTTCAGTTTTCACAAGAGAACAAGTAAATGAAGAATGGACAAAAATAGCAATTACCACCCCATGTCTGTTTCTGTCAGATCTAAAAACATTGTAATTAGATTTATTTCTGAATCTGCAATGGAAGAATCTAAGCAAGTTTCTGTAACTGCAAAAATAGAGGGACAATTTGAAGCGGTCCAACATTGCAATAAGTCTTGTTTAGGTAGCAAACTTTGGACATTACAGTGGTAAATCTTCAGATTATGAAAGTGTGGACATGGGTTCAGTTTACTGTCACCTGTCACAAAAAGTAGCATGCTCATGCAACAGGGATAAAACCATAATAAAGGATGTTTAGGATTTTTCCTAGAAGAAGAATTTTTAAAATAGGAGAGTTTAAAAAAATTTAGCACCCATAGCATGGCAGAATTTGTCAAAATAGCTGACAAAATGTCAGACCAAGGTGAAGAAAAAGTTAATGTATTACCAGATCCATTGTGTACAAGGGGTGTAACTGTTTAACAGAAATAAAACTATTGCCAAAAACAGAGTACAAGAAAGCATCAGAATTATTGTAGAAGGAAAGAAACTGAAGTAGGTAGCCATAACTTCTGATACCTTAGCTACACCTTAGAGGCTGTAATAATATAAAGGAAGTCGAACAAACCACAGCTGTCACCAGTGGGGACGACTCCCAAATGTCTTAAAGATGTGAATCTTGGCTCTCACCCAAGGGTCAAACAACTAGTAAATTGTGTTGAGTGATTAAGCCAATATACATAACCTGTTTAAGAAAGATATTTTGAGACCCTTAGCTCTCACCCAAGGAACTGAGTTAAAATAAGTAGTTTTAAATACTACAACTAGTGTAATAGAACTTAAAAATGCACCTGTCACTATTTCTGCCATTTGGCAGTGGCTAGAATAATAGTTAAGAGCAAATATCAATTTAGGTACAACATCCTGAAAATTCTAACTGATAAAAAGTTTCTGTAAAACTGATTTAGTGGATCTTTCAAAGTACAGCAGTTTTGTAATAATTACCTTGAATATCTAGCAGTAATTCTAAACAATATGCTACTGTAAGACCCATGGGGAGAGTGCTAGCAAATTTCTTCCAGGAGTTAAGGGTGTGTTCTGAGCATGGGGAGAAGAGATACTATTACTATCTGAGAACTGATTGAAGTAACCAATAATATGGTCTAGTGTGTTTGAACACAGGTTAGGCATGGAAAAGGGTTCCCTGGCTGGAGATCAGATCCGCTGTAGATGAAACTAGGGGAGCCTCAACCAGCCACTAAGATGGGGAAAAAGAAAGAAAAAAAAGGCACAAAATTTTTCAAGTGAAACAGGGAATTGTAAACTATGATAAACAAACAGCAAGCTTAGCTTTTAATTTCTATTAGGCTTCTTCAGCCTAGCAGCACACTAGGAGAAATGTTAGTTGTTTGTCTTTTGTTAGATAATGTGTTTAAGCTTTTATATCAACAAGACCGCATTTACAGACATCTTGCATTTGTGTGGTTTATGCATGGAGTGTTCGATTATAGCAGGTGTTACCAGCTCTTTCAACACATTTCATAGTTTTTGCTTACAGCACTGTTACAAAGTGTCCTGGTGCTCAGTTTCCTATGTTATTTTCATATCTTAAAATGTATGTAACTATGTATTCACCTGTATGGTTCAACATACCTTGTAACAATATACTTTACTGTTTTAAAATTTGCCATTATGAAATGTATTGTCTTCTTTTGTTTGATGTGGAACCTTTGTAAAAGAGCTTCCAGCTCAAAGGTGTTTTCAAGACTCTAATAAATAAAATAAATAAATAAATAAATGGAAGCAAAACTTCCTAAAAATGTGTCCACAGCCTCCTATTCATTCACTATAATGTGTTTCCTTCTTTTCCACCTTCACCTTCACCCTACCATACTATTTTTTCCCATCCTTAATAAGCTTTTGGTACTGAGCTTATTAAACTGGGAGGGCAAGACAGTCAGTGCAGAGCAGTGCCCAGCCTCCACTGATATGCCATCAGAGTTGTATTTTCTTATTTGGCACAGAATACATATATATTCATGTAAAAACACAGAATAAATGTTCCTTCAGCTCATCCAGAATAAATGCTGAAGTAGAAACTGAAAGCACATGTGTATATATTATATATCAGAGTCTGTGTTTAAACAAAACAGATGCAATGTCTGCACACAGGTTACAACATGATCTTTATGTTGTGATAGGTGCCTGCCTCTAGATTTTATTCCATGAAGAGTTGATTAGATTATTGCAGCTCAGCTCAGCTCACCAAGTTGTGCATTGCTGGTAGTCTCTCTCTCTCTCTCTCTCTCTCTCTATACACCATTCCTGCCAGGATTTTCCCTAGTAGACTTTCTCTCTTTGTACCCCATTTGTGCCCGGAATCCCCATTACCATGAAAATGCAGCTTTAGGTTTGCCCATACAATATATCAACAGCCAATAAGATTGCTTATAAAAGACCCACCTCGATATTTAAAGTAATTCTGCACTATTAACATCAGCATGCGTTCTAGGGCTTCTTTTTTGGCAAAAATCCTGAAATTCCTTTCTGCAAGAGTACAATTAATAACTAACTGCACTGACACAGTAAACCCTGAAGGCAAACAAGAGGTAAAACTGTGGAGTAAGGCGCTCAGGGGTCCCTTTGCATCCAGGTGTTGTTCGCTCTATTTTGAGTTAAACAGCTCTTGAATAGGATTTCCTGCTACCTGCTAATGGATTGATTCTTTAGCTCACTGACATCCTCTGACAGAAGATCACAGATGGTGTATGGGTGAGCATGAGCAGAGGCTAACAGCAGTACTAGAGAGTGGAGAGGGCCTCATCTTCCAAGGACCAGAAATGTGATGCTGATGCTCAACGAGTCTAATCTCCAAGCTGCGGTGGTTGAAACTGCATCCTCCTTCTCTGACTCTTTCAGAGTGTGCAGAGCTTGACCCCATTTCCCTTCCTCAGGGGATTCCACTTGAGTTGGAATCAGCCAAATAGGCTTCATCAGTGGCAGAAGTTGCTGTAGCCTGATACTGATTGTGCAGAGCCCAATCCCATTTCTCCTCCCTCGGAGGAGTTCCATAGTTGGAATCTGTCAAACAGTCTCCATCAACAACGGAGCTTGTAGCCTGTAGCAATCATGTCATGGTGACAGGAGAGGGGGCATTAGCAGCATGGACACTGTAGAAATCAAAGAATCAGTCCCACTCGCTGTTCCCTCATTGCATGCACCAACCTGGGGCATGTATTTATCTACATTTATGAATCAGGCAGCTGCAGGGGAAGGACTTTGGGGGCAGCTAGTCTAACAAACAACCAGGGAGCAGGGTGCACCCAGGAAAAGGGCTACAAAACAACACAGACTAGATAATGCAGACTATGAATGCCAGAGTGCAAATTTCATAATCACAGACAGCAGTATAATGTAGGCATGTAGCCTATAAAGTAAACAAATAGTTCAAACTGCATTTCAGATCATATCCAGAGAGGTAGTGGTCACAGTACTGAACAAGTAAACTGTCTCTCTCTCTCTCTCTCTTTTCTCTCTTTTATTTATTTATTGAAGATATCAGATAACATACCTTCGAAGTCAAAGACTCATTTACAAAGGTTCCACGTCATTATATACAGAGACATCAGATACAATGGCAACAAATAAGACACACTAGTTGCAAAGAAGCTTGTACATTAGCAAAAGTGGTTACAGAAAGTTGCAAAAACAGTTACAGAGTAAGGACAGTAATCAGTTAACAGGTACATACATTGCAGGGACGGTGGCACCAGCCATGCCTGGGTCGTTATTTAGTAGTCTAGGCTTGACTGGGGTGTTCATTGTCCAGGTATAAGCATGCCCTGGGTGGCAGGACCAGGGTGAAATCAAAATATGAAGGGGACATGGGTGGAGCAAAAATCAAGGACAGTCGCAGGCTGAGCCTTGAGAGATTAGAGTCACATAGTTGGGACTTGAACCGCCAAGTCTGGGTTCTGAGAGGAAGGAGTTAGGGAGGGAGTTAAGCCAGCTAGGGACCTGGTGCCTAAATGTTCTTTGACCTGAGGAGGTCTTGTGGGGGTACCGGAAGTGGGTTGTTGTAGATTGCAGGGTGTGGCGGGAGGACATGGGTGCCTGGAGTAGGGGCAAGGGCAGGTGGGAGTAGACCTGCATTTATTTTTAAGTAAAGAGGCATGTCTTATATTTGAGCCTCCCATTGAAGTTAAGCCAGTTGGTGGAGGCATACAGGGCGCAGGTGTGTGTGCATCTGGCACAACGGATGCTAGTCTACAGACCTTATTAAGAGCCAGCCTGATTTTGTTTAGGTGTGTGTTGTCAGCTGCCCCATAGATTATGATACCATAATCTATGAGTGACAGTACTGAAACTGAGACAGCTAGGTGGAGGCTTCAGGTGGGAGGCAGTGCTTGTACCGGTGCAGTAAACCAATCGCACATTATGGCGGTGCTCAGTTTTCGGATGTGGTCATGGTAGGTGAGCCCTGAGTCTGGGTGATACCCAGGTACTTGAAAGAGGTAACCTGCTCAAGGGGGTCATTGAGGGAGTTCAGCATGCACAGGGTAGCCCACTGTTCCTGCTTTGGGAGTGGGAAAACACCATAGACTTCATTTTTGTAGTTTAGAACTAGCCTATGCCGAGCAGACCAGGATTCTGCTTCCATAAAAGATTTTGGAGTACATTACAGAGAGCGGTTGGATCAGTGTGGGAGCCACAGAGGACAGCATTGTCTGCATACAGGAGTAGTTTCCCAGAGCAATCCTTGGGTAGGGAGTTGAGGAACAGGGAGAAAAGTAAGGGCCAAGAATAGAGCCCTGAGGGACTCCCGACCTGACTTGGAGGGGGAGGACTGGATTTGGGCAAGTCTGAATCTCTGAGTTCTCTCTGACAGATAGCTGGCAAACCAGCCAGTGGTCTCAGAGGACAGGTCAATTTGTGTGAGGGAATCCAGTAGTAGTGTGGTGCACTGTATCAAATGCATTGGAAAGGTCTATAAAAATGGCACCAGCAATGTGGCCTGTGTCAAGAGATGTGTGGAGGGCATTAGTGAACTCTAGGAAAGCTGTGGTAGTACTGTGGTTGTGCTGGAAGCCATGCTGCTCAGGACACAGAAGGCTGTATTTGGAGAGGTAGTCCGAAGCTGGGTGGTACAATTTTCTCCAAAGCTTTGGAGAAGGGCAGGATTGAGATGGGGCAGTAGTTCCCAGGCTGGGTGCAGTCACCGCTCTTAAGGATGGGTGTAATGAGAGCTGATTTCCATTTAGAGGGAACTGGCCCAGCGATAGGGAGTGGTTCAGAAGCATGGTGAGTGGGAGAAGAACTTCATTAAAGGTGAGCCTAAGCAGCTTAAGTTCTAGTGTGTCACTGCTGAATCATGACTTGCTTAGGGCCTTGAGGAGAAGGGGCAGCTTCACACTACAATATTGTTTTAAAGTGGAACAGGGGTGGTGGGAGAGGTGGAGGGTTCTGGGGAGAAGAAATTGGGGGAGAACACTACTAAGGTTGGAGAAAGAGGTATTAAATGTATTTGCAATCAGGGCAGGGTCTGTGGTGATAGATCCATTTACCCAGAGTTGGGAGGGAGGTGCAAAGGAGGATTTAAAACTGAGCTCTTTGAGGGAGTCCCAGAACTTACACCCCAAGCCCCATGTGGCAGTGAATGAGGCTCAGTATTACTCAGCTTTTGCCTTCTGAATATTCTAAGTACAGTACATTTATTATGCACCTATTGGTAGTGCTGTTTATCAGAGGGTTTACCAGTTTCCAGGGCAATACTATAGATTGTCATGATCACCCATTTAGTCTAATAGGGCTTGTAACATCCAAGGTGTGTCAACCCCTTGACGACCTGCTTGTTAGGGTGCATACCGTCACAGGCAGAATTGAAGGTGTCAATGAACTGGTCAAGAGCGGTGTCAATGTCCAAAGCGGTTGTAATGGGGGCCAGTCACTGGTTGAGAGGTATTGTCTAAGGCCCCAATTTGCCAGGTATGAGGCGGTGTTGGAGTATAGTTTTTTGGGGGGCTTTCTTGCAATATATGACCAGTGACAAAGCACCAGGAGTGATCACTCAGGGCATCAGTTAAAACCCTGACCTGGGTAGTTTTATGGGGTGCTTTGGTGAGCACCAGATCAAGAAGCGTGGCAGTGCCAGACCTCTGGTTCAGGCTAGTGGTGGTGGTCACAAGTTGGGACAGGTTTTGAGAGGCTGCCGGATCCCTAAAGGGTGCTGATGTATCAGCTAGCTAATTTATATTAAAGTCCCCAAAGGCAATGATTTCTGCCTTGTCAGGGAGAGACTGTAGGTAGGTAAGGACAGAGTGGAAGCACTCTTCTGATTCTGGGGAGAAATGTATATAGAAGAGGAACAGGTGCAATAGTGATTTTCAGAGTGAAGGCCTGGGCTCCATGCTCCAACGGATGGGGGTGGGAGGGCAAGACATTGTAGTGAGTCCTAGATGTTTAGCGATATCCACCACCTTTTTAGAGTACGGTCGGTAGCGGTATATAGTAAACCCGGGAGTGAGACCACAGAGTCTGGGGTACAATCATTCAGCCAAGTTTCTACTACTGAGATGATATCAGGGTGATTCAGAGCAACCCAGCCCTGAAAAGAGTCAAATTTGTTAAGGAGGCTGCATATTTTAAGGGAGGCAATTTAAGATCCCTAGCAGCAGTAGCCTGGGAGGGGGTTGGGTGGGGCCAGGGTTGGGGTGGATGTCTCCTCGAGGAGAAGGAGCAGGAGGATACACATAGATGCTGGTTTTAGTCACTTTTGCACTAGTTTAGGTGCCATCAGGAGGGAGGAGCATTGCAAGGATGTGGGGATGGATAGCTGCTGTAGAGCGGAAGAGGCAAGGCAAAGTAGAGTCCATTGCCCTAATGTGGCAACATCAGTGGGGCAGGATATGGGTACAGCCCATCGGTGGAGTAAGAGTGGTGACCCCAAGGTAGATGTGGGGGGTGGTTTAGGGTGACAGGCCTGATGAGAGGCAGTTTCAACCCATCGTGTTGGTGGACATGTGGAGAGTGACCTAGCAGAATGAAGGAGGCTAGGGTTAGCAGGTGCAAGCCAGGAGGCTGAGGTGGCACCAGTAGATGGGTCATTATGAGATACCTAGTAGGTGGGGGGCCGGCGTGATTTAAGGTGTTAAAAGGGTGTAGTAGGTAGCTGGGTAAAACTGAGCCAGCGGTGGTGTGCCAGCTGTGAAATTTAGCTGAAGCATAGGGAACATTTTGGTAAAACACCTGGAAAGAGTCACTGTAATATTGCTTTACTGCGTGGGGGTCAATGACACTAGTTCTAATTTAGTGATATAGTTGAAAATTTAGCTAAGGCAAAGGTGCCAGCTACTGGAGTGGTGTGGCTGTGTCTGCATGTCACCAAAGGCAGTGGAAGTGTAAGACTTGAAAGGGTATATAGTCGAATTAGGGTGAGGTCCCTAACAATAGGGCAGGTTAGAGCAGTAATTGAGAGGAGTCAACTGGAGGCGGCTGGAGAAAAGTTTGAGCAAATGTGCGACCCTGTGGGTGAGACTACTTTAAAAGGGCGGTAAGAAGTGGGTCAAGTCAGGTATTGAAGACAGGGAGGCCAATAGCCATAAGAATGTGCAGCAGTGGAGTGACCAGTCAGCTGCTAGGCTGAGAAAGGCGGAACAAGGGTCTATTTAATACTGTGAGGAGGTGAGGGAGGGGCTGGGCAAAAAATTCAGTCCAGAACACAGCACAGAAAGAGATTTCCCTGAGATCCGGAAGTGCCAGGCATTGGTAAATCAGCCAAGAAGCAGAAACTGCCAATCAGATCCTGGCTCCTCCACTGGGCATCCAGTCAAAACAGCAGCATTCAAAACCACGAGTTTCGAGGTCCGATGCATACCTGAATCTGTCCGGGGTTGGGCGGGTGGTCTGTTAGCTGTGCCTGGCTCGGGAGAGTGCCAGGGCCACAGGAGCAGCTTGGGAAGCCTGCAGATGGGCTGTCTGAATCTGTCCAGGGGTCAGGCAGGTGGTCTGTTAGCTGCAGCCAGCTCAGAGAGTGCCAGGGCCACAGGAGCAGCTTGGGAAGCCTGCAGATGGGCTCTCTGAATCTGTCTGGGGTCAGACTGGCTCAGAGAGTGCCAGGGCCACAGGATCAGCTTGGAAAGCCTGCAGATGGGATGTTTGAATCTGTCTGGGGTTCAGGCAGGTGGTCTGGTAGCTGCAGCCAGCTCAGAGAGTGCAGTGCCACAAGAGCAGCTTGGAAGCCCACTGATGGGCTGTCTGAATCTGTCTGGGGGTCAGGCAGGTGGTCTGTTAGCTGCAGCCTGCTTGGAGAGTGCCAGGGCCACAGGAGCAGCTTGGGAAGCCTGCAGATGGACTGTCTGTATCTGTACCCCATTCATGCCAGGATTCCCCATTATCATGAAAATGCAGTTTGGTATCAGCCCATACAATTTGTCAACAGCCAATAAAATTTCCTATAAAACACCCATCTATACATTGCAAATAATTCTGCACTATTAACATCATGCTTACATTCTAGCCTTCTTTTTGGCCAAAATCCTGAACTTTCTTTCTGCAAAAGCAGTGGCTAGCAGATTCCCAGAGGACCTGGGTTCAAGGTATGTTATAGGGCCCTGTGCCCACCCAGGGCCCCTCTCCATTTTGAGATCTAAGAGTTTGCTAAACTTATGTTAACCAATTTGGACAAATCATAAATGAACTAAAATGTCTGTTTCTGAGCCATTTGATCAGCAAAAACGTCAGTTGTGTTGGTTGCATCAATTTTTCTTGCTTTTTCGTTCTGTATTGAAAGAATTGCTAAGCAAGAGAGCCAATCCTGCCTCATTGTAGTACAAAGATAATTTTTTCTAAGTCTTAACTTTGAAAAGACTATTCAAGCAGTAGAAACAGTTACAGGAATCATTAGAATCAGCAGACATGCAGTGCAAACATCAGGAAAATTGGATAAAAGAGCATTCTTTTCGACAATCAGCAGCGTTACTTTTTTCACAGTGGATATTTTCTTTATTTCAGAGATCAAGCATGATTGTAATGAAATCAATTGAGCTGCAAAATTAAGGGACAAGTTTGCAGAGTATTTTTCAGCCAAAGCCACTCCAGCAGAATGAAGCTCTTCATCGGAAGACTGTACAATAAACTGGGGAGTGACACAACGGAAGTCATGCACAATTTCTTTCAGGCTTTGGAACCAACGGTCAAGCTGTGTGTATTATTATGTCAACACTGGCATAAAAAACATGTACTTTAAAATTACTTTCCAGATCCGTTAATCACTGGTCAGCTGATAACTCATCAAAATGACATTTAGCTTTTGGTATAAGCTAGACCGAACTTACTGTCCTCCCCATGTTTGAGCAACTGTGACCGCTGACTGTCTGATATTGGCAAAACTATTCCTAAGATTTTTCTTCACTTTGTATGTATTCTCTAACATCTCTGCAGCTTTGCCTAGGTCTTGTGTTTCACATTGCAATAATTTTGAAACTGCATTTATTTTTTCAAGAACTTTAGTCTGAAACATGATCATCAAAACCACATTGAAGCTTTCCAACTGTTTTAGTAAAGATGATGCTCCATCTCTCATTGGGCTTATCTGTCTTGAGAATGATTTCAGACAAGGCCTTGAGTATATCTCTGTATCTGTATCTTAAAGCAATCAAAGAGTCATAGCGTGAAGACCAACGAGTTGCACAGTATTTTAAAGTTAAGTCTAACTCAGCTAACAAATGATTTCAGCAAAACCCATTTATTTATTTAGTTTATTTATTTATTTTTGAAAGTCGGATTTACAACCTTTGAGTCAATGACTCATTTACAAGGCACCTCACGCAGGGAGTGTAAACATGGTTACAGTGTGAGATACAACAGTGGTAACATACAGGTGCAATACAGATAATAAAAGAAAATATAACAGTGGTTTACGGAATAAAGTTACATGCAGAAAATAGCAATCGTATAAAGTATAACAATAGTAGAAGTCACAACCCTGGTCATACCAGGAAATACCTATATGGAAGGGTGGGGGAGCGGGGTGAGGAAAAGAAAAAAGGGGGAAGCAGTCCAATGGACATTGTCAAGGCTATGGGCCAGAAACGGAAGGAACCCCAACATTAGGTTGATTAAGGGCAACGACAGCCTGGTGCCAAAGAGGTGGTTATGGAGAGTGACTTTAAAGGGACCAATTTTGTTAGGCTTAGAGACAGAGGGCGGGAGGGAGTTGAACCATGTGGGGCACAGTAGTGGAAGGACCTTTGGGCTAGGGAGGTCTTGGTATGAGGGCACCAGAAAGGTGGCCTTAACTAGTATGGGTGGCAACAGATGGGAATGCAAGCCACAGGGACGCAGTGACCCCTGGGGAGAGTCCTAGCAGGAGTTTTTGGCAAGTAAGCAGGTTTGGTAGCATAGGCCTCCTCCAAGGTGAGCAGGTTGGAGGTGAAATAGAGCAGGCAAATATGGGTGTGGATATGGCAGTCAGGAGCCTGCAGGCCTTGTTTATTGAGGTCTGGATTCTGGTGAGGGCAGTACTGTCGGCCGCAGCATGAATAGGTAGGCCGTGAGTCCACTATGGACAGGATGGAGGAATTGATGGTCAGTTGGAGGCGGTTTGGGGAGGCAATCTCTGTGGTGATAGAAGACCAATCCAAGAGTTTATGGCTGAGGACAGGGTATTGATGTGGGTGTGGAATGTAAGAGCCAAATCAAGGTGATGCCCAGGTACTTGTAGGATGACACCTGCTAGAGAGATGAGCATTACTAGGGAGAATACAGAGGAGGGCATTTTGGCCTTATTCTGGTGATGCAAAAAAACATAGATTTGTTTTTTTTTAGGTTAATGACCAGTCGGTGGTCAAGGAACCACTTTTCGCTTGTAGAATATGTGCCTGCAGAGATTCCTGTAGAGATGCAGGGTCAGGGTGAGAGGCAAGGATAACTGCATCATCACCATGAAGTAGCATATTGCCCGAGCAGAAGAGCTGGGGAGGGTGGAGAAATAGGCTAAACAGAATGGGGCCCAGGATGGAAACCTGGGGACCCCCTGAGTGAATGGGCAGGGTATTGGACAGGGTGCCATTTACCTTCACATGCTGTGATCTGGTAGAGAGGTAACTGGTGAACCAAGCCAGTGGGCCAGGGAGAAGCCAAGTTGATGGAGGAGTCAAGTAGGAGGGGTGACAGACAGTGTCAAAGGCCTTGGAGAACAATGAACACTGCACCCGCAACATGACCAGAGTCGGGAGCAGAGTGGAGGTGCTGGGAGAACTCCAGGAGGGCTGTAGTGGTGCTGTGTCCAGGGCTGAATCCATGTTGTTCCAGACACAGCAGGTCATATTTGGCCAGGCACTTGGAGAGCTGAATGGCCACTATTTTTCTAGTGCTTTGGAGAGGGGAGAATGGAGATGGGCCTGAAATTGTTGGGGAGGATCTATCTCCACTCTTATGGATAGGGGTGATTTCTGAAATTTTTCAGGCACTGGGAAATTGACCAAGACATAGAGACCAGTTTAAAAGGTTGGTGAGATGGGCTAGTACAGTATCTGGGACTAATTGGAGAATCCTGGAGTCCAGGGGATCACAGCTGGGGTTGTTGCTAGCTAAGGCTTTTTGCAGATGAGGCCTGGCTTCAAGGGGTGATATGGCACATGAGTAGAAAGGGGTGATCTGAGGTGGGGGTGGAGGCAGAGATAGGGTCAAAAAGTAGTTGGGAAGGACAAAGCTTAGATCTGAGAAAGCCATATTAGGCACTCAGCTATGCGGGGAGGATCAGTAGTGATGGTACTGTCTATGGAGAGTAGTGATGGTGGGGGGCGGGTCTTTCCATTGAGCTCTTTCATATTGTCCCAGAAGGCATGGGATGAGCCCCAAGTGGATTCAAGGGTGGCTTGATAATATTCAGCCTTAGTCTGCCTTATAGCCCAGGGTGCACTTGTTATGTGCAGCATTATAGGCTTGTCTGTCAGCCAGTTTGCATGTCTTGACAGCAGTATGCCAGAAATTATCTCTTTGTTTCAGTGTTTGGATGAGGGATGGGGAGATCCATGGGGCATTGTGTTTCTTGGTACAGATTCTGGTCAGGGGTGAAAAGGTCTCAGGCCTTGCTGATAGCACTGGAGAAATAGCTAGGGCAGAATCAATATCCATTGTGAGTAGGATTGGGACCAGTCAAGCTGGGCTAGGTGCTTTTAGCTTCTGAGACCCCAGGGTGAAAGCACTGCTGCAAGATGACCTGGGACACTGGTTTTGGTGTGGGGATGACCAGTGACAGAGGACAGGAGAGTGGTCACTAAGAGAGTCTGGTAGTACATTAATAGCCCTGATTATATGGGGGTGGTTCAACAGAATTACATCTAGGAGGGTACTAGAGCCACCTGACTGGTTAAATCTAGTGGGTGAGGTAACTAGTTGGGTCATATCTAGGGCAGAAGGAGTCCCTGATATGGGGCAGTGGTACTCAGCCAAGTGACATTAAGGTCACCTAGGATGAGCTGCTCTGCCTTGTGTGGGAGTGTGGTGAGGTAATCAATGAGGGAGTGGACAGCTGGTCCCTGGTCCCTCAGGGGAATGTAAGAGACTGTGAGAAAGAGTTCCCTGGCTGGGCCAGGGGTAACCTTAAGAGTGAGGGCTTGGGCACAAAACCAAGCTTGGGGCAGGAGCAGCATGACCTAAAAGTGTGCATGATTAAAGACTGCACACACGCACCACATTTGCCTATACAGTCTTTCCTGAACAGAGAGTAGCCAGGAGGGAGATAACTGAGTCAGGAGTTTTTGAGAGCCAGGTCTCGACTAGTGCTATAACATCAGGATGGTGTTGTACAGTCTAGCACTGAGAGTGGCAGATTTTTAGGAGGCTGCAAATATTCATGGATGCAATGCTGAGGCCAGTACCAGAGTGGGGGTGGGGTGGCTACATCTACAAATGCTGTGTCCAAAAAGTATATAGCTGCTCAATTAAGTCATAGAAATTCCAAAGTTTGGTGTTCATATGTACAGAATCATTTAGCAACAGATTCAGATTATGAGCAGCACAATGAACATATCTAGCACTGGGTTGTTTCTTAATAAGTCTTGCTTGCACTCCAGAGTAGATTCGCTCATATTCAAAGCACCATCACATCCCTGACCTCGTAGTCCAGATAGTTCTAGACCTTTATCTTCAATGCAGTTAATAATATCCTGTTCCAGCTGAGCACTTGATTGACCCATTACTTCATTAAAGCCCAGGAAACTCTCATTGATATTTATTTTGGCAGGATTATCTTTTCATCATTTTCAGTACTAATGTAGTGAAAACTTGACTTAGCTGGTCAACCTTTGGTAAGTCCTGTGTTGTGTCCATTATGACAGCATAAAATGGAACTTTCTTAATGTCATTAACAATACTTTCTTTAACCTTGTCTGCCAGTAACTGTATGATTTCATTCTGAACTTGTAGGCTCAGGTATGTTTTGGAGCCTTGGGCTTCCTTAAGAGTTCTTCAAGAATGGGATGGTATTTTGCCAACAGTTGGATAATAGACAAGTTGCCACAGTTTCCTTCACCATTAATCTCTCTGTGCCCTCAAATGGAAGATTAGACACAGCTAAAGTAAGAGTAACATTCACAATATGATGAAGGATCTGTCTCCAAAGCTACCCTCTCTTCTTATTGTTGAGTCCATTTCCTCATTGATGGTACTATGCAAGTGCCACTAATCATATATAAGCAAGCTTCCAAATGGCAGTTAGATGTTTCATGGATTGCTTTGTCTCGAGAAATGTGGTGCCAGTCTCTAGTTTCACTTATCCATATCGGTCTTCAGAGATTTTTCCGATCCCCAAACAGCCAACAGAGTTGGCAGTAGCATTGTCTAGCACAGGAGAATAGCACAGCCACATATGTTTAAGTTTAAATCCTGCCTTCATGACTGTTTGACAGTATGAACGTGGAAAGGAATTATTATTCGCACAATCACGTGGGAATGGTCCTCAGGTTGACAAGAGCCGTGAAGTAGCAATAAAACATTTTTGATCGGAAGTTAACGTTTCTGTGTTGAAGTTTGCCTTGTCAGTCGGATTTTCTCTAAGAAGTTCAGTTTGAACTTCTTCAGAATTACTCATAGTAGTTGAAGAGCTAGTAATGTTTTCATTCTGAAAACAGTCTTCAGCAGAAGTTTGCTGTAGTTTGGATCAGTTGTGACAGTTTTCTTAGAGCTCGACGGTTGATCATGAAATGTCCAACAGGATCACTACTGCTAATGCTGTCCACTGCTGTTTCATCATTGATAGTTGGCACATCTAAAGTAGTAGCAGCAGTCTTGAAAAGCGTCATTTTGGGCAATTTTACTATTCTCTCAGTAGCCTCCTTTTACTTGATCCACTTCACAGCTCCACTCAGTGACTTAGACATGGACATTGTGAACTATTTCTATCACAATTTCTGTCCTCAACACTTCCAAACTACTTGAACAATTCTGTGTGGACAAATGTTGTTCCAGTTAGAACTGTCATAAACCTTGCATTACTTGTTGAATCACTGAAATACATTTTTCTTTCTATTCTATATCTGTAAAATAAGCAATAAGTCATGACCAGGGGTGAACAGTTAGATTAACAGTCTGTTAATCACCCCTAAGGTGTAATTTGACACTAGGCACAGAGTACAATATTATCCCTAGCGGACAGCGATGGGATGATTAACTAATTGTTAATCTAACTCCTGGTAGTGCTTTATTCTGCTATTATAAAACTGTTCAAAAGGAAAAGTGTTCAAAGTGTACAAACTTTTTTTTTCTCTTTTAGATATTTCCTGAAGAAGACCTAAGGTCGAAACATAGATTTTAACTTTATTTTCTATTTTCAGCATGCATTTTACATTATCATTTTTTAATGTTTTCCTCATTGACAGGAGATTTATCTAATAAGATAGTTCTTCCACATTCTACCAACAGTTTAAGAATGCTGGTTCATAATCAGAATGCATTATTCCAGTCATTCAGCAGTGCTACTGCCACAGAATGGAATGCTGACAGAAAGAATGTAAGTGTAATGGTGATTAGGTTGTACATGAAAAGATGACATTGGAGATGGCATTAAGGGCAAAATGTGCCTATTCGCAGATGACACCAAGCTCTGTAGGAGAGTGGATACAGCTGAATGGATGCAGGACCTACAGGAATATCTGGAAAAGCTAGGGATGTTGTCGATGATTTGGCAGCTTGGCTTCAATGCCAAGAAATGCAAAGTTATGCATGCAAGCCAGGAATCCAGGACATAGCATTTCCTGGTTGGAGTCTAGTATCTGCATTCAAGGAGTAGAAGGACCTGGGAGTGATGATCAGTACTGACCTGAGGCACTCCACACCGTGGAAGAAAGAAGCAGCAAGAGGAGGTTATACTGACTTTGTACAGGTCACTGGTAGGTTGCATCTAGAGTATGGAGTTCAGTACTGGTGTCCACACCTCAAAATGACATTAACCTGCTAGACAAGATCTGGGAGGACTACAAAGATCATAGTGGGTCAGCAGAGTAAAGCATATGAGGAGAGGTTGAGGGCACTCTACATGTACTCCTTGGAAGAAAGAGGGGACATGATTGGGACCTTCAAGTACTTGAAAGGGATAAATAAGGTTGATAAGGAAAGTATCTTTAAGCTGAATGGCAACCATAACACAAGGGGCACAGTCTTAAGCTGGAGGATGGGAGGTTTAGGAGGGAGGTCAGTAAGCACTTCTTCACAGAGATGGTGGTGGACACTTGGTATGCACTGCTGGAAATGCCATCTCGTTGAAGACAGTGGGCAGCTTTAAGATAGGATGGGATAGGCATGTGGGAAGGTAAGGATCTTGGGTAGGGAGGATAGGAGGAGTGGAGAGGGAGGGCAGGGACAGTAGCTCAAGCTGTGGACCCTGCAATACAAGCAGACTTGATAGACCTAATGTCCTTCTTCTGCTGGCTTCTTCGTATGTTCATATGACAGTATGGTATCTGTGCTCACATCTGCTCTGTCATGTGCAGTGTAAGGAACTGCAAGCCTAACCTACTACTCCTCCACCATCATGTGCTACCCCATCTTCTTGTCACAAAGGGAGTGGTGGCACTGGGGTGGGGACACACCCTGAGGCTCAGAGGTGCCAGAATTCAGGGTCAGACTCAGGCAGGGTCCAGGATAACATTAGAGTCACTCTGGACTGTTTCCATCCCCAGAGAGTGGTGAAGCTGTAGAACAGCCAACCAGTTGACACACTTGATATGAAAACAGTACAGGACTTTATGAAAATCATGGGAGAGAAGTCTGTTAGAAACACAATCACAATCGTCATCTTTGCAGGCGGTGCATATAAACATGAAAATTAAAGTGTTTTACCAAGCTTTTTAAAATGTGAACTAGCGACACTTGGACAGCTGGCTCTGATCACTCTGTGATTTTTGTAATATAAAAATGTAGTGTGATTGTCTGTCATGAAAATTCTATGCCTGGGATGACAAACCCCACCCCAGGTATAAGTTCAAAGACAGGATATATGTTAAACAGCAGATCTCTGAATGCAATTAACTTGTCAGTTTGCTTTGAAGCCAGGAACTAATATATCCATTTATGACTTCCTCAGAAAAGTCAGTTAATTGCACCTGGTGTCATAAAAGTCATTTGATGTGTTTGAGAAAGGAAACTGCTCATGGATCAAAGGGACTGAGAAATTACAGTCTTAATTAAGAGTCTCATCATTTGGAAAATGAGTCTTGCTGGAGTCACAGAATTCACTACCTTGATGGGACTTACTGTTTTGTATATATATATTTTTTATGTATCCTGAAAGGGAGGAGCTAGATGATGACATCATGAAGAGGGTTGAAACACAGCATTTTTAAACTGTAATCTGTATTCCATTTAAACACACATGTTTGGACTCTGAAAAAGTAACATCAGGCACTGTTAGAAGGTATACATGAGAAAGACAATTCTAAGTTTACTGTGGTAGGAGATTTTGTTTGCACTTTAAACCTGTTTTTTTTAAGTGATTTGTATGTTTTGTGATATATGGTTCTGTAATTGCATTTTACATTTTATCTGTTTTAAGTAAACATCTCATTTTAGAGACTACTTTGTGTGCCTTTGAAACTCTTTTATTTGACAAGTGAAGCATGTATAGTTAAAGTTGACACTGTGCAAAGCTAGTGGTAATACCAAACTGGGAAAAGGTAAGAGTTTATTCTAGAGTCTTTCATAGAGTTTTAAGGGATCATTTATACACCTGGTTAGGTGCCCGTGAGTGAAAGATATCTGCCCCCTGAAGAGCAGAATTATCTGAGCCTGTACATTGGGCATGCTAGCAAGAGGTTCACAGTTTGAATCCCCAGAACTTTAGACCAAAGTTTGATTCGAACCCACAAAACTGACAGGAGGGTTACCCTGTTCTGTTAACTGTTCACAATACTGCACTCAGAGGTTAGCACTGTGGAAGCAGAGTGCCTGATCTGCTGAGGGGCTGTGACAGATTGGTTGGCATGGTGCGATAATTTTGGTATTACAAGTTTTTATTGTTCAGTGTGTCATCTTGAGACTGTCAGCTCACTTGCAAAGAAAGAAAAAGGCAGTGATTTATTTTTAAAAAGGAGACAGAACTATATCAGTTGGTGTACAGTCAAGTTCCTTCCATTTTTATTTTTTCCTAAAGTGCAAGCCAAGTATTTGTATTTAGGGAAGAGATGGCTTCCAACTACAGCAGGCACACTGTAGACTACTTAAAGCAGTTGTCTGGGGACAGAGGAGTCCCATTTGAAGTGAAAGCCACCAAATAGAACCTCGTGGATGCCCTGGTGGTAGCAGATACCCAGAGCACCGAGTCACAGACAGTGATTGTAAGGGTCCAAACCTTGAATGTGTAAGGGCTAACGCCAGTGCAGTGCCCAGATCTGATGGGGAGGGCAGCAGAGCCACTGTCAGTGAAGGCCACAGCAGCAAGGGAAGGTCACCAGTATCCTGGATCCAGAAGTACTCAGGCTGAAAATTGAGTTGCACAGAATGGAGCTGGAGTTCCAGAGGGAGAGGGACCATGAACAGCGAGAGGCAGACTGTGAGAAGCGTAAGCACCAGAGAGCTGCAGAGGAGAAGAGGAGCAAGAACACCAAGAGACAGAGCGAGAATGCCGAAGACAGAGTGGGAACAGTGGGATGCTGACCGTAAGAGCATGAGCACCAGAGGCAACATGAACTGGAGAAGCTAGACTCCAACTGCCAGCACCAGAGCAGGTAAGTGGCTTGGGTTTAACTGGGACTACAGGACTGGGATACAAATTGAATTCCAAATTGATAGCCGAATTTAAAGAGGGGAGGATATGGATGCCTTTCTAAATTCTTTTGAAAAAGTTTGTATGCAGGCTAAAATTCCTAGAGAGTCCTGGAGCTTCCAGCTATCCACAGAAACATAGAAACATAGAAGTTGATGGCAGATAAAGACCATAGGCCCATCCAGTCTGCCCATTTCTTTTCTACCTTATAAATGTGCCATTGGCCTTTGCTCTGTCAGTGGCCTATCTATTCATACTCATCTGTGCTCCCTTATGCCTATCCCATGCCTGTTTGAAGCCTGCACTGTATTCATAGCCACCACTTCCTGAGGTAGGCCATTCCATGCATCCACCACCCTTTCTGTGAAAAATTTCCTCACATTCCCCTTAATCGGCCTCCCTCTAATCTCATGCTGTGTCCTCTTGTCCTGCTATTTTCTTATATTTAAACATGTTAGACTCTTTCACCTTGTTAATGCCCTTAAGGTGTTTGAATGTCTCGATCATATCACTCTCTCCCTCCTTTGCTCAGGGTATACATATTGAGCTCTGTTAATCTGTCCTCATATGTCTTCTGATGCAGTCCCTGCACCATTTTAGTTGCCCTTCTCTGGACTGCCTCCAATTTGGTTAATGTCCTTGTGAGGTGTGGCCTCAGTACTGCGAGTACTCCAGATGGGCAGACCGGTGTCTTGTAAAGAGATTATTACCTCCCTCTTATGGCTTGTGATACCCTACTAATACACCCTAACATCCCCTAGCCTTACCTACTGCTTTAGAAGTCTGCTTGGATGATTTCAGGTCATCGGTGATGATGATGCCCAAGTCTCTTTCTTCCTTTGTGACTGCCAGCAACTCCTCCCAGCTTATAGGTGGCTTCAGGGTTTCTCTTCCTATGTGCATGATCTTGCACTTCTTTGCATCAAA
Organism: Neoceratodus forsteri; assembly: GCA_016271365.2. Classification (NCBI taxonomy): domain Eukaryota; kingdom Metazoa; phylum Chordata; order Ceratodontiformes; family Ceratodontidae; genus Neoceratodus; species Neoceratodus forsteri. The sequence goes on along the minus strand of CM057449.1, from coordinate 1,109,125,442 downwards.
TCTCAGTTAACACTCTTTGGACCATTTTGCTAGTTTATCAGATCTCTTCTCATTCTTCCCACCCATCTGGATCATCTACTCTGTTGCAGATCTTGGTGTCATCTGCAAACAGACAAGCCTTACCCTCTAGTCCATCTGCAAGGTCACTAATGAAGATATTGAGAGGACTGGCCCCAGGACTGATCCCTGAGGTACCCCACTTGTGACTTGCATCTCTTCTGACTGTATACCATTTACCACCACTCTCTATTTTCTGCCTGTCAACCAGTTTGCCACCCAGTTGACCAACTTCTAACCCATCCGAGCCTACCCATCTTATTTATCAATCTTCTATGTGGAACAGTGTAAAAGCTTTGCTGAGGTCAAGGTAGGTGACATCAACTGCTCCCCTTGGTCCACCACTCTGGTTACCCAGTCAAAGAAATCTATGAGATTAATTTGACAGGACCTTCCTTTGTAAACCCATACTGTCTTGGATCCTGTGCCCTCTATGGATCCCACTACTTACTGGAAAGCTTGGGATGCATTGGGTCAAATGGACAATGAGGACAGTAATGATTTTAGCAAACTTAAAACTGCGCTGTTAAAGAAATTTGAATTAACTGCTGAATCATACAGAGCTAAATTCTGTAAGCTCAGGAGAAGCCCTGACATGAGCTACGAGGAGCTAGCCATGAAACAACATCAGTTTTAAAACACTGGTGGGAAGAATTGAAGCAAACTCTGTTGATAAAATTGAAAATGTGATTCTGTTAGAACAGTTCTTCTGGGCATGCCCAGCAGAACTGAAAACCTAGCTGGAGGACCAAGATCCCAAAACAGTGCAAGAGGCTGCTGAACTCTTGGACCGCTATGCCAAAGCAGACCTGCTCTGAGAAGCGAATGGGGTTGGTGTGGCAGCACAGAAAGGAAAAAGTGCACCTTCAGGGCAGCTAAAACCCTCACTGCCTCCACGAAACCAGTTAGCCCAGGTTTCAGAGAAAAGATTTCTCTGAGAAAATAAATGAATGTTGGTTGTGTAAAGAAACTGGGCATATTGCCAGACAGTGTCCCAAATGGATGAGAAATAATATGCAAGGTGGTGCTAGGAAGGAAGTGGGTTGTTTGTGTGTCCCTGGAAGCATGCCTGTGAACATGACACAAGGGTTAAGGGACACAGGGGCATCCTTGACTTTGGTAAAGGGGATCTGGTCCAGCCTGGTCAGCTTATACCCAATAAATACATCACTGTACAGGACTTTACTGGTGAAGAGAAAACATTGCCACTCACCAGTGTTCTCCTAGACTGGGGTGAAACAGGGGAACTGTGCAACAGGTGGCTGTAGCCAAAATCTTAGCAGTGGATGTGATCCTGGGCAACAATCTCAAACAAGGGATGGTGTGCAGTTACCTGTAGCCAAGCAGCAAGGGAACACTGTAGTTCCCTGAACCCCACAGAAGCCATTGTGGAAACCACTGAGAGGCTGGTTCCCCAGCCTGTGTCTCCAGATGGGGAGATTAAGGAAAGGGGTGAGAAATTTCCCAGTAGCAGTTAACCACACAGCTATGGAGGGTTACTCGAAGAGGGAGGGGTGACTCATTGTCAGAGGATTGGGATTGACAGTGATCCTGAGTGCCTTGATGATAGTGCTAGGGACCCATACTTTAGTGTCTGAAGGGACCTGCCCCATGCCTTGAGAATGTGTGAGGGTTTGCAGCTGCTCAGAGAAGTGACCCTAGTCTAGAGAACCTGAGGGCTTGGGCAGACTCTGACAGGGCACAGGAGGTGACAGCAGACATAAGGTTTATTGGGAAAATGGACTTATGTATACTCAGGCTGTGCAAACAGAGGAAGGGGTGCTAGGCAGGCAGCTTGTCATTCCTCAGGGGTATCGTGAGCAGTTGCTCAAGATTGCATGATATTCCCTTGTCTGGTCATCTGGGAATTGCATGCACTATGCAGCGGTTGGCCCAAAATTTCTATTGGCCTAACTTCACCCAGCAGGTGAAGGAGTATTGCAGATCTTGTCACCGGTGCCAAGAAATAGGGAAGGTGGGCAGAAACCAAAGCCACCCTGATTCCATTGCCCATAGTGGAGGAGCCATTCAGAGGGTGGGAATGGATATTGTGGAGACTTAAATACCCCAGCTCCTCAGGAAAGAGATTCATCCTGACTGTGGTGGATTATGCCACCTGGTACCCAGAGGCAGTTGCCCTGTCCTCACTGAGGACAGACAAAGTGGCAGATGCCTTACTTGGGATTTTCTCCATGTTGGGTTTCTGCAGGAGGTTATCACCAATCTAGGGAGTTCAATGGTACCCTGAAGTCAATGCTCCATGTGTTTGCTGAACAGCATGGGAGGGACTGGGAGAAATACCTTCCCACCTGTTGTTTGCATACAGGGAGTGCCCCAAGAGTCAACAGAATTTTCCCTTTTGAACTCTTATATAGGCAGCTGGAGTCGTGGGCCCCTAGACTTGATCCAGAAGGACTGGGAAGGCAAGCACACCACCCAGGGAACTCCCATAGTGGATTATGTCCTTAAGTTTAGGGAAAGGCTGAAGGAGTTTATGGGGACAGCCCAGAGCAACCTGGCAGCTGCCCAACAGAAACAAAAAGTGTGATGCGCACTGGAGGCCAGAGCTTGCTCATACATGGTTGGTCAGGAAGTCATGGTCCTTATTCCAGTCCAGAAAGACAAGCTGCAGGCTGAGTGGGCAGGACTGAACAAAGTGGTTAGGAAGGTTAGTGATGTGAACTATATTATAGAGTTGCCTGACAGAAGACAGACAGAAATGATGTACCATGTCAACATGATGAAGTCATATGCAAATAGGGCTGACATGGTGTTTGCACTGTGTAGTCCTGGGGAGGGGACGGATGAAGGAGACCTCCTTCTGGACTTGCTGGAAGAAGTAAGTGGGAGTCCTCTGTGGAGGCAGTTAAATTGTCTCCCAGCTGACCCCAGACAAGATCCAGGAAGTAAGGGAGGTTTTAGCAGAATTTTCCCGTTGTTTAGTGCCAAGCCTGGACTAACCCCTTAGCGACTCATGATGTGGAACACAGACACAGATGCCTATCTGGCAGACAGCATATCGGTGTCCAAAACAGCATTAGGAGGGAAGTGGAGGAGATGCTGAATTTGGGGTAATCTAGAGATCCCACAGCCCCTGGGCCTCACCCGTAGTCCTTGTGCCCAAGCCAGATGGCTCTACTCATTTCTGTGTGGACTATTGTGGACTGAATGCAGTCATGAAGTCAGACGCCCACCCAATGCTCAGAAGTATGAACTCCTGGACAAGTTGGGAGGGGCGACCTACCTTCACGACCATTGACCTGACAAAGGGTATTGGCAGGTAGAGTTGATGGACAGAGCTAGGGAGAGGTAGGCCTTCATCACTCCGATAGGCTTATCTGAATTTAAAGTAATGCCTTTTGGAATGAAGAAGCTCCAGCCACTTTCAAAGGTTGGTGAACCAGGTGTTAAATGGTGCTGAGGGTATGCCATGGCGTACCTGGATGACATTGCCATCTTTAGTGCCAGCTGGGAGGAACACCTGTTCCACCTTAAGGAAGTGCTGGGCAGGATACAGAGGGCCAGGCTCACTGTCAAAGCTGGGAAGTGCCAGGTGGCCATGGGAGAAGTGGCATACCTTGGACATGTGGTAGGCTGAGGACAGCTCCATTCTAACCAAATAAAATAGAGGTAATCCAGGTGTGGCCCAAACCAGAAATGCAGCAGCAGGTCTGGAGTATTATTGGGACAGTAGGTACTATAGAACATTTGTACCCAATTACAGTGCCCTTGGCTGCTCCCTATCTGACTTGGTAAAGAAAAGGATGCCAAAGAAAATTACCTGGGGATCAGCCTGTGAAGAAGCCTTTACCAGATTGAAGGAGGCACTGTGCAGTGCTCCTGTTTTGACAAGTCCCTGACTATAGCAAACCCTTTATAGTTCAGACTGACACCTCAGACGTGGGTATTGTGGCAGTACTGAGTCAGGCATCCAGCCAAGGAAAAGATCACCCTATAGCAAATCTGAGTAAAAGCTACTTCCCAGGGAGCAGGCATACTCCACTGTAGAAAAGGAGTGTCTTGCCATAGTGTGGGCCCTAAAGAAGTTGGAGCCATACTTGTATGGGCAGCATTTTGTGGTACAGACTGACCACAACCACTTGGTTTGGCTGATGCAGATGTAAAAACAATTGTAGATTGCTAAGATGAGTCTTGCTTTGCAAGGGTATGACATGACCATTCTACAGGGGCTGGAGCGACCAATTAGAACTCAAATAGGCTGTCTCATGTCTATGAGGAGTAAACTGATTTGGGAAGCTCATCCCATGCAGGGTATAGAGCCCCCAAATTCAGTCTAGGTGGGGAGGATTGTGACACTTGGACAGTTGGTTCTGATCGCTCTGTGATTTTGTAATATAAAAATATAGTGTGATTGTCTGTCATGAAAAATCCTGTGCCTGGGACGAGCCCCCCAGGTATTAGTTCAAAAGACAGGATATATGTTAAACAGCAGATCTCTGAATGCAATTAACTTGTCAGTTTGCTTTGAAGTCAGGAACTAATATATCCATTTTATAGCGTCCTCAGGAAAGTCAGTTAATTGCACCTGGTGTCATAAAGAAGTGGAATATCCATTTTATGACATCCTCAGGAAAATCAGTTAATTGCACCTGGTGTCACAAAAAGTCCTTTGATGTGTTTGAGAGGAAACTGCTCATGGATCAAAGGGACTGAGAAATACAGTCTTAATTAAGTGTCATCATTTGGAAAATGAGTCTTGCTGAGTGTCACAGAATTCACTACCTTGATGGGACTTCCTGTTTTGTATATATATATATATTTTATGTATCCTGAAAGGGAGGAGCTAGATGATGACATCATGAAGAAGGTTGACACGCAGCATTTTAAACTGTAATCTGTATTCCATTTAAACACACGTTTGGGCTCTGAAAAAGCAACATCAGGCACTGTTAGAAGGTATACATAGAGAAAGACAATTCTAAGTGTAGGAGATTTTGTTTGCACTTTAAACCTGTTTTTTAAGTGATTTGTATGTTTGTGATATATGGTTCTGTAATTACATTTTACATTTTATCTGTTTTAAGTAAACATCTCATTTTAGAGACCACTTGGTGTGCCTTTGAAATTCTTTATTTGACAAGTGAAGCATGTATGGTTAAAGCTGACACTGTGCAAAGCTAGTGGTAATACCAAACTGGGAAAAGGTAAGAGTTTATTCTGAGGTCTTTCACAGAGTTTTAAGGGTTCATTTGTACACCTGGTTAGATGCCCGTAGGCAAAAGATATCTGGCCCTCCCTGAAGAGCAGAATTATCTGAGCCCGTACATTGGGCATGCTAGCAAGAGGTTCACAGTTTGAATCCCTCAGAACTTGAGACCAAAGTTTTATTCAAACCCACAAAACAGATGGAGGTTACCCTGTTCTGTTAACTGTTCACAATACTGCGCTCGGATGTCGGCACTGTGGGAGCAGAGGGCCTGACCTGCTGAGTGGGGTTGTGACAAACTGCACTACATATTGTGGTGCCTTACCTCCCTGAAATGTCATCTGTTTACACCTTAAGAAATTTTCTTTGTGCCATTGGTGATAATCAAGAAATGTGACCCTGCACTCTCCTCCCTCGGCAAATGTCATTACCTGCCTGAGCACGGGGTTGGTTCTTGGGCAATAGCGATGCAGCAGCTCAGAAAGAGGACAAAGTTACACTCCTTCCACTTTTAAAATAACAATGAAAATTTCATAAGGTATACACAGATGGCATCTCAGTTCGGTGAGTAAGGCACCACAATATGTCAATTCATATCTTGGGAACTCTCTTCATTTCATACTACTACTCTACTACTTGAACTGAGGAGCACACATAGAGGTTAATGGATGAAAACCAGTTAATAACAACACTGTGTTCCCATCGAGAGGTTGTTGGCATGACAGCATAGTAAACCTCACGGCGAAGCATTATGACATCCAGATGGGAACACAGCGTTGTTGTTAACGGTGCCACTAGATTCATATTGTGTTTTATGGTGTATGGTCACCAGTTAAGTAACCATATAGGACAACTCTAGTAGCCACAATAAAAGTACAGCACATACTATCTGCATACAAAGAAAAACTTACTTACCTTGTCAAGTAATGAAGGTGAATGATGTTGTTTTCTCTTCTAGAAGGTTCTGAAGGAGACTGTATAGCTTGCAAGTTGGTCTGAAAGAGGCGATAACCTAAAAGAAAAACATGTAAACAAGTAAGTACTGCATTTGGACTGATCTCCGTCTCCTGATACATGTATACACAGACACACACTTTTTTACATGTTCACATATCACAGCGCAGAAGGTAAACTATTGAGGGATGCCCAGACAAGCATAAAACAGGCCAGTGTGAGGTTATAACAGAACAAGGTCTCCCCTAGCTGGCATACTGGTCTGGTGCAGACAATATTCTCCACAGGAAGGAGGCCACCTGGGCCCCACTGACAATGTTGCACCTCACAGAAAAGGAAATTACAGTAAGTATCAATACATTTCTGCTTTCTGTAGTGCTCCACATTGTCAGTGAGTTATCATAACAGCTGGGTTCTTCTAAGAAGCAGTACCTACCAGAATAATCGCATGGGGACGGGGGGATATTGACCCCTATGTCAACCACGTACAGGAAAAGAATTTACCTGCTAGCTGCCACATACAAAAGTAACATGTGAAAAAAAAAAAAACAGCATCATCTGAGCATTGAACATCCTTAGCTTAAAGGGATATGAAATTAGTGCTAATTACAGCTGTTTATAAAGTTCTTATTCTCAGACACTATATGAATTCTCCAAAGTATCTATATTTAACTGTACCTGAATAAAAGTTATAGGTAAAACTGTAGTTTCACATAGTTGTGTTTTTATGGCCAGCATTCTGTTATAGTTCACTTCATGGAATGGATAGAATCACATACGTGAATTTTTACTTGCTATGTCACAATTTGTGTGCAGAATGCCAATTATGAGCTGCTGACCTATCAGAACCCTGTTTAGAGTTCTATGCACCAGCCACCATCCATGACATAGTTAAAACTCCTAATTATTTTGGTTCCATGAAGAAAACTGTAACAGAAAGCTGATCATAAAAAGACAATGCAAAATAGTTTTTTTTATATCACTTTATTCGGGCAGATACAGTTATTAAATGTGAATCATCATTTAGGTGAATTATGCATATCATTTCTGAGGTAAGTACTTTATAAACAGCTGGCAGTTACAAATTTTTCCGCCTCAACTTTGGAACTGGTAGAGCACAGTATTTACCAGGCTAGAATTTAGAAAAGATGCTAGAATAAAATAATGAGGTGTTCTTTTTTTTTTGAGTTTTATGTTTATTCTTTAATTATAAAACAAGTACATGTTACCTCATACAGGGCAATAAAAGTAAGCATTTTCAGTAGTACAACTAATCAGTGTTTTGATATACATTTACACATCCCCTGTATTCTGTTACAATAGGAGGTGGGGTCTCCGTAATTAGCTTTATACAAATTTAGAAAACAAAAGGCTAGCTATCTTAGTGGCTCTGGAATGACCCTGACTAGGTAGAACTTACTTAGGTATATAAACTGCAGTCACTGTGAACTGCTTTTTATCCAGTTAATGGTTTAATTAAATTGAGTAGGAATTATAAGGTCCCTAAGCACACTACTCAATGAATATCCCAAATACAATATTCAAAACCGAACAATTCTGAAATATAAAAGTTTTAGTCGATTCAACAGGCAGACCAACCCATTTAAGTTTTAGCCCATATTAGAAATAAATACTCCTTCCCAGTCTAAGAAGGTATAGGAAATTTTCCAAAGTGGTGTCAAGCACCATAAAGACCAAAGCAACCTGCACTAAGGCCCATCCATTAAACAATCTTCATTTAACCCACCTTCTCGTTTACAGGGTAAAGGAGAGAGAGAAGAAACAAAGACAATAAACAATCTTAAAAGTCAGCAAAACTGATCCAAGTCTAGTCTCATGTCCCGAGTGCTCCAATTAGGCTCATTGTTAAACAGAAAAATTCAGCACTTAGTCCCATATTTTCAGTCATCACCGACTCCTCACCAGTTACCTCTTCCTCCATGCCCGACCTTCCCTCAACTCAAACTCTTTCTCAGTCTTTTCTAACCATCTGTCTGCATCCTGTGGCTCAGAGAACTGCCACAATTTCCCTGCATAAGAAATCCTTAGTAGCTGGCAGCAATAAAGAGAATGATACCCAGTGCCCTCAATTTTTGCGAATGCCATCAAAACGTATTCTCCAAGCCCGTGTTTCAAATGAGGTCCGAATAGCATTTAATGTCAGAGTCATTAATAAAGCAGGTAGGCTATTTGAACAGCTGCAAGAATCAAATCCTGATGTACGCACCTGTTGTTCACACTAGGATCATTCTAGGAGTGTTAGCTTCTGAGGGCCAGACTCTGGGATTAACCCAATGTCCTCATCTGAGGTTCCTGCAGTTGAATTGAGTTGGGGTAGAAATCGAAGTTTGTAGCCACTCCACCAAAAGCGTAAGCAGATGATGTCCCTCAGCTCCTTGAGTATTCCAACAAAATGTAAGTTACCTGCCCTCACTTCATTTTCAGGACCTCCAACCTTCCCATCAGCTGTGTATTTTCTTGTGCCATCATAGCAACTGTCACTTGGGTGGACAAAGATCTCTTTTCTGATAGCAACTTCTCCCATTAGATTCACCAGGACAGCATTGTGCTTTTCTAATCTGGCCAAAGTTTTTCCATTTGGTGTCCATAGACTGCATGGTTGCCAACATCTGCTGCCAGGTGGCCCCACTGAAGGGCCTGCAGTAGCATTCGACTGTAAACATGAGGCCTCCTCAGTCATCCCCGATTTAGCAGCACTGGATTTAGAGGTGGATGGCATCAAACCTTGTTTTTCCCCATGGTGAGTTTAGATTCAACAATGAGCTGCTGAATTTGTCTGTTGATTCTGCCAAAAATAGTTCATTTTTATAAGTTTTGAAACTATATTTTAGCGTAAATGTAGCATTGAAAGGCAGCGTGCTCTGGAAAAATTTCCTGCCTGAATATCGGCTCTGTAGTGCCCCCATAATGAGTTTTGTTAGCTTACACAGTTATCATTTCAGGACTATGATATTATATTTTATAATGGCAATGCATTGGACCCTTTTATACGTACCGTAGTTTAAAATATGAATAATGTTATCTGTTATGCTGGTTGTGTGATGACTGCACGCTTTGTATTGTACTTTGTCATATCTGACAATTTAATAAAAATATTATGCAAAAAAAAAAAATGATTTCCTGTCTTATTGTCCTCTGTGCACTCACTCATAGAATAGGACCCCGACCACCAGACCATAGAATTGTGCTCTCTCAAGTCAATGGTGGTGCTGGTGGAGTCAGAGTGGGGCGGGCCTGTGGAGGAGATGGCCACCAGGAAAGACACATCTGTTGTGCTCACTGCAGTGTGACTACTACATACATACACACACACACACACACACACCTGCCATCAGTACCTAACCTTAATTTTAGTCCCAAGGTAGGCAGCAGCAGGTTAGATTACATTACTCTTGACTGTCTCTTCTCATTCTTAATGAAAATAGAGAGAGACAGAACAGCACTATGCATCAAGGCATCATATTGATGCATGGCAAGTGATATAAAACTACTGTGACAAATAAAATAATATTGTTTGGGGGCTTCTGTTATTATTCTTTTATTTAACGTCTGTAACCAGGAAGGCACATAGAGTTAAAAAAACACTTGTTTCCAGGTCTGTCCTTTAGGTATAAACAGGCTAAGATTTGGAGGAGATTCAGTAATAACATGTCACAGAGGCAGAGAAAATCATGATGTAGGTCATAACTGAAAGAGAAACAAAATCAAAGATAAAAAATACACAGCACATTACCAGAAGGCCTCAGCTGGAGTACTGCGTCCAGTTCTGAGACCACGGACATCTCTGGAAGGACATTGACAAAATACAGGCAGTCCAGAGAAGGGCAACAAAATAGTACATGAACTGCACAGCACCAGAAGAAGCCGTTACAAGGAAAGATTTAGGACCTTAACATTTATTCAACTTTGTAGGAAAGAACTTGAGAGAGGAGATATGATATATAGACCTTCAAGTACTTTAGGGAACTAAACAGGGTACAGATGAAAGCACATTTCATCAGAGAAAATTCTGTTGGAAGGCTCAAGGTAATGTTAAGAAGTACTTATTTACTGAAAGGGTGGTGGAGCCATGGAACAGCCTTCCAGCAGAAGTGGTGGGTGGAAAACAATACAGGGTTTCAAGAGTGCATGGAATAGACATATCGGGTATCCTGGAGATGTGCAGACCAGGACAACCCTAGATCAAATAGGATCTGGGCCTGCAGCAGTGAAGTGAGTAGAAATGGACAGACTACTAGGTGGGCCATATCTGGTCCTTTTATCTGTCGACAGATTCTATGTTTCTGTATGTTTCACTGTCACTGTGCCAGTGCCACTGCCACATGGAAGGCTGCGAGATAGTTTATACGGACTGGATGGAACAAATATTCTAGAACCAGTGATTCAGAATAACCAACCAAGCACTATAGTAGTTTACTAAACAAAAAAAAAAAAAAGAGGCAAGGAGGAAAGTGTCCTTCAAATATGGATAACAATAAGTGCAGTTGTGGGTATACAGAAGATCTGTTTCTACAGTGCATTATAATTGGCTCTTCTCTTGGCAGACTACTGCAGTAGCAGTAGCTTGGCAGGAGGTCCCCCCTCCCCCAAGTGTGTTCTTGATCAAGCCATTAACAAACCTCCTTACTGCAGTGTGACTTAAAACAATACATTGTGGGTTCAGCAGCCTAAGTACACCCTTGCCTGCAGAGAAAAACTGAAACAATCCCAAAACTGCTGACAAAAAAACTTTCTGCCAGTGCCAAGCCAAGTACTGGTGGCATGCAACAGTCTGTAAGCAAGCCATAGCCAATTCCCTAAAGAAACAGATCTCTATAAATATAACCACAACAACTGCACTCAGGCCCCTTGAGAGGAATTCTGGGCCTGGGAAATGTTCAGACTCTGGGTCCCAGACCCAGCCCCTATGTAGCTGTGTACAGTAGCATGCTGGACGGCCTGGTCCCTCTTTGGTGCTGGACCCTGGGAACAATTCTCCTCAGCTCTCCAACCCTAAGGGCCCGGACTGCACTTTTTCATATTTGCAGGGCAGTTCCTCTGTACCTCTTTTTTGGTTTTCAACATGAACCTACTAGCTAGAGTTCTCACCAGATGGTTATTATGAACCCTACCACACTGGTTCTAAACATAGAAACATAGAAACATAGAAACATAGAATTTGTGGCAGATAAGGACCGCTTGGCCCACCTAGTCTGCCCATTTTCCTACCTAACAGATAAGCTGCAGATCCTAGTTAACCAACAGCTTACTTCCTCCTACCTCCACTAGGACTGCTTTATGTCTGTCCCATGCATTCTTGAATTCCTCCACTGTTCTAGACTCCATGACCTCCTCAGGAGGCTGTTCCATACATCCATAACCCTCTCTGTGAAAAAATGCTTTCTCACATTACCTCGAGCCATCCCCTCTATCTTCAAATTGTGCCCCCTTGTTCTTGCACATCTCTTTTCTGAAAGATGATACCCTCTTGGACTTTGTTGATTCCCTTGAGGTACTTGAAAGTTTCTATCATGTCCCTCTCTCCTTCTTTCCTCAAGGGTATACATATTAAGCTCCTTTAGTCTTTCTTCATTATGTCTTCTGGTGCAGACCCTGCACCATTTTGATTGCCCTCCTCTGGACAGCCTCCACTCTGTCTATGTCTTTGATGGAGATGGGGTCTCCAGAACTGCATACAGTACTCCAGATGGGGTCTCACCAACTGTCTGTACAGAGGGATAACTCTATTAGATTCTATTAGAATTTTATATCTCTGCTCTGTTCCAGTCATCAGACTCTCTGTATAATCATTCTTGCAACCTGACCTTCCATGTGGCACATTACACAATGACTTTAAAGTTCTAATCTGGTTCTGGATAATGCTCTTTCCTCTTTGTATTTTTATTTGTCTGTTCATTTTGTTTCTTTTCTCTTTACTCATCATGACTGACTGTAGTCTATCTTTTCCATTGCAGCATGAAGATACTACAGCTTCTTTGCTCTAGTCCTTTCTGCAACAACAGTCATACAGTGAAGCCCGCCAGAATTAAGTGCAGTCTCACAGGTTTACTGCATGAGAAAAGGATTAACTCCCACTGAACTTGTATTGTTTTCTGCAGTAACTCTTACTCTTGCAGAATTTTGCAGTGCTGCACTTTATCTTGGTGGGCTTCACTGCATATAATGTAATAATTGAATTCTTCTATCTTCTCCACCCACCCCGGCTGTGATCATGAGATGACCCTGTCCCCCCAGGAATTCTTAACCTACTTTTACAGTCAAGTCAGACACACCGTCAGTGGAATGGATCAGTGGAAACAAAAATGAGTGTTTTTGCTGTGTTCATTTTTAACTCTTCAGTCAATCTCCAGACTATGTGTTGTGCCTTTTCAGAATTTCAGCCTCTTGGTTAAAAGAAAGATTTAGAGACAATACACAGAAATTAAAGAGGATAGCCACCCCAAAAAAATAAAGTATCATTAATTAATTAATTAATTAATAGCTGGCAGAATTTGGAATGAGAGGAGGAGGAGGTCAGGCAAGGAGGAGCAACACACAGGCACTCGTCTCTCTCTGGTGTTGCTTTCACTAGTATCAGAGACAGTCTCCTCTTGACTTGACTGAGAAGAAGACTAATGGGTAGGATGCCGGGCGCCCCTGAAAAGGGACCTCCGGGGCCCAGTGGGCTCACCCGGTTACCAAAATTTAATAAATAAATAAATAAATAGGTCAGGAGGAGAATCTGCTGGTGGATGGGCCCGGCACTGCCGCTGCCGCCCAGATGATCAATCCAGGCTGGCAGGCTCAGTCTGCCACATTTAACACAGAAGATGATGATCAGTTAGTGAGCTATAGGGGTCGACTACCTGAGGCCATAACTGTTGAGAAGTAAGAGGGTGGAGAAGGAGATTTGAGCCCCACAGGCTGTATTTAAATATGTCCCTGTACTACACCTTCCAAAGTACATATGATATATATGGTTAGCTGCAGGGATGGAGAGCTGTCACAAAACCAACACCCCCATTAGTGAGCCCTCATGCCTTAGAAACCAAAAGAAAATGAGGCACAGTGGGTATCATCCACAGAGCTGTGCACCCCTTAAACTACCCAGGCTAAGGCTGAGGCTGAGGCTGAGACTGAGGCAGTGATGATTTTAATGGCTAGCCAGGGCAAATTAAACTGGTAAGCTGCGAGGGCTTCTTTTCTCAGGACATGATGTGCATAATGGATCTGCTGTCTCACATCACACTGACTGCTCATCATCATCATCATTGAATCCAATCCACAATAAGAAAAAAAGTTAAACACAACATTATGCTAGCATAGTGACTTCACTGGTCTGTGTGCTGCCCGCCCCTAAAAATCATGATATATAATATCCTCATTTTATTGAATAGATTCTGACTCATTCATATTGATTCTTGACCATACTCTGTCCTCCGAGTTCCACTCCCAGCCTCATCCATCGTCAGTGACTGTCTCAGACAGTCAGACTCACCCTGCAGGCTCAGCGATGGTGGCAGGTGGCTGGGTCCAAGTGGTCAGGTCACCAGACCAGGTCAGAGTCAGACAGGAGGAGCGGAGGACTGAATTTTATTTTTTAATATTTTGATTATTACCCAGTAGAACCCTACCTAGTCGCTGCCTTGCTGCGACCTGTGACCAACCACCTTGCCTCTCTCTTTCTCTGCTCTCACACACTGTCTGTAGGCTGCTAATTGTCTTTCCTCTCCTGAGTATCCTCTAAGCTCCAGGCTCCTCAAGCTTAGCTTCTATCAACTACTGCACTCCAGTTGTCTCTCACGTCTCCTCATGGCTATAGTACAGTCAGTAAGTTTTTAAACTGTATTTATTTAGACTAGTCTTTCCATTCCAAATGATTTGAACCCTCTCCTCTCCCAACATACACAGTCTGATTTGCCGCAGCTCTCACTTAAGCTATGCAGTATTGCACTTGATTTTTCAAGCATGCATGCTTCCACCTCCTTCTTGTGTACCACATGACTCTACTGTCTCTCCATGCTACAGTCATGTGGCACAGTACCTACTACTACTACTTTATGTTACCTAGCAACTGCGGCACCTCTTCCCTGCTTTGAAGAAAGCCAAAGGCTCCTCAAGAGAAAAAGGCAGAAAAAATCCACTGCAGTAGCACAAGTAAATTCTGACCCAGAGAACCCTAAACACTCTGGACCCAGGTGCAACTGCACCCCTGCACCATTCTAGCTACACCATTGTGCAAAAGGAATATTAAGAACTAACTGTACTCCCAGAGTAAACCCAGAAGGGCAACCAAAGGGAACTGTGGGATAAGGCACTCAGGGGTCCCTTGCTCTCCTGGTGTTCACCCTATTGCATGTTAAACAGCTCTTGAAATGGATTTCCTGTGGGAGATAGTCTTAGCTGCTGATGGATTGATTCTTCAGCTCACTGGCATCCTCTGACAGAGGATTGCAGTTGGTGTATGTGTGAGCATGAGCAGAGGCTGACAGCAGTACTAGACAGTGGAGAGGAAGCCTTGTCCTCTCAGGACCAAGAATGTGATGCTTATGCTAGACGAGTCCAGTCTCCCAGCTGTGGTGGTAAAGCTGCATCCCTCCTCCTTCTGACTTTGTCAGGCTTGTGTGAAGAATGATCCCATTTCTCCTCCCTCAGGGGTGTCACATAATTGGAATCCTGCCAAATAGTCTCCATCAACAGCAGAGCTTGCAGTAGCCCCAATATTGATTGTAGCAATCATGCCATGGTGCGGGGGCAGTTAGCAGCAAGGACACTGTGGAAATCAAACAGACCCACTTATTCCATCATTACATGCACAACCTGAAGGCGTGTATTGTATCTACATTTATGAAACAGGCAGCTGCAGAAAAGAACTCCTGAGAGCTAGCCCTAACAAACTACTTTATTTGCCAGGAGGTCATCTAATTGGAGAATATCTGCAGTCACTAGCGACTAGAGCTGTTACTTAAACTTTGTGAAATAGGTGTCTGATAAGGAGAGGAGCTGAAGGAGTCTTGAGGGACTGGGGATTAAAACAGGGGACTGGGATTAATTGAGTTTATTGTTTTCTCAGTCCAGGGATAATCCACTCATCCACCCCAGACCTCATCCTCCTTATATAGGGTGTGGGTCTGACATATAGTACATCTTCCTGCCTCTTACCAGAAAGTACTAATCCAAGAAGGGAGGAGGAATGGAAGAGAAAGCAAAGAGGAAGAGGAAAAGAAAAGACAAAACAACAAAAGCTTTAGCAAATCAAACTGAGAGGCTAACAAAAGCAGCAGCAGGATGGTTTAGATAGTATTAAAAGATGGAATACAGGCAGATTAAAAGGGATGATGTAGGATGTGGTGAAGTGCACTGGGTGTGGGCAGCAGTCTTCAGGATGGTGTTCTGGGTACTGCGGCTCTGCCCCATATGCAGGCACCTCTCTGGGCTGAGGGGAGGTGACAGTCTTGAGTCGACAGGCAGAGTACTGGCAACCTTCATTCCCACCCAGAGGCCACCATGACACCAGCCATTGCCACAACAGCTGCCCAGGCAGATGGCAGGATGGACTACAGTGGGCTCAGGGAGGTTCAGGAGGGAGGCAGAGACACATCCCCATCCGATCAAGCATAAGAACTTCTACACTGTCTTGGAGGAGCAGGAGAGTCCTGCAAGGGAACCTGAGGCTGTGACCAAGGAGGATGTGAGGCCCTCCAGAAGGAGACCCAGTGAGGGAGGAAGAGGACCCCAGGGAAGAAGAAGTTACTCCTGATGGGGAACTTAATTGTCTGGAGAATGGATCTTGGCAAGAACAGTAGGGAGGAAAGGAGGTTAAGTGCCTCTCAGGAGGCACAGCTCAGAGGGAGGAGAGCAGATCAAGAAGATTGCTAAGGCAGTGGCAAGGAGGGGAAGTGGATGTCATTGTCCACCTGGTAATGAATCACCTATCCAAGGACAGGAGAGGTGTGGAGCAGGTGTAGGAGAATTTCAAAGAGTTGGGAGGGCAGTTGGGGAAGGTAGCAAGCTCGTGACATTTTGGAGGTGCTGCAGATCCATGGCAGGGGTGAGGATGGGAATCTCCTTATCGGAAGCTTCAGTACATGGTTGAAGGGCTGGTGCAGTGAGAAAGGGTATGGCTTCATTGGGGACTGGGATCCACCTGGAAAGATGTGGCCCTGTACTCGAGTGACGGGCTGCATCTGTCCAGGAAGGGGAAAGCAGCCCTAAATGAATGGTTTAATTGCTTCCTTGCTGAGCATTTAACCTAGCCAAGGGGGAGCAATAGGAACAGGGAGACTCTAGTAGCCCACCCCACAAGAAAGAGAAGCCAGAAATGAGGGGCAGGAAGGCAAAATGAGGACAGTATCACCTAAGTCAGACAAAGAGGAAAGGCAGAGGTAGGAAGGTAGCACAAAAAGGTAAAATGGGGGAAGGAAGAAAGCAGTGGATCAAAGGTGTGAGTAAAGAGCAGATAGGCAGCAAAACATGGAAGGCCTATGGTTATAAATGCTTGCAGTCTGTGGAATAAAATCCCAGACCTGGAAGCATTGTTACCACAGTAGAGCTAGACATGGACATAGCAGCAATAACAGAGATCTGGTAAACCACAAATCATGAATGGGATGTTAATATACTGGGGTATGCTCCATTCAGGAGGGACGGGGTTAAAAAGGGGAGGAATGACCATGTACATTAGGGATGGTATAAAGGCAACAGAGGTATTGGGTAGACAGGAGGATGCCGACGCACTATGGGTCACCATTGAGCCAGGCAATGGCACAGCAATCTGAGCGGGTGATCTACAGGCCTCCAGCACAGGTGGAGGAGTTGGATAGGGATCTAGGGATCAAATTCACACAATGGTGGCAAAGGAGAGTAGTATTGCTGGGTGATTTCAATATCCCAGACTTGGACTGAGCCATCCCAGCAGCTGTTTTGAGACATCTTGGATTCTCTACAGGGGCAGGCCTAAGACAGCTAGTGATTGATCCCACCAGAGAAGGGCAACTCTGGACCTAGTGCTGACTAATGGGGACAGAGTCACAGATGTTCAGATGGAAGGTCAACTGGGATCCACTACCATCACATAGTGTGGTTTAGCATAGGAACCAAGACACAGTTTTGTCACATGAAAGCAAGGTCTTAGATTTCAGAAGGGCACATTTTTCTAAAATAGGGAGTTGTATCAAAGAGGCATTGGTGAGAAGGGAGACAGGAGGGAGTTAAAGGGACGGTAAATATTGCAGGGTCCTCAAATTGTGAAGACCATAAAAAGATTTTCTAATGAGGTATTGACTTGCCCTAGGTATCAGGAGTCCTGAGTTATGAATACCTAACTCATCTGTAAATCAAACCAAGGCAGCAGCCATTTCATTGAATCATGAGACCAGCAGTGATGTCACTGAGGGCAAGCTGTAATTAACAGCATGCAGCTTGCCCTTCAGTGACATCACTCTGTTTTAAAATGGCTGCTGCCTTGTTTTGATTTACAGATTAATTAGATAGTCATATCTCAGGACCCTGACACCCACGGCAAAGTCCAGTGCCTCATCTGAATTATCTTTTCATGGGCTTTCACAATATGAGGACCCTGCAATGTTTACTGTCTCTTTAAGGAGTAGTGGAAACAACCAAAGGGAGCCATAGAGGAGGTGACGAAGTCAGTGCATCAGGTTGGTAAATAAGAGCAAGAGATAAAGGAAACCACTGTTGTTCTTGAGAGAGGTGGCAGACAAGGTAATGACCCAAAAAGGTTTCAGGAAATATAAGGAGACTCAAAGGAGGAGGAGGACAGGGAGGTGTACCTAAGGAATCTAAGGAAGCAGGGAAGGCTGTTAGAGAGCAAAGGCACAGACTGAAGAAAGATTAGTGCAGACAGTGAAGAAAGGGACAAGACATTCTATAAGTACATTGTGAAAGCGATACAGGGAGTGTAAGGAGGAGACTGGAAAAAGCAGAAATACTGAACAAATACTTCTGTTCAGTATTCACTAAAGGGAGGATCAGGGACCACAGCTGGGTAACGAACATGAAGAGGGTAAACACAAGTCCATTCACATTGGAGAGAGTCCTGGAGGAACTCACAAAACTAAAGGTGGACAAAGCAATGGGGCCAGATGGCATACACTCGAGGATATTAAGATAGCTGTGAAGAGAGCTAGCGGCACCTCTGGCAGCACTGTTCATGAAGTCACTCAACACAGGAGTGGTTCCAGAGGACTGGAAGAGGGCACATGTAGTCCCTCTACACAAAAGTGCTAGTAGGGAGGAGGCAGGGAACTATAGGCCAGTCAGCTTCACCTCAGTAGTTCTATTTGTAACTTGTTTGCAAATTATATGAATATAAGACTAGGAAATCAGGGTACAAGATGTAATCCGAAGCCAGGACTCTTCACAAATTGATATAGTTTTAAAAACAAAGAAATTGCCCAACTCCCACAAAAAGTGAGGTATTGGATGCTTTGGGATTCCTCTTAGTAGACCTAAATGGATTAATAGGAACAGAAAAAGAAGCTAACAGCAGCCCATAGGTTGAAAATCAAGAGATTGATCTGGGAGATAATTTGAACAAGGAGAAGAGGTCAGAACAACTCCATGAGTGACTGAATATAAGTTTAGATGAAGAAGATTCTATATATTCTATAGAATTAAACAATAAGGGCAAAAGAGTAACCAAGTTAAACTAAAATCTTGGAATTTGGCAGGGATTGGCAACAAGTTTGCAGAAAAAGATTTTGAGGAATTTATTAATAAAGGTGATATAAGCTGTTGCCAGGAGACTTGGCATGAAAATGAGGAACAAGTCTTCTGGAATGGATACTGAGTTCCTTAATATTGCAATAAGAGAAAGTAAGTTTGGCAGGGTATCAGGAGGCCCGGTAACATATGTTAAAGTAGGAATATCGATGTCCATAATAATCTTTTTTGATAGAAATGTTATTGTCTCATAAAAATCCAGGATAGGATGTTTATTTTGAAGAATGTATATATCCCACCTAGTGGATCTAAATACTGTCACAATGATGTATGGGATAGATTTGAAAAATACTCACAGATGTACTTATATGATTCCCTAAATTAAACATATTGCTGCTAGGCAATTTTAATGCCAGAACTGGCAAATTTGATAGATTAATGGAAAACAACTTTTTGATTATTTGAACCTACAGTAGGAATATAAAGAAATAAGAAAATAAACACAATTTTGCTGGATTGAGATTATTAAAATGAATGTCTCTAGCTAATCTATATCCCCTCAATGAGAGGTTGAAAGGGATTTACAGGTGCATATACATATATAAGGTCCTATGGCACCTCTCTCTTTAGACCTTGCCCTCTGGAATGGAGACCTTTCCTGGTGGGAAGCTATATTTATTCCCTCCAGGCTGGAAGGAAAGTGACCATCTACCAATAATATTAATGGGACTATCTCCCATACATCAGAATATAGAACAATCAATAATACCAGAAGAATATATTACGGAAATCAGAAATAATAGGAAACTAAAATGGGATGGGCAAATGAGACTGCAGTAAGTCAAATCCTGCTCTCAGAGCCAGTACAAGAGTTTATGAGCAGTATATATAGTATGTCTAATAGTCAGATATTGAATCAATTAGTGAATCTATTTGAAAACTAAGGCTAAGGATTTATGTGGAGTATACAAATAAGGCCAAAGATAGGAGAGTACGTGGGTGGTTTGTAAAGAATGCCATCAGCAAAGAATAAGCTAACAAAAGGATTAGAGAAGCATGACGAACTAGAGAAAAGAAAAGTATCTAACAGTAAAACAAGAAAGGACTAAATGTAAAAAGCTACCAGAAGCTAAAAGATTGCAATATACTAAGCATAATTTGGAAACAATGATTACGATTATTGAAAAAAGGTGACCCTAAGGAGTTCTGAGCTCTAGTGGTGAAAGGAACAAATAATTATAAAAATGATATAGACACCTATATTCAAGAAAGTACTGGGTAGAATATTTTGCAACATTATACATTGAGAACAGTAATTCAAGCCCAGCTCTTGAGACAGTGGATAGGGGTAGGATGGTTAATATTTTAAGTTTGGAAATTTACTTTGCTAAGAACTGAAATTAAATAATGACCCAGGACCTGACCAAATTACTGCAGGCGTATTTCTGTCACATGTAGCATTTTGATCTGATGTGTTTTTTTGTCATATTTAATAAGTGCATAGGTGACATCACCTTCCTGAAACTTGGAAAGGTAGAAACATAGAAATTGATGGCAGATGGGGACCAAAGATCCATCTAGTCTGCCCTGAGCCCTACCCCCTCTTTAGGATTTCTGTGACACAATTCCTTGTGTCTGTCCCAAGCTGCTTTGAATTCCCTACTGTTTTGGAGTCAATGACTCCAGCCAGTGAGACCATTCCATGGGTCAATCACTCTCTCTGTGAAGAAAAAGCTTTGCATGTTGCGCTGAATCTTCCTCCCTCAATTTCATCTCATATCCTCTTGTCCTTCTGGTGCTATTGACCATAAAGAGCTCCTGGGTGGAGACTGTTTATACCCTTCAGAAACTTGAATGTCTCAATCATGTCCCTCTATCCCTGTGTTGTTCCAGGAGTACATGTTGAGTTCCTGTAACCTGCTTTCATATGGCAACTTTTGAGACTGTATCATTTTGTTGCCCTCCTCTGTACTGTCTCCAACTTATCTATGTCCTTCCTGAGATAAGGTCTCCAGAACTGGATGCAGTACTCAAAGTGAGGTCTCACCAGGGTCCTGTACAGTGGCAGGATCACCTCCTTTTTCTACTTGTGATGCCCTTCCTATGCATCCCAGCATCCTGCTGGCCTTCTTTGCTGCCTTTTCATATTGTCCGCCTACCTTCAAATTGTCTGATATGATAACCCTAGATCCCTCTCCTGATGGGTGTTTGCTAGCTTCTCCCCTTTCAGGTAGTAGTCCATCTCTGGGTTGCTTCTGCCCAGATGCATAACTTTGCACTTTTTCATGTTGAATTTTAACTGCCACTAGTTGGACCAATGTTCCAGCCTGAGTAAGTCACTTTTCATTTGCTCTACCCCTGTGCAGTGTCCACCCTGTTGCAGAGCTTTGTGTCATCTGCAAAGTGTCATACCTTCCCACTCAACTCCTCTGTGATATCTCTGATGAAGATATTAAAGAGCAATGGTCTGAGGATGGACCCCTGTGGCACACTGCTTGTCACCTCCCTATCCCTGATGCTACTCCATTTGCGGTCACAGATTGAGTTCTCTGTTCAAGCCAGCTACGCACCCATGCTACCACTTCCTGCCCAACTCCTGTATGGTTAAGTTTGTTTAGCAGCCTTCTGTGGTACAGAGTCGAAGGCCTTGCTAAAGTCAAGGTAGATAACATCAACGGCTCCCCCAGTCCACAGCCCTAGTTACAGAGTCAAAGAACTTGATCAGGTTAGTCTGGCAGGTCCTTCCCATTGTGAAGCCATGCTGCCTGGCATCCAGTGGTTCAGATTCCTCCAGAAATGCTAGTATCCTTTCTTTGGGCAGTGACTCCATCATCTTACCCACCACCGAGGTGAGGCTGACCGAGTGGTAATTTCCAGTCTACTCGCTGCTACCACTCTTGTGTATGGGGACCACAATTGCTCTTTTCCAGTCCTAAGAACTGTTCCTTCTCTCAAGGATCTGCTAAAATGATCCACTAGTTGTGCTGCCAGTTCATCACTAAGTTCCTCAATAGGCATGGGTGGACTCTCCGAACCCATAGCTATTCATTTAGTTTTTAATTCTGTCCTTACCCTCTCTGTTGTGAAAGGGCTTGTGTCCATTCCTCCTAGGTGACTTCTGTCCCCCTTTGGGGTGGGTCAGTTACCAGGTGCTTCCTTAGTAAAGATAGAGCAGCAGTACTCATTTAAGATGTCTGCCTTTTCACTGTCTTCTTCTACCCTCATCCCATCCCTGCTTATGAGCCTGACAATACCTCCTTTGTTTTTCCTTTTGTCACTTATGTACCTAAAGAAGTTCTTATTGCCTCCATTAACCCTCCTGTGTATGTCTTCCTCAGTCTGCACCTTTGCTTTTCTGATCACCCTTCCTGCCTCCTTCAATCTGCACTTGCATGCCTCCCCATCTATTTCGCTGTTTGAGCCCTTGTATATGTGGAATGCTAGTCTCTTTTCCCTCACTGCAGCTACCACCTCGTTTGTGAACCACAGCTGATTTCTTTTTCCTTCATCTTACTGACTAGCCTGGAATATTTTGCAATAACCTCTGCTAGTGCTTCTTTTGTTTATCCAACATTCCTCTACCCCTCCTTTTGCCTTCTTCTTGAGGATATCCCTGAAGCATATTATCTTCTGATCAAGTCTGTTCTTCTGAAGTCTATAACCTGTGTCTTAGTGTGGCTTGTTTCTTTGGCCTTTTGACCTTGAACCAGACAGATTTGTGGTCACTTGACCCCAGATGGCACCCACCTCCACCTCCTGGACCTTACGCTGTTTGTGAACACCAGGTCCAGGACTGTGTTACCTTTAGTGGGGCCATGACAAGCTGATTAAGTCCAGCCCCTCCCAAGGTGTTTACAAAATTTCTGCTCCTAGTTGTGGATGCTGTGCAGGAGTTCCAGTCCATGTCCAGGAGGTTGAAGTTCCCTGTCAGCACAACTTCTCCTTTTTCGACCATCTTTAGTATGTTTTAAAGCATTGCTTTGTCTCCTTCTGCCCCTTGTGAGGGAGGCCTGTATACCACTCCTAGCCTGAGGGATGAGCATGAACCTAGTCCGGGAGTGACCCAGAGAAACTCATGTTCATCTTGAGACCTTTGGACCTCCATAGCTTTTGTGTCCTCCCTTATATATATATAACAAAACCCCTACCCCACCCTATGTCCTTTTCTGTCTTTCCTGAATAATTTATAACCTGGGATTGTAACATTCCATTCATGGCTCTCGTTTAGCCATGTTTCTGGTTTAGTGGGATATTGTTGCCCATGCCTCCTGGAGTTGGGCTTGGAGGTCATTTATGGATGAAACATGTGGGGCAATATCCTATGTCCTGGACCAAGGCCCTGTAAAAGAGTGCTCTGCAGTGGTTATAGGGCACAATATTAATTCCTGCCAGCCTGGTATTCTTTGCTATGGAAATAACAAGTGTTAGTCCAGTCTGTAGGTAGTTGCTGAGAGAATTGAAAGGTAGGAAAAGAATGTTTTTTAAAGTTTGGTTTTTTCCCTTCTAGTCAGTTCAGATAGGAAGTGGGTGGTGATATGCAGAACCTATATAGGAAGAGGACCGGGGATGGGTGGGATTAGGGGTAGAGTGGGGGCAGAACCTTTGTTTCTTCTTCCTGCTGAAAAAACAATCAGTTTGTTAAGGTCTGCCACTTAGTAGCACAACTAGAGAATTGAAACAAATTAGCCAGCCTCAGAGTGGGTTCCAGGGTGGTAGCCTGGGTAAAAATTGGCTGGATAACAGGACACAGAGGGTAATAGTAAACAGAGTCCACTCCGAAGAAGGGGGTTAATAGCTGGGTACCACAGGGTTCAGTACTGAGTCCAGTCCTTTTAATGTCTTTATAAGTGACATTGCAGAGGGACTAGAAGGAAATATGTCTCTTTGCAGGTGACACAAAGATCTGCAACAGGGTTGATACACAGGGGGTGAAAAGGATGAGAAAAGACTTGATAAGGTAGGAGAAATGATCATAAATATGGCAGCTTAGATTCAATGCAAAGAAGTGCAAAGTAATGCAGCTGGGAAACAAAAACCCAGGGAAGAGTACACAATGTGGGAGGAGGTATTAACAAAAAAAAATGGAAAGGGACCTGGGGTAGTCATATCAGATGACCTAAAGGTAAGCAAGCAATGTGAGAAGGCAGTAAGGATGGCTGGGGGATACTGGGATGTAAAGGGAGGCATCACCAGTAGAAAAGAGGAAGTTGTTATCTCTCTGTACAGACAGTTGGTGAGACCACATATGTAGTACTGTGTGCGGTTCTGGAGACCCCATCTTGACAAGGACATAGACAGGATGGAGGCAGTCTAGAGGAGGGCAACTGAAATGGTGCAAGGTCTGCAACAGAAGCCATATGAAGAGAGACTAAAGGAGCTTAATATATATACCCTTGAGGAAAGAAGTGAGGGGTATGATAGAAACTTCAAGTACCTCAAGGGAATCAACAAAGTCCAAGAGGTAGCATCTTTCAGAAAAAGAATGTGCAAGAACAAGGGACATAATTTGACGATAGAGGGGAGACAGCTCAGGGTATTGTGAGGAAGCATTTTTCACAGAGAGGGTGGTGGACACATGGAACATACTTCCTGAGGAGGTCATGGGGTCAAAAACAATGGGAATTCAAGAATGCATGGGACAGACATAAAGCTATTCTGGTGGGGGTAGGAAGAAGTTGGCTATTGGTTAACTAGGATCTGCAGCTTATCCAATAGGTAGGGAAATGGGTAGACTAGGTGAGCCAAGCAGTCCTTATCTGCCATCAAAGTCTATGTTTATGTTTCTATGGAGAGAGGAGGTCTCTTTCTCCCCAGTCGGTGAAGATCAGTGAAGCTCAGCAGACAGTAAGGCTAGGGGCTGGACCACACTTGGCATATGCTTCCTAGGGGTGCCTTTGTATCTGAGCTGTTGCTTCCAGCTGAGAGCTTTCTATTAGTCGATCACTATTTCAGTAGTGGCACAGCAGTACAAATGCTTATTACTACAGCAGACAGGAATTCTTGGTAAGTGTTACAACTGCTCCTTATGCTGAGAGAGCAGCCACTGGCTGGGTCTGGGCAGAGCGATCGAGGAGAGAAGTTGCCTCAGCAGAGATAGGAGCCCGGACTGTGCACTCCAAGGGGATTCACCCAGGTAGAACTGCTGTGAAGGAATCCTTACTTCTGCACCTGTTGGAGTCTGCCTTCCTCCATGATTGGTATGTCTCCCAGGCAGTGAAGATCAGTGAAGTTCAGCAGACAGTAAGGCTAAGGGCTGGACTGCACTTTGTGTATGCCTCTAGGGTTGCCCTTTGTGTCTGAGCTGTTGCTTCTGGTTGTTTCTGGCTGAGAGCTTTCTATTTCAGTAGTGGGTACAGCAGACACTAACGCTAGGGGCTGGACCGCTCTTGGCGTATGCCTCCGAAGGGTGCCCTTTGTGTCTGAGCTGTTGCTTCCAGCTGAGAGCTTTCTATTAATCCACCACTGGTTCAGTAGTGGTACAGCAGTACAAATGCTTATTTACATACAGCAGCCAGGAATTTGGGTAAGTGTTCCAACTGCTCTTTATGCTGAGAGAGCAGCCACTGGCTGGGTCTAAGCAGAGTGATCGAGGAGAGAAGTTGCCTCAGCAGAGATAGGAGCCTGGACTGTGCACTCCAAGGTTGAACTGCTGTCAAAAAATCCCTGCTTTTGCACCTGTTGCAGTCTGCTATGATATTCCCAATACACAAAAAGGGAATGTTATCAATCCAGCAATGTATAGACTTATAGTCTACTAGATGTAAGTTTAAAATTTTCTAGAATTATTGTGGAAAAATTTGAGATAAAGATTGAAATAACAGGTGGTATCAATAAGGCCCAAGCAGGCTTTTAGGACTAATTATAGCACTTCAGATAACTGCTTTATTTTAAATCATTTGATAGAAAAATATACAGTACTAAGAAAACAGAAAGTATATGTGCTTTATGTTGATTTTAGAGCAGCATTTGATACAGTCAACAGGAACATACTGTGGGATATTATGAAGGTACAAAGTATAAATAATGAGCCAATTGCTATAATTAGAACATTGTATACAGACACATGGGCAAAATACGAGTAGAACCCAAGGGAAGACTGTCAAGGGCAATATCTACCACTAAAGGAGTACGGCAGGGGTGTGTGATGGCCCCGACTCTCTTCTCGATATATGTCAATGAACTGTTGGGAAAAATAGGCAAGTCATGTACAGACTCACCTAAAATAATGGATGAGAAATGTGGCATATTGGCCTTTGCAGATGATATTGTTCTATTGGCATTAGCTAAGTCAGGACTCATGAAAAAGATTAACATGCTTCATGAAATTTCTAGCTATCTGCATTTGGAAATAAATCTTATGAAAACACAAATTAGAATTTTGGAAAAGGAAAAAATAATGGTTTCTTTACCTACAATGGAGAAAACTGTCTATAGTAAAACTTACCAATATCTAGGTGTTATGTTTACAGTAAATGGAAAGTGCACATTGCAATGACATCAGACAAATTAAAATGATGGCAAATGCTCTAAACAGATTTAATTGTGTGTATGGAGGGTTAACAATAAGACCACTGACTGAAGCAACAAAAATGAAGTATCATGCCCAGTTAACTTATGGGGCAGAGGTATGGAACAGTGCTAATAGAAATAAATTGATGATACCGATCTATATTATCCCAAGGAAAGCTCTTTCAGTGGGACATTCTTTTCCAGCCATATTTTTTCTTTTTTTTTTCAATTGTTTAACCAGGAGTAGCACACCAAGCTGAAAGCTTATTTACAGGTGCGATCTGGGAGCACAGGAAGTTAAGTGGCTTGCTCAGGGTCACACAGTATGCAAGTGAGGGCTGTGGGATTCAAACCTAGGTCTCCAGATATATAGCTCAGAGCCTTAAGCCACTTTGCTATACTGCCTCCCTAATATATATATTATATACAGTATATGAGATATATATATATATATATATATACATATGAGAGCTGAGCTGGATATAGACAATGTAAATGCCCTAACTGATACCAGAAAGCTGAATTTTTGGCTGAGATTAACTATACTCCCACAAGATAGATTGACAATGAGATGTTTACAAGAAGAAGAAAACAATGGGTGGATAGAAAGTGTTTTCACCAAAGTGGTATAAGAATATTAGAGGTGCTTTAGGAAAATGTGATTTGTTACACCTCTTAGAGTGCCATAAGCAAAATATAGTCTTGTGAAGCATTATGCACCTTATATTACAAAAAGGATAAGAGAACATTGGATAGAGTTGGAGAAACAGATCATCAAAGATACTAGATACTCGAAATGGTATGCTAATAATATGGAAAACTATGAATTCCAATATTACCTAGATGTATTAAGGACCCAAAGATCAGGGCAACAGTCACAAGATATAAGTTTGAGATACAAGAAAGCAATATGCTGTTGGCTAGATTTGATACAACAAGACAAACATCACCTAAGTGTGGTTGTGGGAGTGGAGAGGTGGAGGACCTACTACATGTCCTATGGACCTGCAGCGGATATAACTCTAATCGCACCTCTTTCTGGCAAACAGATTCAAATGCCATAGACAGGAAGATACTGGAGTAGAGAAAGAAATATTAACACAAATTCTTTTCTACAAAGGATGAATTTATAATTAAATGCATAGGAAACTATTTACTGAGCATAGCTAAAGAAAGAAGGAAAAAAGAGATTAATAAAGGGAATGGTGGATAGTACGACAAAGTTTATTCAAGGTAACCAGGGATAGCAAAATCAACTAATAAGGTTTTCACTGTGTATTATTGTACTTTTGATGTATTGTCTGAATGTATTTTTATGAAAGGAAAAGTGTGTGCAATAATATGTGTGTTTTTAATTATGTTAACTATGTTATGTCAAATATTTTTAATATTGTAATAACACTGTGTGTTGAACAATAAACATTTCTACTACTACCTCAGTAGTGGGTAAGACTATGACTGCACTGCTTAAAGAAAGAATTGTGAATACTTGGAATCCAGCAGTACCCAGGACCTGAGGCAACATGGATTCACAGCAGAAAAGTTATGTCAGACGAATCTGATAGATATTTTTGACTGGGTGACAAGGAAGTAAATTGGAGGGTGGTAGACGGCTACATCCCTCAATTTCAGCAAAGCTCGACACCATCCCACATAAAAGGCTGGTCAAAAATGAGTAATCTGGTATGGGCACAAGGTGGTAAACTGGATTAGGAACTGGCTAATGGACAGGAGGTAGAGGGTGGTGGCAAATGGGATCCAAATGGGGGTGACCAGCAGAATACCTCAGGGATAAGTCCTTGGGCCAGTTCTGTTTAATGTCTTCAATAGTGACACTGCAGTAGGACTGGCAGGAAAGGTCTGCCTGTATGAAGATGACACCAAGATTTGCAACAATGCGGTACTCTGGACGGGGTGAAGAGAATGAGGAGGGACTTGGAGAAGCTTGAAAATGGCCTGAAGTGTGGCAACTAAGGTTCAATTCAAGAAGTGCAAAATAATGCACCTGGAAAGAGGAATCCCTAGGGAGCCTACAGAATGGGGGTCAGTTGCTGACTACCACCAAAGAAGAAAGGGACCTGGGGGTTATCATTTATGACAACCTAAAGCTGTCTTAGCAGAGTGCAAAGGCTGCAGGGAGGGCCAGTGGCATGCTAGGGTGCATAGGCAGATGTATCACTAGCAGAAGTAGGGGAGGTGGTGATGCCATTGTACAAAACACAAGTGAAGCCTTACCTAGAGTACTGTGTGCATTCTTGGAGGCCGCACTTCATAAGGACATTGACAGGGTGGAGGTGGTCCAGAGAAGGGCGACTAAGATGGTACAGGGCTTACACCAGAAAACATATGAGGAGAGACTAAATGACCTCAATATGTACTCCATGGAAGAGAGGAGAGATCAGAGAGACATGATAGAAACATTCAAGTACCTTAAGGGCATTAACAAGGTGCAGGGGAGACATCTTCCAATATAAGAGATGTACAAGAACGAGGGGCATGATATATAATTGGAAGATGGCAGGCTGAGGTAAATGTAAGGAAGTTTTTCTTCACATAGAGGGTGGTGGACATGTGGAATAGACTGCCACAGGAGGTGTGGGGGCGAGCACAGTGGAGGGTTTTAACACGCATGGGACAGGCATAAGGGTACCTTAGAGGTGGGAAGGAGGGGAGAAAGGCCATTGACCAGGTATGGTCAGAGGCCACAAACTAGTGTAGGGTTTTCGGGAAGACTGGATGGGCCTGGTGGTCCTTATCTGCTGACAATTTCTATGTTTCTGTGTTTCAGGGAGAAGAGGTGCACCCAGGACAAGGGTGCCAAAAACCTCACACACTAGGTAACACAAACTATGAATGCCATAGTGCAGATTTTCTAATCACAGAGGTATACGCATGAGCATGTAGCCTGTAAAGTAAACATGTAACTCAAACTACATTTCAGATCGTATACAAAGAGGCTGTGGTCACAGTACTGAACAAGTGATCTAATGCTAGTGTCAAAAGAGCAAGGTTTGTTGAGGCATAAACACAATACCCACCAGACAGCAGTAGTAACTGGACAGCAGCCCACAGGAACTCATTTCCACCACTCCTTAAAAAATCTGTAGGACAGTTCCACCACCTCTGTCTTTCTCCATTGACTACTATAGGAGAGTTCCACCACCTTGAAAGGACAGTTCCACTACTTAGAAATATAGATATGAGTTCTCACCTAAACTTTTCCAATTTGCTAGCTGCCAAGAAGCCCAAATGCCCTAGTAAGGGTGGGAGATGTGGACCACTAGCAATGTGATTTGGCTTCAAATTGGGCCCTTAAAATTCAGTTGGGCTTCAAGAATTTGGTGGAACTACTTGCACTCCCAATGCAGTAACTGGCATGGATACAGCAGACCACAGAAAAGGTGGGAAGGTGGGGGGTTATAAAATGCCTTATGGTCAGCAATAAATGGGGTGTATTAGTAGGGGTATCACAAGTTGGAAGAGGAGGTAATAATCCCTCTTTACAAGACACTAGTTAGGCCCCATCTGGAGTACTGCGTGCAGTACTGGAGGCCACCCTTCACAAGGACATTAACCAAATTGAGACAACCAGAGAAGGGCAACCAAAATGATGCAGGGACTGTATCAGAAAACATAGGAGGACAGATTAACGAAGCTCAATGTGTATACTCTAGAGCAAAGGAGGTAGAGAGGTGATATGATTGAAACATTCAAACACCTTAAGGGCATTAACAAGGTGAAATATTCTAAAATGTTTCAATATAAGAAAAAATAGCAGGTCAAGAGGACACAGCATGAGATTAGAGGGAGGCCGATTAAGGGGTAATGTGAGGAAGTTTTTTTCACAGAAAGGGTGGTGGATGCATGGAACAGCCTATCTCAAGAAGCGGTGGATATGAATACAGTGCAGGGCTTCAAACAGGCATGGGATAGGCATAGGGAGCAATACAGATGAGTATGAATAGATAGGCCATTGACAGAGCAAAGGCTGATGGCACATTCATAAGGTAGAATAAGAAATGAGCAGACTGGATGGGCCTTGCGGTCCTTATCTGCCATCAACTTCTATGTTTCTAATAAATATGAATTACTGAAGCTTACTTGTTGCAGGTGCTAGTGGCATGCATCTGCTGTAGATTACTATTTGAGGTGCTGTGGCGGAGTCCGCAACTCTCTAAAAGCATAGTGTGAGCTACAGTACAATAATAGTTAATGTTCAATGTTATTATAACTTCAGGGCCTACACTGTACCCTGTAGTCTGATTTACCTCCATGCAAATTAATATATTCTTTCTGGCTGAACTGATTTTCAAATGACAATAATAGCCTCCCAAGAAAACTTAAGTTAATGCATTACAAATAAAATAAATACATAAATAAATAAATAAATATTAAAAGACACTGAATGTATGGCATTATTTTCCATCCGTGGATGGATATTGTTTCTTTTTTGTTTACTCTCTCTCTTTTCTCTCTCTCTCACTATATATATATATATTTATATTTATATATATAAATAGGGATACATGATGGGCAGGTGGGATATGGAAAATATCTCACTCCTGCAGAGTGAGCTCTGTATTCTCTCGAGTGCTGAAGGTATGAGTGAGAATGCACAGCTCACTCTGCAGGAGTAAGACTATATTCCATATCCCATGACCTGCCCACCAAGTAAAGGATTTATACCACAGGGTGATAGCTTTAGGAAATTTTTTCTGATTCTGTGTGTTTCCTGCCCTCCTGTGTGTGCGCGTGTGTGTGTGTGTGTGTGTGTGTGTGTGTGTGTGTTCTGAATGGACTGGGAGTCAGAAACACAGGTGAGTGTGTTTTGTAAAGGTAACTGAGTGAGTCAGAGGCTCAGTGAGAAAGACAAACTGCTGCAGGTAGCACTGAGAAACAGAAACTGCTTTGTAAA
The DNA here is from genome assembly GCA_016271365.2 of Neoceratodus forsteri. NCBI lineage: Eukaryota > Metazoa > Chordata > Ceratodontiformes > Ceratodontidae > Neoceratodus > Neoceratodus forsteri. The sequence continues at coordinate 1,109,094,156 of CM057449.1, read as the reverse complement.
ATAGTTTCATTTAGAATTCAGGTTGTTTTGAAGCTGAAATCAGCACAGTAATGGGCTAGGAATGTTAGAAACACAATGGGACACAGGTGAGAGTCATTTGCAAAGCTAATTGTGATTGGTTGGCATCCATGGCACTTCAGTCATTACCTCATGGGTTGTAGCCCACCTGATAGGCTAGTGATGCACATGACCCAGATCAAATTTCTAGCATATCCAGGTCCCAGGAACCCTGCTCTCCAGTTTCAATCGTGCATCTGATCAGGCAGGAAGCACACCAGGGATCCCTGTCTACTCCTATAAGGTAAGATCCTGTATGGGGTATATATATATATATATATATATATAAACCTATTATCAACCTCATGAGCATGTATGCAGTTACAGTTTAAAAAAAAAAACCCTCCTGGGAATTTAACTGGAGAAATATATTGGGCTAGCCTCAGCCTCAGTGATAGCTAGCCTTTTGTGCCTTAATTCAGTCACGAATGTCTCTGTGCTGGCAGCTACTAGGTAGTTTAGGCCAGGGTAGGCGTGCCTCAGCAGAAGATATAAAGTGTACCTGTTTGTCTTGGTGCTAAGGGGCAACAAGTTTTGGTGTCTGCCCCATGTAGCGCTATCTCTCGATTAGGCACCTTAGCTGGGGGGCGTTGCTGGCACTAGCCCTAAAGCACTGCATGGTGCCTCGCTATCGCTCCCCCTCCCTTTGTTCGTAATCCTCCTTGTCGGCCTGTGGCCTCTCCCCCCTCCTGCAGAGTCCTCAGCCCTCCCAGACCGCCCGCTGGGTGGCCTGCATGACTCTGTGACGACCGCGTGGCCTTCCTAGGTCAAGAGTTCCTTCCTCCGTCTCTCTCTGTCTGAGGGGAGTAGGAGAGTCGTGGCAGCTCAGCGCCGGAGTGTTCTGCGTACTGCCAGCCATTCGGTGGCCTGTCCGTCCACGTGACTCAGCGTGGCCTGGGAAGTAGTTCCTCTCTTTGCCTCTCGCTCTCTCCTTGAGGAAGGTTAGGGGGCGTGGGGGCCGTCCAGTCGCTGCTCCTGTCTTCTCTGCCCGCGTCCTCAAGAGGGGCCACAGAGGATCCCGACCCCATGCATCCAGTCGCGACGCCTCCTCATGCTACGGGTGGCCTTCCAGTAGGCTGATGGTCGGGCATCGCTTCCCAGGCTTCCTCCCTCAGCCCGAACAGTACTGGTGGCTTAATTGGCTTCTCCTCTCGCGTCTGCTCTCCGCTTCCGCTGGCCGCCACTCTGAGTGGGGGGAGCACCAGGGTGCTCTTCACCACGCGGCCTGGCTGAGTGGGGGAGTCCCTCATCGAGAAGGGGAAAGCAGCGCCTCGGCTCACAGGAGGAATGCCGATGGCAAGGGGGGCAACAGTTCCTTCAGGGACTCGTTTTCCCTCGGCCCCTAGACAGATCCACAGCCTAATATGGTAGGGTGGGGGACCACCAATTTGCGCGCTCTTCTGGCGCTCATTCCCAGTAATGGGGAAGAGGAAGCAACAGAACCTCCTAGGCCAGGGGCATTGGGGACCCCCAACGGAACAAAAACTAAAAAAAAAAAAAAAAGAGAAAAGCAGGCAGTAGAGCCTGCAGGTTAGAAAGGATCAGGGTGCGATCGGGCTCATTGCATCAGGTATACCAGCCCTGAGTTTGAGGCTCACAACTCTCTCTCGCTTAGGGTTATCTCTGAGCAAGTCCTTAACCACCAAGTCCTCCCAGGTCGCACCAGGACACAGCTCCTATGCCCAGTGGGTCTCACCTGGTTATTGAAGAAATTTTTCTCACATAAGTGAGGTAGTTATCTGGGCCAACAGCGGATGTTTGGGGTTCCCTCCCGTGGGGTCCCTCCAACAGCGACCCTCCGGCGGTCTTCCCCACAACAGGTCTATCCACTCTTCCTTCGGAGCTCCTCCCCTTCTCTCTCTTGTCTCCTACCACTCCGGTCCCTCCACAGCGACCGAGAAGGTAGTCTTCCTCCCAGTCATTCCACGGTCCCTCCCATAGCGACCCTGGTTTCGAACCTGTGGACCAAAACCCTCCCTCACCTTTTGCCCTGGTTGCCGGGGCCCTCACATAGCTCCCCACAACCTGCATTCAGTTCCTCTCCCCACAACAGGTCTATCCACTCTTCCTTCTGGAGCTCCTCCCCTTCTTCTCTCTCTTGTCTCTACCACTCCGGTCCCTCCCACAGTGACCTGAGAAGGTAGTCTTCCTCCCGGTCGTTCCACGGCTCCCTCCTAGCGAGCCCTGGTTTAGAACCTGTGGACCAAAACCCTCCCTCTCCTTGTCCCTGGTTGGGGCCCTCATAGATCCCCACAACCTGCATTCAGTTTTCAGTTTATAAAAAAAAAAAAAAGGAGAGAAATATTGAGGACAAGGTATTGCCTGGGCACGCCTTGTTGGCCCATCCTCCCAGACCAACACCCCATGGGCCCCACAACTTGGGGCCCAGCAACTCTACAGCTTGGTTCCTGGCCCCACTCTCCCCTCTGACCAGACCACCGAACCCGGAACCAGACAGGTCGGGGAGGGGCAGTCAGAAGAGTCTCCAACCCTGAGGACTCCGTCCTAGACGTCCCTCACGTCAACGCACACGAGGACAGGAGAAGTAGTCATGCCACTCGCCTCGACCCCAGGGCCCACGAAGAGGCTAAGACCTCACGGAGTCGACATTCCGTGATCAGGCGCAGGCTACGCTCATCCCCTGACCTAATCGGTTGTGTCTCACAGAGTGCCTTCCAGCGCCTCAGCGGTCTAGGATATCCTCAGTAAGGGATGACATCCCGAGTCGGGCAAGATATCAAACCGCAAGAAACCAGACAGGTCGTCCAGGTCCAGGGAGACCCAGACGCCCGACGAAGGCACACCCCATTGGCCCCAGGCAGCAGCTCAGAAAGGACGGTGCTACCATGCGTACATTAGCACCCAAGACGCTGATAAGGAAGGCTGAAGATTGCTCGGGGTTCTTGTCTCCACGATCAACGACACCGCCGCTAGGCAGTCACCAGCCGACCTTTTTGGCTCCAGCGAACTCCGCTAACCCTAGGACCCTCAGGAGCTAGTCTCCTGAATCCAGGGAGGAGGAACCTGGGGACGTGCTTAATGCAAGCCAAAATTCCTGGCCGACTTGGCAGTAGTCACCACGTATCCACATGCCAGGGCCACTGCCACTCCCACAGCACTGTATCCAAACTAAGGGATCGCCTCATCAGCAGACACTGCTCCCGAGTCAGAGGATCCCGACCCCATGTACCGTACCCTCAGGGTCCTCAGCTTTCCTCCCGGGCCTGGGGGTAAGTAATCAGAGGGCGAGGTAGAGCTACAGGGGAAGCAGTGACTACCCCTCGCAACATCTCAAGTCAATCCAAACACCATGCAGTTCAGGCGTATGACTTGATGTCCAGGGATGAAGACCAGCGGGTGCGAACCCGCCTTCTCCTCTCAGCTCGGATAAGTGGGTTCAAGTCACGGTACCAAGGATACTCCATAAGCCATCCAGCACCTATTTTTCCCAAGGGTTAACCCCCACAGCTAGGAAAAGGCCCCTCCGTGCCGTTTTATTGCAGAACAGAATCTTGGGCGCTCACTATCTTCATCCTGATACCAAGAAGTCGGGGGCCCCGACCTATCGTGGGCCTGTAACACCTATGCCACCACGTGGCGTCACACCCTGTCAAATGAAGACCACCGGGTTCATCATACGATGCATTGGTAGGCCTTCCTGCCGCCGATAGACCACATGGACGCTCTCCCCATATCGTCATCGTACGGCAACTCTGACAATTCCTCCGATTTCAATGGCTTCCACCCTACAGGCACTCGAAGACCATGGCTGGATGGTAAACAGAGAGAAAAGCATCCACTATCTTGCTCACAGGTCAAGCAAGGCGAGCACTCACAATTCTGCTCAGGAGGGACACAAAAAAAAAAACCCCGAGAGTCCACAGCTTGATTACCTGTAGGGCTCCATAGCTCAGGGGTTAGAGCACTGGTCTTGTAAACCAGGGGTCGCGAGTTCAATCGCTGGGGCCTGTCATGGCCCATGGAATGAAGCCCACCCTGAGCCAGGTGGCGACATGCCCTCTCAAACCCACGCACAGATTCGGGAGGCGGCCGAGCGACTTCACCAACAGGCCATGGCACGCCCCTCGCAGTGAGGTCAGCCTGGGTACGATGGACGGTGGAGACCAACTTGATATGGGGACTCCTCAGGAGGTACCTCGCCAACCGCCATTGAAGCGGACGTGTGTCTTCACAGCGGAAGAGCTTGCCTGGGAGACGCAACAGCACAGGGCTGGTGACCACCAGCAGGGTTGGGCTCTCCATCCCATACTGGAGCCGAGAACCGTGTCGCACTACAAACACCACAAACATTTACTCACCTGGTAAGGTGATTGTGTTGGTTCTAGGCCCATGCTCGATCCGTCTAACCGGTCTGACAATCGAGCTATGGCCCACACAGCAAAGCTAGGTGGGACTCAACCCCAGCTGCCAAGGACAGCTCACCTGGCAAGAGGGATCAGGTCAGGGTTACTATTCCTCTGCCTCTACCGACTCCTCCATCCCAACCAGGTACAGTAGTCCCGGCCCAGCCACTGGTGACACCCTACCGCCACGCAGGCCATGACTCTAGCGGCCAGGCAGAAGGTCACTGCCAGCTTCAAGATTCCAACCGAACAGGCATGCTTTCTCAGGGGTCAGGGCTTCACCAACGCCACGGACCCTGAAGCTCCGGCCCGGTTCCAGGAGGAGGAGTCCGGGGCAGCAGAGGTTTTCATGATCACGTCATCAACACCCCACCCCAGTCAGACGGTCCTCTCTTCCCCCACGCATGGGGAGACATGGTCCGATTCCAGCGGTGTTACCCGGAACAGGCAAGGCCCCGAGCAGGCCGACAGGGCTAACATCCTACTGCTCCGCCAACTGGGAGTAGACGAGACTAGCACACTCCATCCTGAGGGTGCAGCTACCAGTGTAGGCAGCTACAAGCCTCATCGTGAGACCCTCCGATCGGGGACACACGACAACGGCTCCGTGGGACTTCCTTTAGTCCTAGAGTCTCTCGACTGGGCTCCTCGCTAGAGAGGTTCTCTAGTGTAGTGGTTATCACACCTGCCTCACCGCCGAAGGCCCTGGGTTCAGGCCCCAGTGGAACCAAGATTGGACCCCCGTGAGGCGGATCGGTGGGGTCTGCCTCAAGACTGGATCTTGGGGGCAATCTGCTCAGCTAGGAGTGCCGGGGGCTTGGGGCCCTATCCGGCACGGAACCTGATGCAGTGCTCATCCCATCAGGGGTTGCCGGAGATCGGTTCCAGTCTACCAGCCAGGGCATTCACCGGTTTCACAGAGGGCAACCAATCGAGCTAACCGCCATGGAAGGGCCCCAGCAGGGCCCAGGCGGTCCCACGCTACCTGAACGCTGGATCCACTCCATCTGGATATCTGACCGAACCCGAGTCTTCCACAAGACAGAGAGTCTGCTGTCATCTCGAAGGGACAGCGGCAGAGCAGAACGCCTCCAAGGCCACCGTTGAGGATGGCTAAGGAGAATCATCCAGAATGATCGTCCTGCTAACGGATGACTCCACCCCTACATGGGATCAGGCTCACCCCTCCAGAGCGATCGCCACGCTGGATAGAGTGAGCTAATGCGGCCTCGGGGACCTAGGTAGGGCAGTCACGCGGAGTCCATTCCACTCATTAGCCAGGCACCTAATGCTGGTCCAGTCATGGGCCAGAGGGCCCACTGCCACCCAGGTCCCCACGGCGACATCCTCAGCCCCTCACTCTTAGACCACTCGGTTCCCACCCTTGGGTACTATACTGCTTCTTATCTCCCATGAGGTAATGACTGGAGTGCCATGGATGCCAACCAATCACAATGGGTGTTTACTCACCTGGTAAAGGTGATTGTGTTGGTTGGCATCCATGGCACTCAACCCTCCATCCAAGTGCTCAGAGTGACCGGGACTGATCAAGGGATCTCCCCATGGTAGACCCAATGGGGACCAAGCATGTTGTTTTCTCTAGAACTATTTACCAGTCAGGCCTCCGGACCGAGACTAGTCCATACATAGTAGAGGAATAAGGGTTCAGCCGGCCCATCGATACCCCTTCGCAGCCTGCATTCTCCTTTGTCTTTGATCCTCTCTTTTAATTTTCACTTGATTGTGCCTGCACGGTATGTTTCTTCTTTTGCACTAACTAGCCTTAATTTCAGCTATGGAAGATTCGAACTGGAGAGCAGGGGTTCTGGGACCTGGATATGCTAGAAATTTGATCTGGGTCATGTGCATCACTAGCCTATCAGGTGGCTACAACCCATGAGGTAATGACTGGAGTGCCATGGATGCCAACCAACACAATCACCTTTACCAGGTGAGTAAACACCCATTGAGTAAGTTGCAGCATCAGTGAGAAAGAGAAACTGTTTTCTGAAGCAGTTTCCTTTAGAATGCAAGTTGCACTGCAGTTATCCTCATTCTGGAGACATCAGCAGAGTGTGAATAAATATACGTCTGCAGGATTTATTCTCACTGCAGTGGAAATAACACAGGATATCCCACTGAAAGCTCTCACCCCGTGGTGTGTGTGTGTATATATATATATATATATATATATATATATATATATATATATATATTTAAGCAATAAACCACGAC